>CM054125.1:36886935-37261935 GCA_028751855.1 Ambrosia trifida | reverse complement strand
TCCTATCACTGTCTTAATTCTTTGCTCCTAAAAAAAGCCATATCTATATTATCTATATCTATATTTAATTTGGAGTTTCTTTTTTTTGTTTTTGCTAATTTGGGTGCAGAATTTCAAGATTGTTACAAAAAACATGTATGAGGTACCTTTACAATCAGTATTAACGGATTTACATAAATCAGAATTTCAAGATGGGTGCAGAATTTCAAGATGGTTACAAAAAACATGTATGAGGTACTCTTTGACCTGATTTCTAATTTGTTGACTTCTTTTTTTCTTTTACACATTTGATCTCATATCTAAAGCTGCAAAACTTTTGTATTTCGTGTTTTTATTTAGTTGCTTGCTGTGAAGAAGTTGGGACAAAAGGTAATCAGTCGACAAAATGAGGAAGAGTTTATTGATCTTATTAATGATTTGATAAAATTCGGCATGCGAATGTTGTTGAACTCATGGGTTACTTGTTCTGAGCATGGTCAACGATTATTAATTTACGAGTATTGCGGCGGTTGGGCCCTCTAGGATGCGTTACACGCGGATGATGATTATAAAAGAAAATTTTCATGAAGTATGCGCATAAGATTGGCAAAGGAATTCTCTTGCAACCAGCAGGTTTGATACCTAGATTTACTTGCTAATATTAACGTGAATTATTTGATTATTCGTTTGTTGTTCGATTTTTTTATATCTTTTATAGTAGTTGATGATTGTCTTGTGCTAAGTGATGCTATTAATTTCTATTTTTTGATTCGCCAACCCGGTGTGCATATATTTGTAGTTTCTTTAAAATTTAATGAACTCTCACAATCTCACTTTCATGTGTGTCTTAGCATAACTACAATAATCATATTTCCTATTTTCGCTTTTATTATTTGGTGATTTTTATTGGCTATCTGAATCTAAGATGACAATAAAAAAGGAACTATGGCACCAAACAGTGGAAATCAATCTCTAGATGATACTAATATTTTTGCCACTATAATTATCTACAAAGTTTTATTTGGTTTGTTGTGCTAATATTTTTGATACTATATTTTGTTGAATAAAGTAAAATGTCGTAAACCCGGGTTGTGGTTCGTAATCAACATATATAATATAAATCGAGAAACTCGCCGCAACGCGCGGGCATTCCTTCTATTATCTTATTAAGGAAGAGTGATGGCCAAGATTGTCATTTACATTTCCGTACAACTTAAGAAGCAACATGTACAACATACTTAAGCAAGAAATTTAAGGGTATTTTGGTCATAATTGTGACAATTAAGACACTTAGAAGGTTAAAATTGTAATTTTATCATAACCTCATACTCACAACTTAAAAACTTATTCCAACCTTACCCTCATGGTATATGATTGATCAAAAAACCATTAATGTAATAAATTTCTTAAATGTAAGAATGTGAAGAGCCTATGAACATCATAAATTATGCCTAAATTTTTTAAATGGCTTGGCTTGGTTGGTTTAAGAAAAAGAAGTTGATTCAATTGGGGGAATGACAATGAAAGGAAGGATATACCTGAAAAGGAATTGGTAAACCGGAGAGGGCAAGGTCTTTAAGAAGTTCACAGCCTAATCCACTAGCACCCACTACACATATTCTTGAAGAATATACACACATATTTTGTGTTTTGTAGGTTTCATTTTTCATGACTTTTTTACAATATGCATTAATACTTTTGGTATTTTTAAATTTAGAAGTGTTGATTTTTTTTCTTCTTATTTTGTGCTTTTTTTTATTGGCCCCTAGCCCAATTTACAGCCTCTTCCTATCACCGTCTTAATTCTTTGCTCCTAAAAAAGCCATATCTATATTATCTATATCTATATTTAATTTGGAGTTTTTTTTTTGTTTTTGCTAATTTGGGTGCAGAATTTCAAGATGGTTACAAAAAACATGTATGAGTTACCTTTACAATCAGTATTAACGGATTTACATAAATCAGAATTTCAAGATGGGTGCAGAATTTCAAGATGGTTACAAAAAACATGTATTAGGTACTCTTTGACCTGATTTCTAATTTGTTGACTTCTTTTTTTCTTTTACACGTTTGATCTCATATCTAAAGCTGCAAAACTTTTGTATTTCGTGTTTTTATTTAGTTGCTTGCTGTGAAGAAGTTGGGACAAAAGGTAATCAGTCGACAAAAGGAGGAAGAGTTTATTGATCTTATTAATGATTTGATAAAATTCGGCATACGAATGTTGTTGAACTCATGGGTTACTTGTTCTGAGCATGGTCAACGATTATTAATTTACGAGTATTGCGGCGGTTGGGCCCTCTAGGATGCGTTACACGCGGATGATGATTATAAAAGAAAATTTTCATGAAGTATGCGCATAAGATTGGCAAAGGAATTCTCTTGCAACCAACAGGTTTGATACCTAGATTTACTTGCTAATATTAACGTGAATTATTTGATTATTCGTTTGTTGTTCGATTTTTTTATATCTTTTATAGTAGTTGATGATTGTCTTGTGCTAAGTGATGTTATTAATTTCTATTTTTTGATTCGCCAACCCGGTGTGCATATATTTGTAGTTTCTATAAAATTTAATGAACTCTCACAATCTCACTTTCATGTGTGTCTTAGCATAACTACAATAATCACATTTCCTATTTTCGCTTTTATTATTTGGTGATTTTTATTGGCTATCTGAATCTAAGATGACAATAAAAAAGGAACTATGGCACCAAACAGTGGAAATCAATCTCTAGATGATACTAATATTTTTGCCACTATAATTATCTACAAAGTTTTATTTGGTTTGTTGTGCTAATATTTTTGATACTATATTTTGTTGAATAAAGTAAAATGTCGTAAACCCGGGTTGTGGTTCGTAATCAACATATATAATATAAATCGAGAAACTCGCCGCAACGCGCGGGCATTCCTTCTATTATCTTATTAAGGAAGAGTGATGGCCAAGATTGTCATTTACATTTCCGTACAACTTAAGAAGCAACATGTACAACATACTTAAGCAAGAAATTTAAGGGTATTTTGGTCATAATTGTGACAATTAAGACACTTAGAAGGTTAAAATTGTAATTTTATCATAACCTCATACTCACAACTTAAAAACTTATTCCAACCTTACCCTCATGGTATATGATTGATCAAAAAACCATTAATGTAATAAATTTCTTAAATGTAAGAATGTGAAGAGCCTATGAACATCATAAATTATGCCTAGATTTTTTAAATGGCTTGGCTTGGTTGGTTTAAGAAAAAGAAGTTGATTCAATTGGGGGAATGACAATGAAAGGAAGGATATACCTGAAAAGGAATTGGTAAACCGGAGAGGGCAAGGTCTTTAAGAAGTTCACAGCCTAATCCACTAGCACCCACTACACATATTCTTGAAGAATATACACACATATTTTGTGTTTTGTAGGTTTCATTTTTCATGACTTTTTTACAATATGCATTAATACTTTTGGTATTTTTAAATTTAGAAGTGTTGATTTTTTTTCTTCTTATTTTGTGCTTTTTTTTATTGGCCCCTAGCCCAATTTACAGCCTCTTCCTATCACCGTCTTAATTCTTTGCTCCTAAAAAAGCCATATCTATATTATCTATATCTATATTTAATTTGGAGTTTTTTTTTTTGTTTTTGCTAATTTGGGTGCAGAATTTCAAGATGGTTACAAAAAACATGTATGAGTTACCTTTACAATCAGTATTAACGGATTTACATAAATCAGAATTTCAAGATGGGTGCAGAATTTCAAGATGGTTACAAAAAACATGTATTAGGTACTCTTTGACCTGATTTCTAATTTGTTGACTTCTTTTTTTCTTTTACACGTTTGATCTCATATCTAAAGCTGCAAAACTTTTGTATTTCGTGTTTTTATTTAGTTGCTTGCTGTGAAGAAGTTGGGACAAAAAGGTAATCAGTCGGCAAAAGGAGGAAGAGTTTATTGATCTTATTAATGATTTGATAAAATTTGGCATGCGAATGTTGTTGAACTCATGGGTTACTTGTTCTGAGCATGGTCAACGATTATTTATTTACGAGTATTGCGGCGGTTGGGCCCTCTAGGATGCGTTACACGCGGATGATGATTATAAAAGCAAATTTTCATGAAGTATGCGCATAAGATTGGAAAAGGAATTCTCTTGCAACCAGCAGGTTTGATACCTAGATTTACTTGCTAATATCAACGTGAATTATTTGATTATTCGTTTATTGTTCGATTTTTTATACCTTTTATAGTAGTTGATGATTGTCTTGTGCTAAGTGATGTTATTAATTTCTATTTTTTGATTCGCCAACCCGGTGTGCATATATTTGTAGTTTCTATAAAATTTAATGAACTCTCACAATCTCACTTTCATGTGGTGTCTTAGCATAACTACAATAATCATATTTCCTATTTTCGCTTTTATTATTTGGTGATTTCTATTGGCTATCTGAATCTAAGATGACAAAAAAAAAGGAACTATGGCACCAAGCAGTGGAAATCAATCTCTAGATGATACTAATATTTTTGCCACTATAATTATCTACAAAGTTTTATTTGGTTTGTTGTGCTAATATTTTTGATACTATATTTTGTTGAATAAAGTAAAATGTCGTAAACCCGGGTTGTGGTTCGTAATCAACATATATAATATAAATCGAGACACCCGCCGCAACGTGCGGGCATTCCTTCTAGTAATAATAACGTTTAAGTGTATCATTAATTGCCATTATGTTGACATTAGCTAGAGTTGTTAAGCAGCAGGTAAAGTTGAAGTCTTTTCCTAATGCCGCTTTCATATTTTTATACGAGCAGTTAGTTCGTGCGTTGCGACAAGATCGTGAATTTTGTAAGGGATATGGACCTTAGGAATAATTAAACCTAATTAAGTTTCAACAACTTCACAACAAACGGATACCACAATATTATTAACATGTTTTTGTATAAGATGTCAAAAAGAATGGACTCACTTGACCCGTTTGACATGTTCAATAAAAATACTTATTTGATCCATTCAATAAAATTACTAATTTAACCCGTTTGTCAAGAACCTAGTTTTCTAAGCCTTTGATCCTATGCGTATAATGAGATGCTCACAACCCTCGAATTTATTGCATGTAAACTACTCCTACGGGGTACCATTTCTTATTCGAGAACCCAAGATAGGAAAGCTCCTAACATTAGAGAGGTTTTTGATCGGCCCTAAGGCCTCCAACAGGACCCTAAGGAGGCTCAAAAAGGTAAAAATCGGCACACAAATGGTTGAGTTGAAGCTGCTATTTATAGTCATTTACGAGAATCGCATCATACGGGTTAAAACAACAAATATGAACCATTTAGTATTTGATATGACCCGACTCGATCCCAACCGTAACAAAATTGGTATACAACGATAGACATACTACCCCTATAAATTTCCACCCTCCATGAAAAAAATTTCTAGGTCCGCCACTGAAAAAAACCACTTTAACAAGCACGAAAAATGTTTTTAAGATAATGATTGTTATTCCATGCATAAGACATAGCTTGCCCAACTCAAGATGTTCTTGACTCCTACAAGTTGGTATATTCATGACGTGTGCGATACTATACATATTTTTCAATGGATTTTAACACACGTTTCTGCTTTAATATTTATAAAAATGGTTTAGACCTTAATATTAAAACACACATAATAGGGCAAGTGTACCCTGTCATATATGTAGTAATGTACAGATAAGAACCAGATATCGATCCATGGACGCGCGCGGAGCAATTGTACTTAAACTCTGTCCTCAATTTACCAGTAGGAAAAGATAGTGAAAGTTTGTTTTAAACTAAATTAATTCTAAATTATCTAATTAACATATGTAAGAGTCCAAATACAAAATATAACTATATAGACTATAATATATCAATCCTAGCATGTCATCTACGTATCATATGAAATAAATGCGTGTGATCAACATTCCCATTTTCCGACAGTTAGTGTCCCTTTCGGGCATCCTAACATGACAACTATATGGAAAGCTAACACGAATTATACACGTTAACCACCTCAAGTCGTTTATTAGCGAGCAGCTGATATGATCTCATGTGAATCTTCTAAAGATAAGTTAGTCATTCGTTAAGAGTTTTCTAACCTCACTAATCAAGGAAAGCAATACCGAATAACAATACAACCACCGAGACTAGCATAAAGTAGAGCATTTCACAACCTATTCCATTTTACCAACTTTGAACACAAATCTACTAAGATCGCTATTTCTACCAAAATAACTAGCAAAGATCATTAACCGTGTCAAAGATCAGTAACGGCACCATTAAGCTTTTAAAACCCTTTTACGTGCTGGTAAGCATTTCTAATCATTATTCGGCTGACTTTAACCAAACCAATACCCGGTTACAGTTTCATGGTGTAAACTTATTAACAAGTTAACTAGTCTACTACCGGACGATTAAACGGACGGTTTTTCAACATGTATCCGCCTAACACGTTCGATAATCATCAAAGTCATTCAAACATAACTACAAATCCATTAACAATGAAACAAGGTTGCACTATGACCATCAAGATTCAAACATGAAAAACGCCAAATTCATACAAAACATGATTAACTGTACAAACGATTGTTTAACATACTACATACTAGTGTTCTTGCCCGTAGGCGTACGATTAACTAAATAAACATCACAATAAGCATACAAAATCAGATTTGGATCATAAATAGTTTAAAGGATCAAACCATAAGAATGCTAAAGTGAAGGATCGGATGATGATGGATGGATCGGACGGCTTCCCGGGCTTGTTAAACGGCTTTCCAGCAGCTCCTTTGGTCTAGGAATCGCCCAAGATCGACCCCCAAAGACCCAATACTTCGAACAGAGGCTGAATGGGTGTTTTATACAAGTCAGAGGCCTGTGAGCGGCCGCTCGGTGCCTGTGAGCGGCCGCTCACTTTACAAAAAGGTGAGAAAGTGGTCCGTGCATGACGTAGAGGTTCCAGAAGGTTGCCAAAAAGATCTGGAGGAGCGAGCGGCCGCTCACAGAGAGTGAGCGGCCGCTCACAGGGAACAGCCCGACAGCACGATCTTTAAAATTACATATAAAATCGTAAAAAAATCGTTAGGAGGTGTTCTTTATATGCCTGGAAAGCTCTCGGAGCGTAGAACAATTCTTATTTGAAAGTCAAAGTCGGATTTTGGGTTTTAAAAGGGGTAAAAGCGATCTGAACAGCTGCTGCGCAAAAGTTGCAGCAGTATGTTCTCCTGATAAAGGGCCGAAATCCTCGTTTTCTTTGGGTTTGCTTCCGGGACATCGTTTAGGACCTGAAATCGTAAAGATACCCAAATAAGTACCAATTCCTCGTGTATAAGGTCAAAACATATGAAAATAGGAGTTAACCGGGGACTTTTATATGTGTAATTTAACGTATATCAAACATCCCCACACTTAAACATTGCTTGTCCCTAAGCAATAGAAAACTCAACAACACTCCCAATGGCAACACGAGTACCAAACCGGATAGTTAATAAATCAGATGGCTAGCTGGTTTGTCAAAAGACATCATCAAAGATTTCAAACCGACAAGCACTTGGAAATATAGAAATCAAAAGCAATGGTTAACATCAAATCGACTAAGCATGCATATCTTTACACCACTCACAATGTTCACACACACTCGGCTTATTTGTGAATCATACATATGAAATGTGTATATGTAAACTCTCAATGCCTAGACAATGACTTGTGCGATATCATATGCTTGTTAAAAGATCTAATCTCTACCAATTCATATATAGAAATGGATAAATCAAGAGGACTTGTGGGTTGTAATGATAGGCTAAGGTAAAGGGTATGGAATGGATATTTAAAGTGACAAAACGGCTAAAACTCGGCAGTTATGTCTAACTAAATTATACAAACGTAAACTATACAAACCACACGCGAATATAGGTGTTTTTTATTTACCTTGAGCTAACCACATAATTCTATCTTTAAAGCACTGAAAACTACTCAAACTCTTCTAAATCACCCTATTTTAGGGTATACTATTTTTTTTTTGCATTTTTTTTCTGATTTTTTTTTATTTTTTTTATTTACAATACTGAATACATCTGATAACTATAACATGAATATACATAAAACACGGGGTCTAAATGCCCGAACATGAACTATATACAACAAAAAACGAGTCAAACGATAACCTAAACCGAGTTTCAACACAAAGGGTTTAAAGTAAAAAGGCTAAATTTGGTTAAGTGGTGAAATGGTAGGTTAAGTAAGAAAAACACGGAATATAGGCTCAACATGGTTAACTAATGGATAACATTTGGGGTGCGGGAAACAGATAAAAAGAAAAGAAAAGGTTTAAATCAAAAGGGTATCCTAAATGCCTCAATCACTTTCATGCAATTCTACACATATATTGATCTCGAAAAGTATGCTAATAACAAGTTCTAAATCACATAAGCCATTCGGCGCACTCACATTTCGCATATAGCGAGCAAGTATCGAAAAAGCAATAAAAGGCTCAAAAAGAATGCTCACGTAACGGAAGGAATTGGTATAAGTGTAAAAATTAGCATGCCAGTCACTCTTTTGTTTACCACGCTTATCAAACTCTATTGTTTTTCATTTGGCTTGTCCGCTTTTATCAAATCTAATGCTTCCTAAAACATAACCAACCGTACTAATTAACAAAAATTATGAAGAATTCACGGCTTTTTTGCTTTATGTTATGCCATAAAAAATTAAAAATTGGGAGTTTTTTTTTCACAACTTGGGACAAGCAAAGCTAATATTGTTAACAACCCTCCCCACACTTGAATATCACATTGTCCTCAATGTGACTCAAAAAATAGTAAAGCATTATGAAAAGCTAGACTATAGTGTAAGCTGAGTAAAGTTAACATAGTTACCCTCCCCACACTTAAACGTCACATTGTACCCAATGTGAAAATAGAAAGCGTTTATGAAATAGCTAACTATCGTGTGAAAAAGGAGAATAATACTCCCCTGTTGGTGATATCCCGAAAAGCATGGTGACGGCATTGAGCATCTATACCGGTGCTCGCCAGTTCCCTGCACTTCCAACATTCTTGACAAAACAAAATATATCAAATCCATTCATCATCTCATTATTCAAACCAAATAAACAATACTGAAATAAAATACGAATGTTTATGAAGTATCAAAGAAACTTGGGGCTCGTTTGTCCGATTATGAAGAAAGCCCCAAAGTTTCATGAACAGTACTTATCTAAACTAAGATCAAAAACACTAACAATCTTAAAATTTTGGGTTTTGTTAAACCATTATGAAGAAACCCCAAAACTTAAGATAATTAACAACAATCTACACACTAGAACATATGGAATTTGGGGACTTTTGAACAATTATGAAGAATCCCCAAAATTCATGAACAAACCTAATTTACACTAAGATAAACACTATAATATAAGTATAACATGAGATTAATCTATTATTATGCTAAATTACACTAAATATTATGCTAAAAATTCAAACAGATCTTTAAAATTTTCGGATTTGATTTGGACATTATGAAGAAAGCCCAAAAACTCAAAGATTTGGACAATAACATACCCTAATCTATACTAGCAAAGCAAACAATCCATCTAAAAACTTTAGGGTTTGTTAAACATTTATGAAGAGACCCAAAAATTCAGAAAAGATTGCATAAAACTAGATTACATTACACTAGAACAAGAAAAATTGCAAGAATACAAGAGATTCATACCTTGGACTTGAAGATTTGGATGTGGAATTGATAGGTGATTGGGTGTTTCTTTGAGAGCAAGTGCAAGCATTTTGGGTGAATATTACTTGAGCGGCCGTTCATATTGGTTTTAGGGTTGAGATTTTGTAAATTTAAAGTGAAATGCCAAAACTGCCCCTGCTTAAACTCGACCAGACTCAGTGAGCGGCCGTCAGAATTTTTTTTTAATACTGGGCTCTGTGCACGCCCCGCTCGGTCTCTCCGAGCGGGCACTCACTACAAGCTGATGTGTTATTTTGCTGCAGTTTTTCACCAAAAAGCGCCTGCACTTGTCCGTTTTGACCCAAACAACCAACATACCTATTTTGCGACGCTTCTTAGTATATTACCATGAATGTGAAGCGACTATCTACATAATCACAAGGCGCGAATCAATCCTGCAATGACCAAAAACAAACTAGGCAAACAAGTTAGAAACTAAGCAATTTAACTACAAACTACTCTAAGCTATGAACATTTATACAATTTGGCGCGCCCATACACGCCGCGCTAATTTTATTAACGAGTCGCTAGCTAGACTCATTTCCCCACGCTTGTTTAGGTGCGCGGAGCGTGGAGTTAAATTACCTCCACAGTCGGGTCAATTGGTCCATCAATGTAAGCTTTTAAGAGATGACCATTGACTTTCAAACTTAGTCCATTTTAATTTATGGAATCGTCCATATGGACTTTAAACTTCTTGGAATGGCCGTTTTCATAAAAGATTTTCTTTAAGATCGCTTTCGCCCGAATGGAGATTGAGTACGGGCGAGAAGATCGATCGAGCATTGAAAAGAACATCGACCATCCCACGATTAGACTGACACAATGTACAAAGATAAATACAGACTCAATCTATGAAAAATAAAAGAAATATGTAAAATCAAAATACTAAAAATTATACACCAAACTTAAAAATACGACAATATACAAATATGAAAATATATAAAATTTTCAGCGAAATCTGAGTCACTCACGCACCGCGAAGAAGTATAGACCGCTTCTCGCGTGGTGCAAGTATAATGACTCAAGGTGTTCGCGCGTCGCAACAAGATAAAGACCGTCTTTTGCTTGCGCGAAAACAACCCTTTTTCACCGGAAAAAATAATATAACGGAAGATAGTAGATGAAAATGATGATGAATGCCAATGAATGGAGTTAAAAACGGAAGATAGCGGCTATTCACGTCACGCGAAGGACTCTGGTGATCCTGGCCGCGTATCGTGAACAATAAAAGATAAAATCCGGGGTAATTAGAAACTCGCTTAAAGCGAAACCATAAGCCCAGCTTCTTTGCAAATCGTAAGGAAGCATTTTTCACAGAAAATTATTTTTATTAAAACCACTTTTATATTAAATAAATTTCCCAAGTTTTCTTAACCCAAACCTTTTATTAAAAGCATCCGAATCAACAAATTTAAACGTAACTTACCCAGACTTCCATTGTATATTTAAGTAAAATAAAAAACTATATATACATAAAAATGAGAATATAATAAAATAAAAATCAATCCCATATATCAACATCCTGATAAATCAAATAAAAAATCAATGAATCATATATGCAATTAAATTAATGAAATAATGAATCAACGAAGTATAAACAAGTATTCACAAGCATGTACACTGGTAAAAGTTGACTCGGTCCGTTCCTAAAGCTTGTCGCGTCCCCGGCAACGGCGCCAAAAACTTGACGTGTGCGATACTATACATATTTTTCAATGGATTTTAACACACGTTTCTGCTTTAATATTTATGAAAATGGTTTAGACCTTAATATTAAAACACATACAATAGTGCAAGTGTACCTTGTCATATATGTAGTAATGTACAGATAAGAACTAGATATCGATCCATGGACGCGCGCGGAGCAATTGTACTTAAACTCTGTCCTCAATTTACCCGTAGGAAAAGATAGTGAAAGTTTGTTTTAAACTAAATTAATTCTAAATTATCTAATTAACATATGTAAGAGTCCAAATACAAAATATAACTATATAGACTATAATATATCAATCCTAGCATGTCATCTACGTATCATATGAAATAAATGCGTGTGATCAACATTCCCATTTTCCGACAGTTAGTGTCCCTTTCGGGCATCCTAACATGACAACTATATGGAAAGCTAACACGAATTATACACGTTAACCACCTCAAGTTGTTTATTAGCGAGCAGCTGATATGATCTCATGTGAATCTTCTAAAGATAAGTTAGTCATTCGTTAAGAGTTTTCTAACCTCACTAATCAAGGAAAGCAATACCGAATAACAATACAACCACCGAGACTAGCATAAAGTAGAGCATTTCACAACCTATTCCATTTTACCAACTTTGAACACAAATCTACTAAGATCGCTATTTCTACCAAAATAACTAGCAAAGATCATTAACCGTGTCAAAGATCAGTAACGGCACCATTACGCTTTTAAAACCCTTTTACGTGCTGGTAAGCATTTCTAATCATTATTCGACTGACTTTAACCAAACCAATACCCGGTTACAGTTTCATGGTGTAAACTTATTAACAAGTTAACTAGTCTACTACCGGACGATTAAACGGACAATTTTTCAACATGTATCCGCCTAACACGTTCGATAATCATCAAAGTCATTCAAACATAACTACAAATCCATTAACAATGAAACAAGGTTGCACTATGACCATCAAGATTCAAACACGAAAAACGCCAAATGCATACAAAACATGATTAACTGTACAAACGATTGTTTAACATACTACATACTAGTGTTCTTGCCCGTAGGCGTACGATTAACTAAACAAACATCACAATAAGCATACAAAATCAGATTTGGATCATAAATAGTTTAAAGGATCAAACCATAAGAATGCTAAAGTGAAGGATCAGATGATGATGGATGGATCGGACGACTTCCCGGGCTTGTTAAACGGCTTTCCAGCAGCTCCTTTGGTCTAGGAATCGCCCAAGATCGACCCCAAAGACCCAATACTTCGAACAGAGGCTGAATGGGTGTTTTATACAAGTCAGAGGCCTGTGAGCGGCCGCTCGGTGCCTGTGAGCGGCCGCTCACTTTACAAAAAGGTGAGAAAGTGGTCCGTGCATGACGTAGAGGTTCCATAAGGTTGCCAAAAAGATCTGGAGGAGCGAGCGGCCGCTCACAGAGAGTGAGCGGCCGCTCACAGGGAACAGCCCGACAGCACGATCTTTAAAATTACATATAAAATCGTAAAAAAATCGTTAGGAGGTGTTCTTTATATGCCTGGAAAGCTCTCGGAGCGTAGAACAATTCTTATTTGAAAGTCAAAGTCGGATTTTGGGTTTTAGAAGGGGTAAAAGCGATCTGAACAGCTGCTGCGCAAAAGTTGCAGCAATATGTTCTCCTGATAAAGGGCCGAAATCCTCGTTTTCTTTGGGTTTGCTTCCGGGACATCATTTAGGACCTGAAATCGTAAAGATACCCAAATAAGTACCAATTCCTCGTGTATAAGGTAAAAAACATATGAAAATGGGAGTTAACCGAGGACTTTTATATGTGTAATTTAACGTATATCAATTCAACTTAGGCAATTGGATATACTTTAACTCTCCCTAACTCCATCTAGATGTCACGTTACTCACTTTTTCTCATACAAGTCTACTTCACCCCTAAGGAAATGGTTTAATTTCACATAGCTATACATTTTAATGGTTTTAAGTTAAATAAGGAAAACAAATTAATTCATTGTCTTAACATCTCGTTAACGTGTTAACAAATAACACATTTAATGTCTCTTAACATAAGGAGCTGAGGGAATGGTATGCAATACCGGTTAACATGTCATGGGGAGTGGTGTACACCCCATGGACTTAGAATCAGAGAATCACTTTGAATGAAGTCCGATATATATTTATTTCTTCCGTTATTTACGTTAATATGTGATTTCAAGTATATATATTTTTAGAGAAAGTTTCCTGTAAAAAGAGTTTAGCGTAAAAATGATAAAAAAAAAACATTTTGGGCTTTTGATGAAAATAAATCAATGGATAAGATTAAAATGGGAAAAATATATGTTGGGTTTCTAAAATAGAAGGAGAATGACAAAATAGGTATAACCCACAATTGTTGAGTTCCACCTCCATTTTTTAAACGTCAATAACTTTTTATTACGACATTATTTTTCTAAAAAAAAATACACCATAAAAACAATCTTTTTATCCTCTTTCATTTGCATACCCTATTGCTATTTTTTTTTAAATTTTGCTGGGTTGATAACTTGCGTTTTATCATGATACGACTTGCGTTTTTTGTCAGACATAACTAACATCTTTTTATCAGGTATAACTTGCGTTTTATGAGATATAACTTGCGTTTAATCATATATAGCTTGCGCTTAATCATATATAACTTGAATCTTTTTATCAGATATAACTTATGTTTTATCATGTATAACTTGCGTTTTATCATGTATAACTTGTGTTTTAGAATGTATAACTTGCGTTTTATCATTTATAACTTGCATTTCATCAGGTCGTCTTATCAGTTATAACTTTCGTTTCTAAAACGCAAGTATACCCTCAATAAAACGCAAGTTGATCTTTAGCACCTGCATTGCATTGACCCGATTATTATAGTGCTTATTTTAGCTCTGTTTCTTCCATGTAAGGATTGGTTTATGTACATATATCATATTCATCATGCCATGAGGTTCTTGATGCTTATAAGATCAAAGATTTGGACTTTATAGAAGTTTGTTTTTGTCATTTAACATCACTCTATGTTATTTATATCGTCTGGCCTCTAGTAATGGGATTAGCATTCATGATCTTAATGTCACACCCTCAAATTCCACTTGCGGGGTTTTACCGCGAGGCGCATGACAAACCAGGATTTAAGTCAACGGTCACAATAAACAACACTATATGCATAACACAATACTCAAAAGTTATAATTATGAAAACATAAACTGTAGCGGAAGCTTTAAATGTTTACAACCCAAAAGACATTGTTTAAAGTTTAACAAGACCATGCTCCTAATTCTAGACGCCCGTGCAGACTTGTGCGCCTAGTTCCCGTTGTAGCTACCTTAGCAACCTGAGAAAAACATGCCAAAAGACGTCAACATATAATGCTGGTGAGTTCACAGGTTTGTTCAAAAGAGTTACCAAGTGTTACCATGTCCATACTATATAAATGTTACCAAGTACGCTAGCTAGGCGTATGTTTTGTTACTACTACGATTGGAAACCATTACTGGACACGTTTAGCAATGTTTAGCATGTTTAGCAGCCCGTAATGTTCAGCACGATAAGGTTCCTGTTCGAGACAATATGCACCCGCCCGGCCCTCCAAGCCGACGAGTGGGGCAGGTCACGCCCAATAGATCTATCCACATTTCCCCCGTTGTGCAACCCCGCACATTCATGGTTTCCCCCGGGACTTTCAAAAGATCGCATAGTACACAAGTTCAAAACCATAGTATGACATATGTTACCAAAACAGTTTAGCGCATGTTTTCTCCCCCAAAAGTTAAAGCAGTAAAAGTGGGGCCGTGAACTCACCTTAGATTGCGTTCCTCAAATGTAGGTAAAAGACGTTTAGCCCTTGATGATCCCTCTACCGGAGATCTATCAAAATGTTCACATAAGTGTTCCGACTAATAACCATAAGGTTATCTAGTCCCCGATTGTCCAGATCATAACCGAGTATGTTTTAAAACGTGTTTAAATGTTCAACCGACACACTAGACCGACCCGACATCCCGTTGGTGACCCATTACCCTAACTAATCAAGTACACATAGATTACACATAAGGTTCAAGCATAAAACACTTAGTTTGTATCAAAAATCTCATTTTTGTTAACGTAGGGTCGAATGTAGTTCTGGGTGGTCGAAGGTGGCTGTAAGTGGTCGAAGGTGTCCTTGTTTGGGTCGAATGTGTCTTTGAAATTCCACATTCGCCCCTTTTCTTCCCACCTTCGCCCATTTGCAGCACCTTCGCCCCTTCAGCTTCCAGGTTCGCCCCCTGGAATCCACCTTCGACCGTTCGACTGGTCGAAGGTATTCCAGGTTCGCCCCTGATGTCAGATTTTTCCAAAAACGCGTCGAAAAACATCCGAAAACATCACGAAACATCACGAGTTACAGCAGTCAAGCATCATTAACATATTCCTACGAAACCCTACCAATTTTACCCCAAAATCTATCCGTTTTACAAGTTTCCTAAAATAGTAAATTATGGAGATGTCACATCATCATGCATGCAATTATTACCCAATTAGGAAACTCTCTGAAATCGATCAATAATCAGTTTATCATACTCGAATCATCATGAACAAGAAACCCCTATCATAACCTTATCATAATCATTCAAAAACAAACCTAAATCTAACTAAAAACCCCTTTTTAATCATCAAAACACCATCAACAATCAAAGGTAACACGTTTCAATCATAACCCATCATTAATAACAGCCCTAGGTTGTTGTCATGTCATCTATACGACAAGAAATCATCAAACAATGCATAATATCATATTAACACATGTTTATTTGCATAAAAGCTCATTGTTTATGAATAGGTTTTGGTTAGGAAAGGTTTTTATTCATAAAATAGGTTGTCATCAGATCTGGACTCATTGGGGTTTAGATTAAAACAAGCCAAAATTGTTTAAAAAGGATTTGAAATGAAGAACACACCTTAGATCTTCACTTGTAATGATTTAGAGAGTTAGGTTATGAAAAACAAGCTCAAAAACTCCTTCCCCAATGTTAATAGCTGATAGAGAGTGTTTGGAGGCGTTTAGGGTTTGTGAAATGGTGAAAAATGGCTAAGGATGGTATTTATACCATCTGCACGTTCGCCCAGTTTATGTGGTCGAATGTGGAATTTTTCCACATTCGCCCCTTTTTAATGGTCGAATGTGGAACTCTTCCACATTCGCCCACTTTGTTTCTACGTTCACCCACTTTTCAGATCCCATTTCCACATTCGCCCAAAAGTTCCACATTCAGGTCATCAGCACTTTTTAACACATGGTAACAGCACTTTTAACACATGTTAACCTTTTTCCAGTTTATCGTGTTTAACGCATTCTAACACATCCTAACACATAAACATGCATCTATAGTCTATACTTAGCATGTTTAGGCACGTATAATCATTCGTACATCATTTAAGCAAGTATAAGCATACAATCCACCACACGACTCGTAATCTACACATATACTTAATTAGTTCATGTAATGTCACCAACGACGGAACCCGGTACTAATGTATTCCCAAAACGACTCCCAATGATCCTCCAGATCATTGACCCTGGACAATCCTAATTGACCCGACTCAACTAACCCAGTTAAGTTTGTTTATAAACGTTTCTCGCTAAGGTAGACTTAGATGTTACTATTATGTTTAAGCCGAACATGCCGGGTGTCACATCATCCCCACGTTGAAAGAATTTTCGTCCCGAAAATTGCACGAAGCCCAAAAATGAAAAAGACGAAAAGGAAGAAAACGAAAAGAAAGGTTACCGGTTGTCACATCATCCCCACGTTGAAAGGGAATCTCGCCCCGAGATTCACTCTGCTTCAGCAGTAACATGTCTGGACTCGAACGCGCGCTTCGGAAAGAGATGAGGGTACTTAGCCTTCATCTGGTCCTCTCGTTCCCACGTGAACTCCGGTCCACGATCCGAGTTCCAACGAACTTTAACGATGCGGATTTTACTCTGCCGAAGGCTACGAATCTTGTAATCCAGAATCTCTACGGGTTCTTCCACAATGCGAAGACGATCATCAACCTTGATCTCTTCCAGTGGCACAACAAGAGATTCATCAGCCAAACACTTCCTTAAGTTAGACACATGGAAGACGTTGTGAACATTACCGAGCTCCGTCGGTAAATCAAGTCTGTACGCCACCGGCCCAATCCGTTCCAGGATTGCGAACGGTCCGACGTAACGAGGGTTAAGCTTGCCACGCTTTCCAAAGCGTATGACGCCCTTCCATGGTGAAACTTTCAGAAGCACCTTGTCCCCAACCTGGAATTCTAGCGGTTTGCGACGGCGATCGGCATAGCTCTTCTGACGATCCCGCGCAGCTGCCAAACGGTTACGGATCTGTACGATTTTCTCCGAAGTTTCGTACACCAGTTCCGGGCCAGTGAGCTGACTCTCGCCCACCTCAGCCCAACACAAGGGAGATCGGCATTTCCGTCCATACAGAGCTTCGAACGGAGCTGCCCCGATACTGGAGTGGTAACTGTTGTTGTAGGAGAACTCCACCAACGGCAGGTGAGTCTCCCAACCCTTGCCAAAATCGATGACACATGCCCGCAGCATGTCCTCCAGTGTTTGTATCGTCCGCTCACTCTGGCCGTCAGTTTGCGGATGATAAGCCGTGCTCATATCCAGCTGAGTACCCAAGGCCTTATGAAGAGCCTTCCAGAAACGCGAAGCAAAGCGGGAATCACGATCAGAAATGATAGAAACAGGCACCCCGTGCCGAGAGACCACCTCCTTAAGATAGAGCCGAGCCAACCGCTCGAGTCCATCCGTTTCCTTAATAGGTATGAAGTGTGCCGATTTCGTCAACCGGTCGACGATCACCCAAATCATGTCGCAACCACTTGGTGATCTCGGTAGTTTGGTGACGAAATCCATCGTGATCCGCTCCCACTTCCATTCTGGTATTTCAGGTTGCTGTAGGAGACCAGACGGCTTCTGATACTCCACCTTGACCTTAGCACAGGTCAAGCATTTGCTCACATAGGAGGCTATATCAGCCTTCATGTTCGGCCACCAATAAAGTATCTTCAAATCCTGATACATCTTATCGGAGCCTGGATGGATAGAATACTGGGATTTGTGAGCCTCATCCAAGACAAGCTCCCGTAATCCCCCGAGTAAAGGAACCCAAACACGCCCAGCGAAGTAGTGTAGGCCATCAGACCTAAGCTCAAGGTGTTTGTCCGCACTGTGCATCGTTTCGGCCTTAAGGTTTTCCTCCTTCAAAGCGTCTACCTGAGCCGAACGGATCCGGTCAGGTAAGGAGGAATGAATGGTAAGCTGCAAGGCTCGGACACGCCGAGGCTTCGCCGACTCCTTCCTGCTCAAGGCATCCGCCACAACGTTTGCCTTGCCAGGATGGTACTTGATCGCACAGTCGTAATCGTTCAAAAGTTCAACCCAACGACGCTGCCGCATGTTCAACACCTTCTGGTCGAAAATATGCTGGAGACTCTTGTGATCGGTGTAAACTTCACACTTGGTACCGTACAAGTAATGTCTCCAGATTTTCAACGCAAAGACTACTGCACCCAGTTCCAAGTCGTGAGTAGTATAGTTCTTCTCGTGAACCTTGAGTTGACGAGAAGCGTAAGCGATAACCTTCCCGCGTTGCATCAACACGCAACCGAGACCCCGAATCGAAGCATCACAGTACACAACGAAATCATCCGTACCCTCGGGTAAGGATAAGATAGGAGCAGAACAAAGTTTAAGCTTCAGCATCTGAAATGCTGATTCCTGTGGTTCGCCCCAGTCGAACTTTCGGTCCTTCTGGGTGAGAGCAGTGAGGGGTTGAGCAATCTTCGAAAATCCCTCAATAAAACGCCGATAGTACCCTGCAAGACCCAGGAATTGCCGCACCTCAGATGGCGTCTTTGGTGCTTCCCAGTCTTTAATAGCTTCGATCTTAGCCGGATCGACATGAATTCCCAGTTCATTCACCACATGCCCTAGGAATTGAACTTCACGTAACCAAAAATCACACTTTGAGAACTTAGCATACAACTGCTCCCGTCTCAAAAGTTCCAAGACCAACCGCAGATGTTCCTCATGATCCGCCTTGTTCTTGGAATAAATCAGAATGTCGTCAATGAACACGATGACGAACTTATCCAGGTACGGTTTACAAACACGGTTCATCAAATCCATGAACACTGCCGGTGCGTTAGTGAGACCGAAAGGCATAACTAAGAACTCAAAATGGCCATAACGAGTGCGAAAAGCAGTCTTCTGTATGTCAGCTTCCCTGACGCGCAACTGGTGATAACCGGACCGTAAATCAATCTTCGAGTAGTAGCTGGAGCCCTGAAGCTGGTCAAAGAGATCATCAATGCGAGGGAGAGGATAACGATTCTTGATGGTCACTTTGTTCAGCTCACGGTAATCAATACACATACGAAGGCTCCCATCCTTCTTCTTCACAAACAAAATAGGAGCTCCCCACGGGGACGAGCTCGGTCGAATGAAACCCTTTTCCAAGAGTTCCTGCAACTGGCTGGATAACTCTTGCATCTCGGGAGGTGCAAGACGATACGGAGCTCGGGCAATGGGAGCTGCGCCCGGAGCAAGATCAATACCAAACTCAACCTGACGATGGGGAGGAAGACCAGGCAATTCATCAGGAAACACATCAGGAAAGTCACGAACTACCGGGATATCCTCGATCTTCTTCTCATCGTCAGTAGAAACATTAACAAGTGCCAGAATGGCCGAACAGCCCTTCCGAAGATACTTACGGGCTTTCATGCTAGAAATGATACTCAGCGGAGCACCGCTTTTCTCGCCATGAACCGAAAGAATTTCTCCATCGGGGAGAGGGATCCGAATAACCTTGTCAAAGCAAACAATCTCTGCACGATACAACGATTACCAATCCATGCCCACAACGACATCGAAACTACCCAAAGGTACAGGCATAAGGTCAATGGGGAATGACAGACCCGACAGTTCCAAGTGACACTCCCTAAGGACATGAGTCGCCTCGATGTTCTTACCATTAGCCAATTCTATCAAGTACTTAGCCTCTAAAGGTGTGGGTACTATATCTAGCAACTGACTAACATCCACAGACACGAAGCTCTTATCGGCACCAGAATCAAATAAAACAGAAACATAGCGATTGTTGAGAAGGAACGTACCGGTAACTGTGTCTGGATCCTGCCTAGCCTCCGCAGACCCAATGACGAAAGCACGCGCGGTCCTGCCTCCGCCGCCATTCCCGTTACCGTTACCGTTTCCGCCCCTCCCATTATCGCCCTGCTTCAGCTTGGGACAATCACGCTTGAAGTGTCCCGTGTCACCACAGTTGTAACACCCCTGCCTCCCCTGAGTCCCCTGAGTAGCAGGAGCAGGAGTAGCCGCAGGAGTCTGAGTTGGGGTGAGCGCCACCTTGCAATCCTTAGCATGGTGCCCCAACTGATGGCACCGATGACAACGAGCTCGATCACAATTCCCAGAATGGTGAAAGCCACACTTGTTACACTTGGGGTGCTTCCCAATGTATCCACCTGTCTTCTGCGAAGAAGACGACCCAGATCCTTCAGTCTTCTTGGCCGGTTGAGACGGCGCCGGCACTGCACCCTTACCCACATTCTCCCATTTCCTCTTGTTGCCATCAGACCCCTTCGCAGTCGAACCCTTAGGAGGTAAAGCGCCCTCCAAAATCTTCATGTTGGTCATCTTGTGTGCAGAACGGACGACCTCAGCCAGTGTAGGAAGGTTCCCAGCAGCTACTAACCCAGCAATCTCCGGCACCAACCCAGAGATGTAGTGCTCAATCCTACGGTACTCAGGTGTGTGCATGTCAGGACACAACACCGCCAGCTCATTGCGTCGTACAGTGTACTCTTCAATCTCGGACCCCACCATCTTGCAGTTCCAAACTTCATGTTCCAACTTCTGTACTTCCTCCCTGGGACAGTACTCGCTCTTCAATAACCGAACAAAATCCGCCCACAGCATAGCATGAGCTTCCCCCAAGCCCATGTTCTGTGTAGTAGCATTCCACCATGTCAAAGCAGGACCCTCAAATGTTGCAGTGGCATACTTGACCCGGTCCTCAACAGGACAGTTACACATCAAGAAAACAGATTCAACCTTCTCCAACCATCGGAGCAGTCCCACTGCCCCTTCAGTTCCAGCGAAGTTGTGGGGCTGACAGTCCCTAAACTTCTTGTAAGAACACTGAGGTGGAGGCGGGTTGACAGCAGCACCTGAAACACGGCACCAAGATAAACCACAAAAGAAACATGACAGCCAAGAACGAAACAAGGCAGGTAAGAACCAACTTACCACCCATAGCATTGTGCCCAGCCTGGAAAGCAGCCAAGGCTATGTTCACTTGCTGTTGAAGCAAGTTGTTCAGTTCTGCTTGGGTCATGTTAATGTTACCACGACCACCGCCACGGCCACCGCCGCCACGACCACCACCACGACGTCCACCACCACGTGCGCCCGACATGATCTGCCAAATCAGAAATCGAGAGATTCAGATTCACTGCTAGTGTCAACCACTAGTAGCTAGAAAAGTTACGTCTAGACCCAATCCAGGACTATACATCCAAGTTCAGAGTCCACTTGAATTCTCATGCATTTCAGTTTATGATTTCGTGTGCACCCGAAATGATAAACTGCTCTACATGGTCCTCCAAGCTTTCCCTCAGCTTGAACTTAAGTCACCGAATGTCGGCATCTAGCATCATGCCATCACAAGCATAAGTGCACAAGATAATGTGTAAGCAAGTGCGTCTATTGGGGTACGAAAGGGAGACGTCCGAATCCTGGACAGACCTCGAGAGCACGCAAGACCACCCCAATACACGACACTGCCGTGCAAAAAAAAAACCAACGAGTCAACTCCTTCTTCTTCAAATCCCGAAGAAGAACATAAAAGTGTGTAAAGCCAAGAGCGAGGACGGATGATGTAACAGAGAGGTGTGATGATGATGTAAAGACACCTCGACAAAGTTAGTACATGTTCCAAACTGACTCAAGTATGTGACCGTCTAGTGTGTGCGACTCGGCTATAGACTAGACTCTAAATGCAGTCCTAGTTCACTATAACCATTGGCTCTGATACCAATCTGTCACACCCTCAAATTCCACTTGCGGGGTTTTACCGCGAGGCGCATGACAAACCAGGATTTAAGTCAACGGTCACAATAAACAACACTATATGCATAACACAATACTCAAAAGTTATAATTATGAAAACATAAACTGTAGCGGAAGCTTTAAATGTTTACAACCCAAAAGACATTGTTTAAAGTTTAACAAGACCATGCTCCTAATTCTAGACGCCCGTGCAGACTTGTGCGCCTAGTTCCCGTTGTAGCTACCTTAGCAACCTGAGAAAAACATGCCAAAAGACGTCAACATATAATGCTGGTGAGTTCACAGGTTTGTTCAAAAGAGTTACCAAGTGTTACCATGTCCATACTATATAAATGTTACCAAGTACGCTAGCTAGGCGTATGTTTTGTTACTACTACGATTGGAAACCATTACTGGACACGTTTAGCAATGTTTAGCATGTTTAGCAGCCCGTAATGTTCAGCACGATAAGGTTCCTGTTCGAGACAATATGCACCCGCCCGGCCCTCCAAGCCGACGAGTGGGGCAGGTCACGCCCAATAGATCTATCCACATTTCCCCCGTTGTGCAACCCCGCACATTCATGGTTTCCCCCGGGACTTTCAAAAGATCGCATAGTACACAAGTTCAAAACCATAGTATGACATATGTTACCAAAACAGTTTAGCGCATGTTTTCTCCCCCAAAAGTTAAAGCAGTAAAAGTGGGGCCGTGAACTCACCTTAGATTGCGTTCCTCAAATGTAGGTAAAAGACGTTTAGCCCTTGATGATCCCTCTACCGGAGATCTATCAAAATGTTCACATAAGTGTTCCGACTAATAACCATAAGGTTATCTAGTCCCCGATTGTCCAGATCATAACCGAGTATGTTTTAAAACGTGTTTAAATGTTCAACCGACACACTAGACCGACCCGACATCCCGTTGGTGACCCATTACCCTAACTAATCAAGTACACATAGATTACACATAAGGTTCAAGCATAAAACACTTAGTTTGTATCAAAAATCTCATTTTTGTTAACGTAGGGTCGAATGTAGTTCTGGGTGGTCGAAGGTGGCTGTAAGTGGTCGAAGGTGTCCTTGTTTGGGTCGAATGTGTCTTTGAAATTCCACATTCGCCCCTTTTCTTCCCACCTTCGCCCATTTGCAGCACCTTCGCCCCTTCAGCTTCCAGGTTCGCCCCCTGGAATCCACCTTCGACCGTTCGACTGGTCGAAGGTATTCCAGGTTCGCCCCTGATGTCAGATTTTTCCAAAAACGCGTCGAAAAACATCCGAAAACATCACGAAACATCACGAGTTACAGCAGTCAAGCATCATTAACATATTCCTACGAAACCCTACCAATTTTACCCCAAAATCTATCCGTTTTACAAGTTTCCTAAAATAGTAAATTATGGAGATGTCACATCATCATGCATGCAATTATTACCCAATTAGGAAACTCTCTGAAATCGATCAATAATCAGTTTATCATACTCGAATCATCATGAACAAGAAACCCCTATCATAACCTTATCATAATCATTCAAAAACAAACCTAAATCTAACTAAAAACCCCTTTTTAATCATCAAAACACCATCAACAATCAAAGGTAACACGTTTCAATCATAACCCATCATTAATAACAGCCCTAGGTTGTTGTCATGTCATCTATACGACAAGAAATCATCAAACAATGCATAATATCATATTAACACATGTTTATTTGCATAAAAGCTCATTGTTTATGAATAGGTTTTGGTTAGGAAAGGTTTTTATTCATAAAATAGGTTGTCATCAGATCTGGACTCATTGGGGTTTAGATTAAAACAAGCCAAAATTGTTTAAAAAGGATTTGAAATGAAGAACACACCTTAGATCTTCACTTGTAATGATTTAGAGAGTTAGGTTATGAAAAACAAGCTCAAAAACTCCTTCCCCAATGTTAATAGCTGATAGAGAGTGTTTGGAGGCGTTTAGGGTTTGTGAAATGGTGAAAAATGGCTAAGGATGGAATTTATACCATCTGCACGTTCGCCCAGTTTATGTGGTCGAATGTGGAATTTTTCCACATTCGCCCCTTTTTAATGGTCGAATGTGGAACTCTTCCACATTCGCCCACTTTGTTTCTACGTTCGCCCACTTTTCAGATCCCATTTCCACATTCGCCCAAAAGTTCCACATTCAGGTCATCAGCACTTTTTAACACATGGTAACAGCACTTTTAACACATGTTAACCTTTTTCCAGTTTATCGTGTTTAACGCATTCTAACACATCCTAACACATAAACATGCATCTATAGTCTATACTTAGCATGTTTAGGCACGTATAATCATTCGTACATCATTTAAGCAAGTATAAGCATACAATCCACCACACGACTCGTAATCTACACATATACTTAATTAGTTCATGTAATGTCACCAACGACGGAACCCGGTACTAATGTATTCCCAAAACGACTCCCAATGATCCTCCAGATCATTGACCCTGGACAATCCTAATTGACCCGACTCAACTAACCCAGTTAAGTTTGTTTATAAACGTTTCTCGCTAAGGTAGACTTAGATGTTACTATTATGTTTAAGCCGAACATGCCGGGTGTCACACTTAATGTCTGAATCTTTATAACTTTTGGCATTCTAGTGAAACCCTTCAGGATTTTTATAACTTGCGTTTCTAAAACTATAGCAGACCCTCAATAAAACGCAAGTTATCAACCCAACAATTTTTTTTAAAGTATAGCAATATGGTATGGAAATGAAAGAGAATGAAAACCTTGTTTTTATAGTATAGTTTTTTTTTTTAAATAATGTCGTATGAAAAAGTTGTGGCCGTTTTAAAAATGGGGTGAAACTTTAATGACGCAAAGAAAATACCACCGTGCCCCTGATTATCTAATTTAATCTGTAGCTAATAATACTTGTTATACTTTTTACTCTAACCTCCTTTTTACGTTAGCCTCGCCCATACTTTTAATCTTTATAAAAGTTTTAATTATCACATCATGTTTCACACGGGAAATAATCTAATTTATAATTGTGTATTTGTAGAATGTAAAACTAATAAATTTTTTTAAGATGACGAAATAAGTAAGTTGGTCACATTTTGGAGCTAAACCATTCCGTTGGTTTAACTCTTGGCTGGAAAGATCTGATTGCAAAGAGGTGGTGTCTAAAGCGTTGGAAGTTAGTGTTGTTGAAGATGTGCCAGATCTGCGTTTAATGAAAAAATTCAAGTATTTGAGAGATGTTCTTAAGAAATGGTGGAAAGATACAAAACTCAAAGAAGCGGAGGATTTAGATATGATGAAAAACGATTTGGAGACTCTTGAGAAGACTATGGAGGAGAGGGATTTAGAAGAAGAAGAAGTTTGGATTTGGGAGGAGTCTAAGAAGAGTATGGAATTTTTGAAGAGGTGTAAAAATAAAGATCTGAAACAAAAGTCGCGTATTAGATGGGCCAGTCTTGGAGACAAAAATTCAGCTTTCTTCCATAGGGTAATTAATGGAGGGAAGGAGAAAAACTCGATTCTGGGGTTACTAGTTGATGGCGAATGGGTTTCAAAACCTCCTATCCTTAAAAGGGAGGTGTTGAAGTTTTTTCGTAATCACTTTGCTGATAATGTTAAAAGGCGTCCGAGTTTGGTGTGTTCAAATATTAAGCAGGTTCAGGAGGATCGGGTTTCGTGGCTAGAGAGACATTTTTCTAAAGAAGAAATAAAGTTAGCCGTTTTTTAGTGCGGGTCTGACAAGGCCCCGGGCCCAGATGGGTTTAATTTTTGTTTTATTAAGACATTTTGGGACCGTTTTGAGCAGGATTTTATGGATTTGATGACGAGTTTTTATGATTCGGGTAAGATTAGTAGAGGGTGCTCCTCTTCTTTTATTACCTTAATTCTTAAGATGAAGACTCCGGTGGGTTTACGAGATTACAAAACAATTACACTTGTGGGTATTATAAGTAAAGTGATATCTAAAGTCCTGGCTTCTTGTATTAAAAAGGTGATGGGAGACATTATTTCTGAAACGCAATCGGCTTTTCTAGGCGACAGATACATTCTAGACGGACAATTGATTGCGAATGAGTTGTATGGTTGGTTAAGAAAGAAAAAGAAGAAAGCGTTTATGTTTAAAATAGACTTCGAGAAGGCATACGATAATGTCAATTGGGAATTTCTTTTGAGTATGATGGATCAAATGGGTTTTCCTAGTAGATGGCGATTATGGTTAAGGGGGATTTTGGAGTCCGCTCGGTCCTCTGTTCTTGTAAACGGCTCTCCGACCTTCGAATTTCAATGTGAGAAGGGTCTTAGACAAGGAGATCCTCTCTCCCCGTTTCTTTTTCTTATTGCTTTGGAAGCGATTGCGTGTATTTTCAAGAAAGCGACTATAGATGGGGATTTCAAGGGTATTTCTTTTCTGAATGCGGATGTTTCTATCTCTCATTTTTTGTATGCTGACGATGCTATTATAGTGGGGGAATGGTCTCATTCAAACATTGTGCAAACGGCCAGACTTCTCGGAATTTTCTACCTTTGTTCTGGTTTGAAAATAAATCTTATTAAGTCTTAGTTATACGGCATTGGGGTGGATGACAATGAGGTATCTAAGATGGCTGAAGTTTTGAGTTGCAAAGTGGGTGCTTTTCCCTTTGAATACCTAGGAGTTAAAGTGGGTGCAAAAATGAATAGGGTGAGTAATTGGTCTCCGGTTATTGATACGGTTCAACATCGCCTTTCTTCATGGAAAGCGAATCTTCTTTCTATGGGGGGACGGTTGGTGCTCCTTAAATCTGTTCTTGCTAGTCTGCCTCTTTATTTTCTGTCGATATATAAGGCTCCCCTTACGGTGATAAACAAATTGGAGAGTATATTCAAAACGTTCTTATGGGCCGGTACATCTAATGCGAACAAGCTTCATTGGGTTGCCTGGGAAACGGTCATGAAATCTTAGGCTGAAGGGGGTTAGGAGTGTCAAAACTTTTAGATGTTAATGTTGCTTTATTGGCCAAATGGGTGTGGAGATTTCATCAGATGAGAAATTCTGTTTGGCGTTGTGTTATAGAGGCGATTCATGGGAGAAAAGGGAGGTGGACATTTTTGCCATTAGACAAATCGGTGACAAGTTGCTGGAAATAGAATGTGTCTACGCTGGTTAACATTCAGTTTGGTGATAGAAAATTTCAAAATTGTA
Source organism: Ambrosia trifida (assembly GCA_028751855.1). Lineage (NCBI taxonomy): Eukaryota > Viridiplantae > Streptophyta > Magnoliopsida > Asterales > Asteraceae > Ambrosia > Ambrosia trifida. The sequence continues at coordinate 37,234,191 of CM054125.1, read as the reverse complement.
TTCGTGCAGATGCCGGAAAAGGAGACATAACTCGTTTTTGGCTGGACCTTTGGTATGGAGATTCGCTTTTAAAAGATCGATGGCCGTGTTTGTTCAAATTAGATAAAAATAAAAGCTGCAGTATAAAAGTCGATTCGTTTTCGTTGATAATGGTTATCATTTTGCTCAATATGTGTGACACCCGGCATGTTTAGGTTAACACTTTATAAAACACATAAGTCTACCTTAGCGGAAAAACGTTTTCAAACATACTTAACTAGGTCAATTGAGTCGTTATGATGGTTCCGGGAATCATCGGGAGTCGTTACAGTGATCCACGGGATCATTGGGAGTCGGTCCATAACCATGTGAACATGGATTGGTGATTTGTAGAATCGTCGGGTTTAACGCACACACGCAAGTCTCGAGTCCCGGGAATTGGTGAACAGATGTGAATGTGTTAGTTATCATGCATTATGTGTTTGTAATCATTACGTGACTTGTCGGTATGTGAATACGTGTTTATATGTGTTAAAATAGTGTTTAACGCGCAAAAAACCCGAATAAACATGATGAGGGTGATTACGTGTAATCACATGACATTATTGGTGATTACGTGTAATTGCATGACATTATAGGTGATTACGTGTAATTGCATGACATTATAGGTGATTACGTGTAATTGCATGACATTATAGGCGATTGGCCTCAATCACTAGTTATTATAGGCGATTAGGCCCCAATCACTAGTTATTAACCCCTCTCAACCTACAAACACCCTCTGGAACACGTTTTTCATAGAAACCTACCTTTCCAAGCTTTACAACTAGTTATCTTGCAAATCCAAGGTGTGTTCTTCATCCCAAACCTTTGTAATGTTGTTGTTTTGCTCCCTAAAGGTCCAGACCTGATTTCTAAACATTTGTGTTTTTGAAAACTTATTAAAATCGGTTTCGAAACAAACCCAAACCTTCATGCTTGTTCTATGTGATGTAATCATGCAAAGATAGGATTTTTATTGATAAAACATGATGATTCTTGTGTATTTGATATGTTTCTGAGGTAAATAGGTTGTTAGCATGATTATTGTTGAGTTTGAAAGTCTGTAGTTGTGTATTGTTGATAATAGGCGTTTTGACCCGTTTGAATGAGTATGAAAGATTAATGATGATATGTTGTGTCTTGTTGATTGTTTGAGGTTAGGGTTACTCTAGGATGGTGCTAGAACAGTAGGGTAATGTCGGACAACGTCGTTATGTGATGAAATTTGGATATTTGCTATTTAGGGTAAGTTTTGCATGTTGATGTGATGTTTAAATGCTGAATATGCTATTTTGGGAAATGCGTGCATTCAGGGCTGTTAGGATGATGATGATTTGGGGGTTTTTGCTTGAAATAGGTTGATAAATGTTTTGGGTTTCATATTGGGTGTTTCCACATGTTTCGGACCTGATTTGGAGGGTTAAACGCGCGAAAAAGTGGAACCAACCTGCAGGGGCGATTACGGAGTTCTAATCGCCTGAGGAACACGTGATTAGCCCTAATCGCATGTATCTAAGGGCGATTAGGATCCTAATCGTGTGTAACACACGTGATTACAATCCTAATCACTAGTTTGACCATCCTAATCACCAATTGACTTTCCTAATTGCATGTTTGATTCCTAATTGTGACACCCGACATAATTGGCTTAAACATTTTAGTAACATCTAAGTCTACCTTAGCGGGAAACGTTTATAAACGGACTTAACTAGGTTAGTTGAGTCGGGTCAAGTTAGGATTGTCCAGGGTTCAATGATCTGGAGGATCATTGGGAGTCATTTTGGGAATACACTAGTACCGGGTCCCGTTGTTGGTGAAATTACATAAACTAATTAAGTGAATGTGTAGATTATTGGTTGTGTGGTGGATTATATGCATAGATGTGTTTAAATGATGTGTAGAGGATTATCTGTGCTTAAATATGTTAAACATAGACTAAGGTTGCATGCTCATGTGTTAAGGTGTGTTAAAATGCGTTAAACACGACAAACTGGAAAACTAGATATACATAGGTCCTGGTTCGACCACTTCGAGTGGTCGAAGGAGGAAATATGTCTTGGTTTGACCTTTTGCAAAGGGGCGAACCTGGGATATGGAATTGGAAGAATTTCATTCGACCAAGTTAGGGTTCATTCGACCCTGTGAAAGGGTCGAAGGAGGCTACCTTCGACCACTGAAAGGGGCGAAGGTGGAATAGTATAAATACCAAACTTTGTCATTTTTCACCATTTCACAAACCCTAACCGTCTCAAAACACTCTCAAATGATTTTAATCACTAAGGAATGAGTTTTTGCTCTTCTTTTTCATAATCTAACCTATCTACAACATCTAAACAAGAATCCAAGGTGTGTTCTTAATCCTAAATCTTTTTAAGGCATTTTAATCCGTTTTTATCTAACCCTAAATGTCCAGATCTGTTCTAAGGAAGATTTTATCAATAAAAACCTTTTAAACATCTTTCTAAACCAAAACCCTATCATTAAACATAGGTTTTGTATAAATAAACATATGTTAAATATGTGTTATGTGATGATATGTGTTGTTTAATGATTTGTTGCTGTTCTAATGCTAGAAACATGATCTAAGGTTGCTATTAATGTTGGTTTATTGTTGTTTAGGGTTACAATTACATAGATGGTGATATTATGGGTATTTTGGGGATTTTATGAAATCTAGGGCTTGTGCATGTTAAGTATTAGTGATAAAATGAATGAGGGTTTTCGATTACAAGATAAACTGAGCATTTGTAGATGAATATAGGTTGGTATTAAAAAGTTTCCTAATTGGGTAAAGATTTCATGCATGATGTGACATTTCCATAATTTTGCCATTTTGGGAAAGTATTAAAACAAGCTGGTTTTGGGGCAAAATTTGTGGGGTTATGTAGGGATATGTTAATCATACTTGACTACTGTGTTTGATGATGTTTCGGGATGTTTCGAATGTGTTTGAAGCGTTTTTAGGAAAATTATTAAAACAGGGGCGAACCTGGACTCATTCGACCATTCGAATGGTCGAGGGAGAGAATCCAGGGTCGAACCTGGGAAATGTTGGGCGAACCTGATCAAACGGTCGAACGTGGAAAACGGGCGAAGGAAAACTTGAAAACGGGCGAAGGAGACTTAAAATGGGCGAAGGAGATGTTATCTGACTGCTAGTGTCTAGGGATTTTACCTAAGTAACCAGCATTCTTCCTATCCGATTTCTCCAAGTTCCTAGTTCCTATAAGTAGCCGAGGTTATTTTATTTATATTTAGTTTCTTTTAAGTTTATAATTAGTAGTTTAAAATACCCCCCCCCCCCATTTAAGTATATATTTATTTAGGCTAGTATTCGGTAGAGGTTGTGATCTAGAGTTGCATTCGCGTCTTTGGGTTCGATACTCGGTCTTATCTGTTTACTGCTTTGCGACCGGTACACTTGCCGTGCGTGTGTAGTTTTTAGGTGAGTCGTTTTAATTAGAACTTGTGTTATTTATATTTATACATTTACACACATTAAGTTTTTGGCGCCGTTGCCGGGGACGCAATTGGCACTCTTGAGAATTATCCGATCCGTTTCTGGTCTACTATTTTGTGAATAATTTTTGCTTTTATTATTATTATTTTTTCTTATTATTAATTTTTTTTTTATTCGTAACATATAATTTTTTTTATCATGTGCGAGATTTGCGGAGGACCCCACTTTACCATAAGATGCCCTCATTCATATTCATCGGGGTATTCCACGGATCATTATTCTAACACGTATTTGCAGCCGCAGCCATATCAGTCATACCATCCTTCATACCCACAGGCTAACCAGTGGTTTAACCCTGCAACATCTGAGTCACTAGATAGAATAACAAGTCGGCTTGACCGTCTGCAAGCTATGATGTATGAGGAAAGGCATGGTGGTAGCTCGTCAGAGTATCCACCTAGCCAACATTTGTATCCACATCCCGATTATCGGGATGTCTCGACTCACATTAGGCCCGACTTTGCCGCCCTTGTTGCTAAGCAAGACGCCTTCCTTGCTAATCAACAGCTCATGCTCGAGGATATGCGTTCTTTGCTATCCATGCGCACCGACTATTTGAGGGAACAAGATGTGGCACTTGAGAGGCTACAGACTCAGGTGGATGAACTGAAGACTATAATGGACGTTGAAGTCCCACCTCCAGTTCAGCAGATTTATTTCACATATGATGACCCAGACGAGATGGTAACACTTACATTACCTGATTGTATTAGTCCCGTTCCTGAAACTGTTTGTCCTTACTCATCTGATTCTGTGCATGATTTAACTGACCCATATGATTCTTTACACTTGTCTTGTGAGGATGATATTTTGCAGGATTCAGGGTTAGAGCCAGAGACCATAATGGACGCCTTAGTCCCACCTTTGGTTCAGCAGGATGAGCAGCCTTGCCAGATCTCTAGTTCAGTAGCATACCCTTGGGAGGCAGATGTCTGGAGTGATGATGAGGAGATAGAAAGGATAGCTTGGGACGCGCATAGGAAAGCCATGATGGAGAAGATAGGGGAGGCTGAGGAAGATATGGATTTTTCAGAATCCACAGGCTGGCTGTTTGAGGAAGAAGTGGTGGAAGAGGAAGACACCACTGACCTGCTTGAAGAAGCAGCTGATGGAGAAGCAGTGTTTGGTGACGAGTTGGTTGATTTGTCAGCTCCAGAAGTGGACAAAGATTTTGACGAAGTGTCACCAAACAAGGAAGATAAGAAAGAAGCAGTGGTGGAAGAAGAAGAACACCACAGCCGGCCTGTGCAGGCATTGGATATTACATTGCTACTAGTGCCACCACCATGGCCACCACCACGAGAGAAGGCGAAGAGGCACCTGGACCGACACAGGGTGAGGGTCAGGAGTTGCAGAGACAACAAGTCCCCTCATTACATGCCAAGAATCAGGTTTGGTCCAGGTAAATTTAAATATTGGTGGTCCGACCTATTTAAATTCGATAAAATATTTTTAAATTCCACTAATGTAATTTTTCTAAATAATATGGACCGGGTGGAATTAAACGGGTTGGATCGGGTCCAGATAAAAGAGAAGCCCCCTGATTAAGTTTAAGTGTGGGGAGGCTCTGTAGAGTTTGTAAATTTATATTTATACCTATTTTTTTTCTAGCTTTTCAATTTTTTTTTATTTGTGGTCCGTCTTTCAGTAGTGTCTTTGAGTCTTTTTGCAGGTTTACGTGTTTGCTTAGGTAAAGAAAATTTCACAATGAGCGGGTCCCTTGTATTATCTTTATATATATTTTTTATGATTGGGAGTTTTGGTAGAGGTTTGGGTAATAAAAGATATTTTTTCTTAAAAAAAATAAAAATTAATTAACTTTCTCTGAAAAAAGTCTTTTCACGTAATGTGAGGAGTCTGGGCTGACCTGTTCGCCCCATGCGACCAGCTATTACCCCGGAAAGTTATATTTTTTTCGCTTGCAACGCGTGTTGTGATCACCAGTGTCCTTCACGTTGAGCGAGAACCATTTTTTTTTCTACCCATTTGGTTCTACCACCATTCACCGCCATTTTGCCAAGCAGGTACGTCTTCTTGTTTGTTGTTATATTATGAGTCTAAGTTAGTAGTTTGAGTCTTTTTATTTTTGTGTGGTTCGGTATTATGCTCGGGTTTTGTTTGTTTCATTTTGTGCAGGTTTGGATTGTACCGCTCGTACTCAATCTCCATTCGGGCGATTCTGGAGCTGTACGTTATACTGAAGCAACCCGAGAGTTTACCATTGTGTCAGAGCCGATCGCGACCAAAATGCTATACGATCGAGTTGGTTTGGACTAGAGCTTACGAAAAAAAAATTAACCAGCTAAGTCCTTTCCAATTTGCCCTCGTTTTTTTTTATTTTTGTATTCAGAATTTATTTTTTTTATTTTGAGTCGTTCTCTATTCCTACATTGAGGGCAATGTAGAGTTTAAGTGTGGGGATGGGAAACTGTCGTTTAGTCTGTATATAAAGTCATTTTAAGTCAAAAAAAAAAAAAATTGAAAAAAAAAGTCCCTGATTTTGAAGTTTGCATTATATAAAATATGGAAAATGATAGGTAAAGTTAGGTGTCCGGTTTTCAAATAGTATCTATAATAAGAGATTAAAATTGATTGAAAACGTGTTTGATTTGGGATATGTGGGTAGGTTCGGCCGGTAGAAAGGTTTCCTTTGAAAAGTAATAAATTAATTATGTTAGGCTATTTTGTGGGTTCTCATCTAAGAGAAACGGGGAGACCGAAACCGCCAAAATAGTATAAGAAGCACCGTTATAAGTAGAAAACCGTTAGAATTTCTAATCACTTAAAAAAAATTAGAAATCAAAGCAAAAATGCTGAAGCTTAAGGTGCCTGGCCACTGGGATAGCGACTTGGATTGGTCACACCCTCTGAGTTAAGTATGGTGAGATGAAAAAAAAATGCTGAAGCTTAAGGTGCCTGGCCACTGGGATAGCGACTTGGATTGGTCACACCCTCTGAGTTAAGTATGCCAAAAAAAAAAAAAAATGATTTTAAATTCTCTTGGTTTTCTACATAAGACGGTTGGGAAATGGTCAATTGGTCGTTCCTTTAGCTTCATAAGCTTGAGGCGGGATTAGGAGGAACTGTGGCTTCCTTCGAGTGAGACCCTAGATAGACTAATCAACATGAACTTAACATAAATAAAAAGGGGCTTGGAAACCGGTGTGGGTTTAAGAGGATCAATATACCTGCAATCGCAATCAACACGTTAGTAGATTATTAATTAAGTAACCTATGTTTTGAAACTGAATGTAAACCTAACTGTGATTCCATAGCATAATTCTTTTTCAGGGACGAAAAAGAGTCAAGTGTGGGGATGTTTGATGTGTCATAAAACACATCTATTCTTCTATGTATTTTGAGATATAAATGAGTCTTTTGTATATAGTTTTTATTAGTTTTAGGCTTGTACCGGTCTATTTTATTTAGTATAGGTTTTTATAGATTTTTATTAGTTTTGAGTCATTTTTAGTACTTATTTATATATTTTATATTTTGGTAGGTGTTCGTGTGGACGTTGGAGCGTAAACGAGGAACTTTGGTTAAGTCAAGAACACCCGAGTGTAGAGCACCAAATTATAATACTATAAATAATAATAATAATAATAATAATAATAATAATAATAATAATAATAATAATAATAAAAATAAAAATAGAAAGAGACAAGTGACTTGGGCCGAAGCCCAAGCCAAAACCTAAACCAAAAAAAATACTAAGTCGGTCAACAAAAAATAGGGATGGATATACTTCGAAATTTGAGAGAGAATTAATTTTGATCATTCATTCAACAATACAAGTGGACAGGGCAATAATATTCATTCACAAAAAAAAATTCATTCATTCGCACAGAGATTCGATCGACCAAGAAAGGAGCTTCTAAACAAAAGAAATTAGGTAGGAGTCTTGGAGGATTTTTGGAGACGGGGAAGGTACCGGGCGCAGTAAAGATTAATTATTTGAAGACCCGGTGGTTTGTTTTATCGTTTTTATTTATTTAGAGACATGTTTATTATTGTTTTTCAAGACTCTATGACTATGTTTCTAATTAGAATTATGAACTAAATATTTCCATGGTTGCTTAGGTTTATGAACTAGACACGTAATTTGCATTATTTAATGATTTTTTATTTTTAATTTGATGTGTAGAATTACATGATTTTAATTTTATTGTTGGATTTGATATATGTGTGTTGGTGTTGATTTTATTTGAAGTTTGTTTATTGGTTTTGTGGAGCTAGGCATGTAGAGATACCCCCTAGGTCTTGAAATCAATCTAGTTCGTCAACTTAGGTTAGCGTGCTAGTATTTGGAGTTGGAGTACGACACAAGTATAACAAACTAATATAATAAATTAACTAAGACGTGCAGTCCATTCTTGAGGGTGAGAAATGTAACTCGAGTTTGCTAGGTAACTAACTAGGCATTGTTCTGTAGTTGGCAAGCGCTAGGGCGGGAGTCGCTACTTGTCCGTGTTTAGAGTTTTCCTAGGTTTTCTTCAGTAGAGTTTAAGTCTGCTTCATAGTTTGAGGGTTTTAATCCAGGAGAGGTTTTAATCTGATTTCTGTGGGATTTTGGTACGCTAGGGCGATCCAGATCCATCTTAGCATTTCTACACTTGTCCCGCCTTGAGTCTAGTGAGCTATCTTTGACAGGAGGTTTATTAGATAAGAATAGGGTCTCAAGTTAATTACCAGATTCAGGATTTATTGCTAGTGTCTAGGGATTTTACCTAAGTAACCAGCCTTCTTCCTATCCGATTTCTCCAAGTTCCTAGTTCCTATAAGTAGATGAGGTTATTTTATTTATATTTAGTTTCTTTTAAGTTTATAATTAGTAGTTTAAAATACCCCCCCCCCCCCATTTAAGTATATATTTATTTAGGCTAGTATTCGGTAGAGGTTGTGATCTAGAGTTGCATTCGCGTCTTTGGGTTCGATACTCGGTCTTATCTGTTTACTGCTTTGCGACCGGTACACTTGCCGTGCGTGTGTAGTTTTTAGGTGAGTCGTTTTAATTAGAACTTGTGTTATTTATATTTATACATTTACACACATCAGTAGCTGCTGGGAATCTTCCCACTATTGCTGAAGTTGTCCGATCAGCTCATCGGATGACTAACCTGAAGGTGGCAGAAGGTGTTTTGCCTCCTAAGGGTGCTGCTGTGAAGGTTTCTGAGGGGAACAAGAGGAAGTGGGATGGTGTGGGGAAGAGTGTTGTGCCAGCGCCATCCCAGCCGGCGAAGAAGTTTGATTCATCTGGGTCTTCTTCTGGGCAGAAGTCAAGTGGGTATGTTGGGAAGCATCCCAAGTGCAACAAGTGTGGTTTTCATCATTCGGGGAGTTGTGATTGGGCTCGTTGTCATCAGTGCCATCAGTTGGGGCATCATGCTAAGGATTGCAGGGTGGCACTCACCCCAACTCAGACTCTTGCTACTACTCCTACTCCTGCTGCTCAGGGGACTCCAGGAAAGCAGGGGTGCTATAACTGTGGTGACACGGGACACTTCAAGCGTGAATGTCCTAAACTGAAGCAGGGCGATAATGGGAGGGGCGGAAACGGTAATGGGAACAACGGCGGCGGAGGCAGGACTGCACGTGCTTTCGTCATTAGATCTGCAGAGGCTAGGCAAGATCCAGACACAGTTACCGGTACGTTCCTTCTTAATGATCGCTATGTTTCTGTCTTGTTTGATTCTGGTGCCGATAAGAGTTTTGTATCTATGGACATTAGTCGATTGCTAGATATAGTACCCACACCTTTAGAGGCTAGGTACTTAATAGAATTGGCTGATGGTAAGAAAATCGAAGCGACACACACCCTTAGGGAATGTCGCTTGGAACTGTCGGGTTTGTCTTTCCCCATTGACCTTATGCCGGTACCCCTGGGTAGTTTTGATGTCGTTGTCGGCATGGATTGGTTATCGTTGTATCGTGCGGAGATCGTTTGTTTCGATAAGATTATTCGGATCCCTCTCCCTGATGGAGAGACTCTTTCAGTTCATGGCGAGAAAAGCGGTGCTCCGCTGAGTATCATTTCTAGCATGAAAGCCCGTAAGTACCTTCGGAAGGGTTGTTCGGCCATTCTAGCACTTGTTAACGTTTCTACTGACGATGAGAAGAAGATCGAGGATATTCCGGTGGTTCGTGATTTTCCCGATGTGTTTCCTGATGATTTGCCTGGTCTTCCTCCCCTTCGTCAGGTTGAGTTTGTTATTGATCTTACTCCGGGTGCAGCTCCTATTGTCCGAGCTCCGTATCGTCTTGCACCTCCCGAGATGCAAGAGTTGTCCAGCCAGTTGCAGGAACTCTTGGAAAAGGGTTTCATCCGACCGAGTTCTTCCCCGTGGGGAGCTCCTATTTTGTTTGTGAAGAAGAAGGACGGAAGTCTTCGCATGTGTATCGATTATCGGGAGCTGAACAAAGTGACCATCAAAAATCGTTATCCTCTTACTCGCATTGATGATCTCTTTGACCAACTCTAGGGCTCCAGTTACTATTCGAAGATTGATTTGCGGTCCGGTTATCACCAGTTGCGCGTCAGGGAAGCTGACATTCAGAAGACTGCTTTTCGCACTCGTTATGGCCATTTTGAGTTCTTGGTCATGCCTTTTGGTCTCACTAACGCACCGGCGGTGTTCATGGACTTAATGAACCGCGTTTGCAAACCTTACCTCGATAAGTTCGTCATCGTGTTTATTGACGATATTCTGATTTATTCCAAGAACAAGGCGGATCATGAAGAACATCTACGGTTGGTCTTGGAACTTTTGAGACAGGAGCAGTTATATACTAAATTCTCGAAGTGTGATTTTTGGTTGCGTGAAGTTCAATTCCTAGGGCATGTGGTGAATGAACTGGGAATTCATGTCGATCCGGCTAAAATCGAAGCTATTAAGGACTGGGAAGCACCAAAGACGCCATCTGAGGTGCGGCAATTCCTAGGTCTTGCGGGTTACTATCGTCGTTTCATTGAGGGATTTTCGAAGATCGCTCAACCCCTCACTACTCTTACCCAGAAGGACCGAAAGTTCGACTGGGATGAACCACAAGAATCAGCATTTCAGATGCTGAAGCTTAAACTTTGTTCTGGACCTATCTTAACTTTACCTGAAGGTACGAATGACTTCGTTGTGTACTGTGACGCTTCTATTCGTGGTCTCGGTTGCGTGTTGATGCAACACGGGAAGGTTATTGCTTATGCTTCTCGTCAACTCAAGGTTCATGAGAAGAACTACACTACTCATGACTTGGAACTGGGCGCGGTGGTCTTTGCGTTGAAAATCTGGAGACATTACTTGTACGGTACCAAGTGTGAAGTATACACCGATCACAAGAGTCTTCAGCATATTTTCGACCAGAAGGTATTGAACATGCGGCAGCGTCGCTGGGTTGAACTTCTGAACGATTATGACTGTGCTATCAAATACCATCCTGGCAAGGCGAACGTTGTGGCGGACGCCTTGAGCAGGAAGGAGTCTGCGAATCCTCGCCGTGTTCGAGCCTTACAGCTCACCATTCATTCGTCATTGCCTGACCGAATCCGTTCTGCACAGTTGGAAGCTTTGAAGGAGGAAAACCTTAAGGCTGAGACTATGCACAGTGCTGACTAGCATCTTGAACTCAGGACCGATGGTTTACACTATTTTGCAGGACGTGTTTGGGTCCCCTTGTTCGGGGGATTGCGTGAGCTTGTTTTGGACGAAGCTTACAAATCCCGGTATTCTATTCACCCTGGCTCCGATAAGATGTATCAGGATTTGAAGATACTTTATTGGTGGCCAAACATGAAAGCTGATATAGCTTCTTATGTCAGCAAATGCTTGACTTGTGCTAAAGTCAAGGTGGAGTATCAGAGGCCGTCTGGTCTCCTGCAACAACCAGAGGTTCCGGAATGGAAGTGGGAGCGAATCACGATGGATTTTGTCACCAAGCTGCTAAGATCACCTAGTGGTTATGATATGATCTGGGTGATTGTTGACAGGTTGACAAAATCGGCACGTTTCATACCTATTAAGGAAACCGATGGACTCGAGCGGTTGGCTCGACTTTACCTTAAGGAGGTGGTTGCTCGGCACGGGGTGCCTGTCTCTATTATCTCTGATCGTGATTCTCGTTTTGCTTCGCATTTCTGGAAGGCTCTGCACAAGGCTTTGGGTACTCAGTTAGATATGAGTACACCTTATCATCCGCAAACTGATGGACAGAGTGAGCGGACGATTCAAACCTTGGAAGACATGCTTCGGGCATGTGTTATCGATTTTGGCAAGAGTTGGGAGATCCACCTGCTGTTGGGGGAGTTCTCCTACAACAACAGTTATCACTCTAGTATCAAGGCAGCTCCGTTCGAGGCTCTATACGGACGGAAATGTCGATCACCACTTTGTTGGGCCGAGGTGGGCGAGAGCCAGCTCACTGGTCCGGAACTTGTGTACGAAACTTCGGAGAAAATCGTACAGATTCGTAACCGTTTGGCTGCTGCGCGGGATCGTCAGAAGAGCTATGCCGATCGCCGTCGCAAACCTTTGGAGTTCCAGGTTGGGGACAGGGTACTTCTGAAAGTTTCACCATGGAAGGGCGTCATACGCTTTGGAAAGCGTGGCAAGCTTAACCCTCGTTATGTCGGACCATTCGCAATCCTGGATCGGATTGGACCGGTGGCATACAGACTTGACTTACCGGCGGAGCTCGGTAGTGTTCACAACGTCTTCCATGCGTCTAACTTGAAGAAGTGTTTGGCTGATGAATCTCTCATTGTACCACTGGAGGAGATCAAGGTTGATGATCGTCTTCGCATTGTGGAGGAACCTGTCGAGATTCTCGACTACAAGATTCGTAGCCTTCGTCGGAGTAAAATCCGCATCGTCAAAGTTCGTTGGAACTTGAATCGTGGACCGGAGTTCACGTGGGAACGGGAGGATCAGATGAAAGCTAAACATCCTCATCTTTTTCCGAAACGCGCATTCGAATCGAGGCATGTTACTGCTGAAGCGGAATGAATCTCGGGTCGAGATTCCTTTCAACGTGGGGATGATGTGACATCCGGTAAATTTTCTTTTCATTTTGTTCTTTCCGTTTCTTTCATTTTGGGGCTTTGTTCGGGACGAAAATTCTTTCAACGTGGGGATGATGTGACACCCGACATAATTGGCTTAAACATTTTAGTAACATCTAAGTCTACCTTAGCGGGAAACGTTTATAAACGGACTTAACTAGGTTAGTTGAGTCGGGTCAAGTTAGGATTGTCCAGGGTTCAATGATCTGGAGGATCATTGGGAGTCATTTTGGGAATACACTAGTACCGGGTCCCGTTGTTAGTGAAATTACATAAACTAATTAAGTGAATGTGTAGATTATTGGTTGTGTGGTGGATTATATGCATAGATGTGTTTAAATGATGTGTAGAGGATTATCCGTGCTTAAATATGTTAAACATAGACTAAGGTTGCATGCTCATGTGTTAAGGTGTGTTAAAATGCGTTAAACACGACAAACTGGAAAACTAGATATACATAGGTCCTAGTTCGACCACTTCGAGTGGTCGAAGGAGGAAATATGTCTTGGTTTGACCCTTTGAAAAGGGGCAAACCTGGGATATGGAATTGGAAGAATTTCATTCGACCAAGTCAGGGTTCATTCGACCCTGTGAAAGGATCGAAGGAGGCTACCTTTGACCACTGAAAGGGGGCGAAGGTGGAATAGTATAAATACCAAACTTTGTCATTTTTCACCATTTCACAAACCCTAACCGTCTCAAAACACTCTCAAACGATTTTAATCACTAAGGAAGGAGTTTTTGCTCTTCTTTTTCATAATCTAACCTATCTACAACATCTAAACAAGAATCCAAGGTGTGTTCTTAATCCTAAATCTTTTTAAGGCATTTTAATCCGTTTTTATCTAACCCTAAATGTCCAGATCTGTTCTAAGGAAGATTTTATCAATAAAAACCTTTTAAACATCTTTCTAAACCAAAACCCTATCATTAAACATAGGTTTTGTACCAATAAACATATGTTAAATATGTGTTATGTGATGATATGTGTTGTTTAATGATTTGATGCTGTTCTAATGCTAGAAACATGATCTAAGGTTGCTATTGATGTTGGTTTATTGTTGTTTAGGGTTACAATTAGATAGATGGTGATATTATGGGTATTTTGGGGATTTTATGAAATCTAGGGCTTCTGCATGTTAAGTATTAGTGATAAAATGAATGAGGGTTTTCGATTACAAGATAAACTGAGCATTTGTAGATGAATATAGGTTGGTATTAAAAAGTTTCCTAATTGGGTAAAGATTTCATGCATGATGTGACATTTCCATAATTTTGCCATTTTGGGAAAGTATTAAAACAAGCTGGTTTTGGGGCAAAATTGGTGGGGTTATGTAGGGATATGTTAATCATACTTGACTACTGTGTTTGATGATGTTTCGGGATGTTTCGGATGTGTTTGAAGCGTTTTTAGGAAAATTATTAAAACAGGGGCGAACCTAGACTCATTCGACCATTCGAATGGTCGAAGGAGAGAATCCAGGGTCGAACCTGGGAAATGTTGGGCGAACCTGATCAAACTGTTGAACGTGGAAAAACGGGCGAAGGAAAACTTGAAAACAGGCGAAGGAGACTTAAAATGGGCGAAGGAGATGTTATTTGACTGGTTCGACCGTTCTGATGCAGAAATGAGATTTTTGATACAAACTAAGTGTTTTATGCTTGAACCTTGTGTGTAATCTATATGTACTTGATTAGTTAGGGTAACGAGTCACCAACGGGATGTCGGGTCGGTCTAGTGTGCCGGTTAAACATTTAAACACGCTTTAAAACATACTTGGTTACGATCTGGACAATCGGGGACTAGATAACCTTATGGTTATTAGTCGGAACTCTTATGTGAACATTTTGATAGATCTCCGGTAGAGGGATTATCAAGGGCTTAGCATTTTACTAATAACCGAAGAACGCTATCTAAGGTGAGTTCACAACCCCACTTTTACTGCTTTAACTTTTGGGGGAGAAAACATGCGCTAAACCGTTTTGGTAACATATGTCATACTATGGTTTTAACTTTGTATTGCTATACGATCTTTGGAAGTCCCGGGGGAAACCATGAATGTGCGGGGATGCACAACGGGGGAAATGTGGATTTGATTATTGGGCGTGACCTGCCCCACTCGACGGCTTGGAGGGCCGGGCGGATGCATGTTGTCTCGAACTTTGCTAAACATGCTGAACATATTCGGGCTGCTTAAACATATGCTAAACGTTGCTAAACGTGTCTAGTAATGGTTTCCAATCGTAGTAGTAATAAAACATACGCCTAGCTAGCGTACTTGGTGACATTGGTATAGTATGGACATGGTAACGTTTTGGTAACTTTGGTAACTTATTGAACAAACCTGTGAACTCACCAGCATTATATGTTGACGTCTTTTTGGCATGTTTTTCTCAGGTCGCTAAGGTAGCAACAGAGGACTAGGCGCACGAGTCTGCATGGCGTCTTTCATGTTTTGAATAAAGTTTTTGAACATTGTTGTACATGGTTTTGTAACTGGTTAAATGCTTCCGCTATGGTTTTATAAATTGAGAACTATGTTTTGTGTTTACGTATTTCATATAGTGTTGTTTATTGTGACCGTTGACTTGGATCCTGGTTTGTCATGCGCCTCGCGGTAAAACTCCGTAAGTGGAAATTGAGGGTGTGACACTAATCGCGTGTACTGCTGTTATATGTGTATTTTAACATCTCGGAACATGGTTTGACACCTAGGAACATGTTAGGAAGCCCATGACATGTCTAATAACTTGGTAACACATGTTCGGACTTGTTTATGCGTTAGTTGGGTGTTATGCTAGACATAGTAAACTTTTGGGCATGCTAAGTGTTTAATTGCATATGTTGCATGATATCTTGCATTTGGCTAACACGTGGAATGTCGGGTCACCAATGGGACGTCGGGCCTTGCCTGGTCTGGTCGGTTTAACGTTAAAACTTGTTTTCAACATACACGGTCATGGTTTGGACAATTGGGGACTGATTAGCCTTCGGGTTAGTAGTCAACACACTTATGTAAACTCATTGATAGGTCGCCACTAGTTGGGGCTATCACACACGTATCGGATTTTTCTTAACAACAGAAGACGCAACCTAAGGTGAGTTTCATGGCCCCACTCGTTACTGTTTTCGTTTTCGGGGGAGAAACATGCTTAGTACTTCGGTTTGAAAAGATCATGTTATACTGGGGTTGGTTGTACGATTCATTTATGTTCTGCTTTATGTGGCCAATGATGTGGCAGTTCGTTAACCGTTAATGCGGTAGTTCGTTAGTCGTGAATGCGATAGTTCGTTGATCGCGATGCGGTAGTTCGTTGGCTATGTTATAGCAGTTCGTTGACCATGGTTCGGTAGTTCATTAGTCGTGGTAAGCGATAGTTCGTTAGTCGTGGTAGGCGACAGTTCGTTGGATGGTTCAGTCTGGAGTCCAATCGTCTAACAAGTGTTTTCATCAGTCAGTAGTAACATGATAGTTCTTTCAAAATTTCGTGAAACGTTTTTACTTAAAAACCTGTGAACTCACCAGTATTTTTTTACTGACGTTTTAGCATGTTTTCTCAGGTCGTTGAGGTAGCAGCATCGAGTCTAGGCGCACGGAGTCTCACGGCGTCTAGGATTCACTTGCATGTCATTTAGTACTTTCAGACTTTTATGTTTTACTTCTGGTTTGTAATAAAGTTTTACGCTTCCGCAGCGATGGTTAGATTTTTGAAAACTTAATGGGCAGTTTACGTTGTTTTTCGTATCATATAGTTGTCGTTTGTTGTGACCGTTGACTTGGATCCTGGTTTGCCACGCGCCTCGCGGTAAAACCCCGCACGTGAAATTAGAGAGTGTGACAATATGAGTCGAGAAGTCCGATGACTGTGGCTGAGATTTCAGAGATGCAAGAGGTCCGTGAGGTGTGTTGCCGATTTTCTGCTTCGAATAAGGACGATAAAATGACATGGGTCGATTCGGATAAGAATGAATTCTCTGTTAGTCAAGTAAAAAGGCTGCTGCGTCCAGTTATAGTGCCCAGCCGGCTGCAGTTTATGAAGTGGGTCAAATGGGTTCCTTTGAAGGTGTGTATTTTTATTTGGCGATCTGAGATGTTTCGTATACCAAACTCGGACGACTTTGGTCAAAAGGAACGTGAGAATTCAGGATACTAGTTGTATCCTTTGCGAGTCCGGGGATGATACAGTAGATCATATTTTCTCTGCATGTTTTTTTGCGGCTGGGGTTTGGTGCGGTATAGGGTCTTGGTGCAAAATTGGTCCGATTTTTGCATTTTTGTTTGCGGATCTGCTCAAGGTTGCAGAATGGAGTATCGGTTCCAAAAAGGGTAAGAACATTTTGAATGGGATTATTATGATAGCATGTTGGGCTATTTGGAAAGCTCGTAACAAAAGGTTTTTTGAAGGCGTCAATCCAAAGATTTGTGATGTGGTAGCCTCGGTTAAGTCGTTGTCCGTTTTGTGGTTCTCTAGTCGTTATAGAAAGGATTCTATTATGTGGAAGGATTGGGCTAAGTGTCTGTTGTATATGTTGTAATTGTCTTTTTTTGGCGGTCCTTGTTTTGAGGAAGTGACGCGTTTTATGAAATTTACAGTTCAAAAAAAAAGTAAGTTGGTCACATTGACCAGTCAAAGCAGCTTCCGAAATGTTAGTGTGTGACTTTCCGTCAATAGTCGGTCAATAAGCTTTGCTTCTGTGATGCCTTGCTAAATCTTTTATCCGATGTCCTCATAATTTGCTGGAGCAGCACGAGGAAACGAAGATAAAAGATTGATGTCATTTGGTGTCAAGTTCGAATCTGATCCAGGTAGGTTTTTCCGTAGTGGGCCTTTGACGACGGATTTTCCCCGAATTAGTGGCTTGTTGGACTTGGACTGCCCAGTGGACAACCATTTATCTAGTGCTAACCCACTGGTGGATTTATCATCGCCGGATTACCAACGCTTGGTGTCTTCATCAAAATCCTAGACTTGATAAAAGTTGATTGTTTGTAGGCTGTAGCTTATGAGATATACCGATAAAGTGAGGTGAAGGGAGGCTCGGGTGGAGGTGATCACACAATAGAGAAAACTACAACATGGAGAACATAGCTCTCATTTTCTTTTTATCATTGTTAATGTGATTTCCAGCCCAATTTACAAGGCAAGACACTTGCTCTTTAATCTCCCAAATATTTTGTTTTTCGCAAAGAACGCCATGTAAGCTTCACAAGCTGAATGTGGTGCTCTAATGAGGACTTCAGCTCCTTAACTTCTAGTAGTCCTCAACATTCTTCTCACCTAACAGCAGACCTCTATGTTTCAGGATTGAAAACAACTAATACAAAAAGATCGATGAACTTTGTGTGTGTGGTATAATCTTTATTTTTTGTTTAAATGTCCATATGTTTCAAATAAACACCCTACACGAAGAGAGTTTAGTTGATGCCAAAATCAAAGCGGGTGTTAAGAATTTAAGTGGCTTGTACATGTAGAGTAAAAAGATCCTTAGACCCTAACGATTTATATAAACTATCTATAATCTATAATCTATGTTACCTTATTAAGGAGAAGACATGTCTAGAAAAGTAATTTTACACCCATTTTAAGATGGGATATCAAGAGACTCATGCTTTAACATAGATATGTCATGTAAAAGTTTCCCATAATACCCCTTATTGCATTATGAACTTGTACTTGTACTATAACTATATAATCAATTTAGAGACTTATTAATGTATTTGAATTATCACATTCATTACTATCATGTGAGTTGTTTTGAAGCTCCTCACCCTTATATGATTTCAATTAAAAAGACAAAGTGACCGTCTAGATCAATTTCAAAATGACTATAATACAAATATAAATTCTAAAATCATTATATTATACTAAGAAAGTTAAGCTTGAATGATTGTATGAACAAAATAAACATAAAAATATATGTGGGTTGTAAAAAAAACAAGAATTGTAATTTTGATTGTTAAATCTTAAATTTACTTTCAAAATCCGTCTCTTATGAGAATGAGAGCGAGAAAGAGACATGCTTTACGAAATTTAGCCAAATTAGAATGCAATACGCTGCCATGTTTTTTTAGAATTGTATTTGCGCAGCGAAGCGCGCGGGCATAATACTAGTACATTATAAAGGAGGAGTGATGGCCAACATGGTCATTTTCATTCCCGTACAACTTAAGAAGCAACATGTACAACATATTTAAGCAAGAAATTTAAGGGCATTATAGGAAGAGTTGTGACAATTAAGACACTTTAGAGGGTATGATTGTAACTTTACAATCATTTTCTCACTCACATCTTAAAATCCTATTCCAATCTTGCCCTCATGACCATACCAATAGATTATCCATTGAATTATCTTTAATAATTGTCTTAATTGTGTTTATAATAATTGTCTTAATTGTGTTTATCGGATGGAAACGTAGAGGTAGAGAGAGAGTTTTTTGAGCTTTTGCATTGCCTCATTTTAATATGCAGAGAATGTTAGCATTTGTGTTTCTTGGGATAGTAATTTCTATCCATGCTTTTACAAAGCATTTGGAATGCCTTTGAATTCATAGATCTTATGAGGTACTTTATCACTTACGTCTCAATTTTCCATTTATTTTTATGCTTTTGTACAAAGATAATGTTTGGTATTAATTAATGATACATATATATATATATATATATGTATATATATGGATCTGATGGATGATAACAAATCTTGCATTTACTTATTAGTCTTTCACGAAGAGTTGTTCTTTACTATATTGCTTTAAAATCGATATAGATCTATATATCTAATAAAGGAGTAACTATTGCTGAGGTGGCACCTCTAGATGGCCTCCATTCTATTCATTTTGCTTACCCATGGGTTAGAAAACCCGACCCATGATACCATATTCTAACCCGCTAACCCGCATATAAATAGTCTATTTCTACAATCTCAATATAGAACTAAGGATGCACCTCTCATTCTCATTCTCATTCAAACCTGAACTTCATATCTATCCTCTATAATCAACATTAGAAACTCTAAATCTAACCTCTATCTTTGAGATGAGTAAAGAGAGATCTTCCGGTTCCAAGAGGTTAGTAATATTTTATGGGAATCGTGACTGTTTATTCATGAATGTTTATATTTGGGATTGAGTTTTGTATGGGTTTTAATGTTTTTGAATGCTTGAGGGTTGTTTTTTCATGTCCAATTATATTTTATGTTGGTTTGAAGATTTATTTGTCACATTGATAATGGATCAAACTCCATAATTAATCATTGTTTTGGCTAACTTATGTTTAATCAACATCATCCTTTTTGTTTTGGCCGAGTCTGTTATGTTGATGGGATGCATGTCTTTTAAGGTTGAGATATGAAGTTCATATATTGTTCATAATTGTTCTTGCAGATCTTATATGGTTTGGTGTTAAAGAGTTTATTGTTATGTTAATATGATTTGATCGAATAAGGAGCCAAACCTCAGTTCGGATTCTGGATATGGATCTGAAATAATTATGGAGCATTTAATTTCGGAGAATTGGTTTCCTAAGTTTGTGCCACATATTTGGAAAGGTAGTAAATATATTTGAATGTCATTGAGAATTATTTCGATATTTTTAAAATTTCAGTTTGAATTTATTTGAATTTTGAATTCAAACTTTTAAATTCGAATTTATATTAATTCTCCCAATCTAGATTAATAACTTCCTTAAAATAATACAATCATCATTAATAATATACATATAATCGAAAATCAATTAAATAAGATTATTAAATTTCTATTTTCCAATTTTTTAAACTAATTAAAATTCTCACTATATAAACAATCTTAATCTCGGTTATACAATTATTTTGAGAATCTATAAAACTTACATCTCAATTTTTTAATCTACGTGACTTCATTTTTAAAAAACTTGATATGATTTGTTTTATGTTTTATTCAGTAGTATTTATTTTAGCAAATTACATTTGCAATATATTGTTTACAAGCTTAATCTTTTTAATATCTTCTTTTACATTTTCATTTGATATATAATGATGTGTATGATTATCTTTTAATCTTGAATCTTTTAATTATTGAAAAAGCTGAAAAAATTAATTACGTGTTTGTTTTCGGTACAAGGGTAAGACTCATTTTGTTTCATTAAGAAGCTTCAAAAATTATACCAATGTTTGTTGAAACCTTACTTTCAAAAATAAGGTATTTCTATACTTACTTTATTATATAGTTTTTTTTATCTTCAAATGATCTTTTTAATTAATATAATTTATTTATTAAAAAAATATGCAATATATATTTTATTACAGGGTACTTACATCGTTACGTTTTTTTATTAAATTTTAGTAAAAAAATAAAGTATAAAACTATTATATGAATTTAATCATTGAATTATGATAGTTGTGTTTCTAAAAATAAACTGTGTTTAATCATTGTTTTGGCTAACTTATGTTTAATCTACATAATCCTTTTTGTTTTGGCCGAGTTTGTGTATGTTCGATGGGATGCATGTCTTTTAAGGTTGAGATATGAAGTTCATATATTGTTCATAGTTGTACTTGCAGATCTTATATGGTTTGGTGTTAAAGAGTTTATTGTTTTGTTAATATGATTTGATCGAATAAGGAGCCAAACCTTAGTTCGGATTTTGGATATGGATCTGAAATAATCATGGGGCATTTAATTTCGGAGAATTGGTTTCCTAAGTTTGTGCCACATATTTGGAAAGATAGTAAATATCCTTGAATGTCATTGATAATTATTTCAAAATTTTTAAAATTTCAGTTTGAATTTATTTGAATTTTGAATTCAAACTTTTAAATTCGAATTTATATTAATTATCCCAATCTAGATTAATAACTTCCTTAAAATAATACAATCATCATTAATAATATATATTTAACCGAAAATAAATTAAATAAAATTATTAAATTTCTATTTTTCAATTTTTTAAACTAATTCAAATTCTCACTATATAAACAATCTTAATCTCGGTTATACAATTATTTTGAGAATTTATAAAACTTACATCTCAACTTTTTAATCTACATGACTTTATTTTTAAAAAACTTGATACGATTTGTTTAATGTTTTATTCAGTAGTATTTATTTTAGCAAATTACATTTGCAATATATTGGTTACAAGCATAATCTTTTTAATATCTTCTTTTACATTTTCATTTGATATATAATGATGTATATGATTATCTTTTACGTGTTTGTTTTCGGTACAGGGGTAAGACTCATTTTGTTTCATTAAGAAGCTTCAAAGATTATACCAATGTCTGCTAAAACCTTACTTTCAGAAAATAAGGTATTTCTATACTTACTTTATTATATAGTTTTTTTTTTATCTTCAAATGATCTTTTTAATTAATATAATTTATTTTTTTAAAAAATATGCAATATATTTTTTATTACAGGGTACTTACATCGTTACGTTTTTTTATTAAATTTTAGTAAAAAAAATAAAGTATAAAAGTATTATATGAATTTAATCATTGAATTATGATAGTTGTGTTTCTAAAAATAAACTGTGTTTAATCATTGTTTTGGCTAACTTATGTTTAATCAACATAATCCTTTTTGTTTTGGCCGAGTTTGTGTATGTTCGATGGGATGCATATCTTTTAAGGTTGAGATACGAAGTTCATATATTGTTCATAGTTGTTCTTGCAGATCTTATATGGTTTGGTGTTAAAGATTTTATTGTTATGTTAATATGATTTGATCGAATAAGGAGCCAAACCTTAGTTCGGATTTTAGATATGGATCTGAAATAATCATGGAGCATTTAATTTCGGAGAATTGGTTTCCTAAGTTTGTGCCACATATTTGGAAAGGTAGTAAATATCCTTGAATGTCATTGATAATTATCACTACAACAAAAATTGGTTTTTAGTACGCACAAAAGCGTCCTAAAATGGTATTTTATAGGACCTTTTATTTAATAGGACCAACGGTAAAAGCGTTTCATGTAAAGGGGTCGTAATAAGTTACGAAACTAAAAAGCGTCCTAATATCTCAAATAAGATTATGAAACCAATTTTATGGTCGCATAATATGTCTATGTACAACCCAAAAAAAACTCCTAATAAAAACATGTTAGGACACTTATAGAACGTTCCAACATGTGATTTCCTACTTTTAATCTTTTGATACACATACAAGCATCCTTAAAAATTAGTTTATAGGACCCTTATAATGTAATATTATAGGTACTTTAGTACCAAGAAAAGGGTCCCAATATCCAAAATAAGATTATAAAACCAATTTTATGGACGCATATTATGTCTATGAAGAACCCATATAGCGTCCTAAGAAAGCATATTCGGACACTTTTACAATGTTTCAAGTTTAATAGGACAAAATTTCAAAGTCTTAACAAGTCATATGATACAACGCTTTTTTAAACATCCACACACACAATTTTACGATATGGTGGACATCCAAATAATGGTTTTCATCATACAATAAAAAGGCCATCAACATATAAAATCCTAATAGTTATTGTGTACATAACATCAACTAATGAAAGAAATATAACTTTATTAAACATGAAATAAATATTTTCATAACAAAAACACTAAACATAAATAAGTTATAGCATTATCCAACATCAAGTCTTGTAACACTTAACAAAGAAATTAAAAGCAAAGTAATGAAAGAAACAAGTAGCATAGAATCCTGAGTCATCATGTGTCTTCAATTCTCACGAACTACCTACAAATAAACCATCTATGTATAAGAATTAAGTTCCAGATTATTAAAATTATTCGTATCACAAGTTTAACAAATAAACAATCCATACTACCTACAAATAAACCATTGTGAAGGCCTGCTGCTGCTGTTTATTGTTGTGACGTTGTTTTTGGCGTAAAAATTAATCGTTCCTATTTACCTTCATAGACAACCTTGAACCCCATCTCCATAACCATTGCTGCATAATCATGTTGGAGTGCTTTACCTGCTACCTTTAACCAAAAAGCACTTTGTTCACCAACCTTCGGGATCAGTAAGTTTATGTACATAAAAAATGAAAAGAAGAATAAAACATTAATGTCCTTACATTTTAGCTCACTACTAACTGAAAAATCAATAAGGGTAACTTCCAAATCCAGAACTAAAATAAACACTTTCAGTAACTTAGTTTGATCGCTAGCAGAGATATCAGAGTTCAATACCAAATTTGTTCAGCCCTATGGCAAACTAAAAACATTTATATAAATTTTGTAACTAATCATTATTAAACGAACACTTGTAGATTTCAAAATTTTAAATACCCAAGATGCCAGTTAAGGTTGGAACGCCGCCACTTTGTTCCTTTTTTTTTTAAGTCCAAAGGATGTCTCAGATTGGAAGATGATTTAATCATACCTTGTATTTAGGTTTCACATCATAATTGTGAAGGAAGAACATATATTAAGCCTATTGCCCATTCAATAATTCAAGCCCGTGCATAATTAGGTAACCATTTAACTTGGATACAATAATATATTAGAACTAACAGGTAACTCTGAATAGTCACCAACTCACCAAACAGGCCAAACGCCCAATGCAGTGCCAACTGCCTTCACTGCTGTTGTGGCGCCGACCCCTGGCAACTCAAATCCTCTAGTCTGTAGACATTTCACTAAAAATTACAAAGGTAATATCATATCTGCAACAAATACTAAAAAGTTCTTCACGTAATTTTTGTTTCTTTTTAAAGATCTCAACGAAGTTAATGCTAATTTTAAATACCAGATATATGCGTTGTTAGTAGTACCAAACTAAATAGATTTTAACGTCATGTAAATAATAATAATAATAATAATAATAATAATAATAATAATAATAATAATAATAATAATAATAATAATAATAATAATAATAATAATAACAACAACAAGAAGTTGTTAGTAGTACAAAACCAAATGGATTTCAACAGCAACAACAACAAGATGTGCAAATAAAAACCCGTAAACATCTCCGCACTAATAATAACCCAGAGATTAAGACATATCGCTGAAACAATGTAGTTTGTTTTGTTACCGGTCGTAATGCACAGCAAGGTGTTGCGGTTTGTATTGTTACCGACCGAGTCGGGCAGACTCGAACCGGCGGAGCCAACAGGTTAAACTTCTCCATTTTATCGTCTTCATTCTTCCGATCACCATGTGGTGGCGTGGATAGCCAAAAGACAAAGGGGTACATGCACCGATTGGGTTTGTCCCGATTGCTAAGTGTTTTGTGCTTTATGTCCAAGGCTTGATACCAAACCACATCGAGCCGAGGGTCTCACTGGAAGCAGCCTCTCTATTCTTAGGGGTAGAGGTAAGGCTGTCTACATCTTACCCTCCTCAGACCCTACCTTAGTTTTGCTATAGGTGGGATTAACTGAGTATGATGATGATGATGATTCTTCCGATCACCAGAATTTCCTTTACTGGTTTAAACTGTCGGGAGTTCCTTGTCCCATGGTTTATTGATTGTGTTAAAGACTAAGGTTTCAAAGGTTCTTGGGGGAAATCAAATTAGCTAAAGATAATGAGAGGGAGAATGGAAATATTTAAAAAATATTAAGATGAAATATTAAATTTACATTACAAGTCTAAGGCTGGTGGGTGGGGAGGGTAGATGATGGGCCGCCACGTAGGATCCACGTAGGCAAACGCATCAGTGGGGGAGTGGCATCTTCATGACGATGGGCCAAGGGTGTGGAGGATGGACCTCCCTCCCTTTAAAAAAAAAACCAAAACACCAATCAAGAGGGACGGCAAGACAGGCAAGGAGATGCAACTCAGGACAACGCCGGCCCTAGGGGGCGGTGTTGCCGTGCCTACCATGGCTTTGCCGGCCCAATGCCGGTGCCCACACCGAGTCGCCTAAGGGTCAAACCACAAGATGAAAACAAAAAACTAAATGCCAATTAATCATAGTGTATGGGACTGAAAACATGTTAAGTTTATTAAATTCGGTTTCGCTTCTGGGCTGGTGTGGTTCGAACCCATTGCTCACCCATGTTCAGCCCTTTTCTTAATCATTCTCTTCATTACTAATAATTTACTATCGCCCAAAATATATATATATATATATATATATATATATATATATATATATATATATATATATAACCCTCTTTTCTACCTAATAAAGCTTTGATTACAGTACTTCCTTGATTACCTTTTAGTTAGATAGATGAGCCAATAAAAGGGTATTATATTTACAATAAACCATACAAATATTAATAAATTAAAACCCCTAAACCATATCAGATCTAAAAGGTATATGAAAAAACACTTACACTTGCGGTGTGAGGAATAGCGAGGGTGGATGGTAGTAGTTACAATGGGAGGACGACGATAATTGTGGTGGTCAGGGGTGGCGGCACATGACGGATTGCTGTAATAGGTCTAGCTGATTTTTAAAGGGTTAGAAGGTTAGGTTATGTATGATACTGTTATGGTGTAATGCTGGGAAGGAAGTTAAAAGGGTTTTGCTAATATCTCGGGAAGAGAGGTTAGGGGGAGGGAAAAGGGTGGCGGCAATTGAAAATTTGAAATAAATTTTGGTTTTGATAATATCTCGTGGAGGAGGAAGTTACTTTGTTTCCTTTTTTTTTAAATACATTTGCTAATATCTAAACTACGTTATCAGTAGTTAGAACAAAGAGTTCATCTATAAAATTCTTTTTTCAACTTTTAGTATTCATATAAAATAGGATAACATTATAATCATTAGAATGTTTTTGTTTCAATCAAACTTCTCATTTCAACGTTTAGTATGTATTGTTTATTAGCTTTTAAAAATACATTAACATTATCGGGTTAGGTTGGTTCACCAAATCAATCTAAACATCGAATCACGCATAACCAAATTGAAATAAGTTGATCCACACCGTATTTACACCCACGTGTTAAGTTTACTATTATGTTATGTTATAATAAATTAGCGAATAAGCTTCCTATAAAACTGATGTTTTATGATTCAAATATCACGTGTCCTATTACGATGTATTATAATAACACCACAATGATTAAGCGTCCTATAAAGGTTAAATGTATATGACCCATGTGTAAAGTGTTCTATTAAGTTATGTTCTAATATGAATTCGACTAGAAAGAGTCTTATAACATCAAACAATTATGACTTAACTATAAAGTGTCGTATTAAGTTATGTTATAATAGGACCTCGTATTAAGTTATGTTATAATAGGACCCCTGGTGATCAAGTGTCCTATTACATTACCACATAATAGGACACCAACAACTAAATATCTTATAAATTACTTTATTAGGATCTATATTTTAAGTGTCTTATTAAGTTATATGATAATAGGACCTCAAAGAATCATTCATCCTATTAAATAGCTTTTTAGGACACCGGTTTAGTAGCGTATATTATAAAAGGACCCCAAAAGTTCATTTGTCCTATTAAATAGTTTTTGGGACCCTATTTTACAAGCGTCCCACACAAAAGGTCCTTAAAAGCCAGTTTTGTTGTAGTGTATTTCGAAATTTTTAAAATTTCAGTTTAAATTTATTTGAATTTTGAATTCAAACTTTTAAATTCGAATTTATATTAATTCTCCCAATCTAGAATAATAACTTCCTTAAAATAATACAATCATCATTAATAATATATATTTAACCGAAAATCAATTAAATAAAATTATAAAATTTCTATTTTTCAATTTTTTAAACTAATTCAAATTCTCATTATATAAACAATCTTAATCTCGGTTATACAATTATTTTGAGAATTTATAAAACTTACATCTCAACTTTTTAATCTACATGACTTCATTTTTAAAAAACTTGATACGATTTGTTTAATGTTTTATTCAGTAGTATTTATTTTAGCAAATTACATTTGCAATATATTGGTTACAAGCATAATCTTTTTAATATCTTCTTTTACATTTTCATTTGATATATAATGATGTATATGATTATCTTTTACGTGTTTGTTTTCGGTACAGGGGTAAGACTCATTTTGTTTCATTAAGAAGCTTCAAAGATTATACCAATGTCTGCTGAAACCTTACTTTCAGAAAATAAGGTATTTCTATACTTACTTTATTATATAGTTTTTTTTATCTTCAAATGATCTTTTTAATTAATATAAATTATTTTTTTTTAAAAATATGCAATATATTTTTTATTACAGGGTACTTACATCGTTACGTTTTTTTATTAAATTTTAGTAAAAAAATAAAGTATAAAACTATTATATGAATTTAATTATTGAATTATGATAGTTTTGTTTCTAAAAATAAATTGTGTTTTAAATGGTAATAATTAAATAAAATTCATAAAAATCAATGTTTAAGTTTTCAACTGTAAAGTTTCAAAAATTTTGAATTTTCAGTTTCAATTTTTCAAATTTTTGAATACGAATTTTATATTTTTTCTTTATTTTAAATCATATCAATTATTAATAACTTACATTAAATAAACCAATCATCATTATTAATATATAGCTTAGACCGTAAATCAATTCAATAAATGTTTAAATTTTCTAATGAAAACTATATATATCAATTCATAATACTAAATTAATTAAATTTATTATTTCCTTTTTAGTTTATTAAATATGTGATTTTCATTATATGTTTCATTTCTTGAATATGTGATTTTTATTTAAATTATGTTTAGTCATAAATCGACATATATATAATAACCCATATTTCCTTAGCTGTTTATAAGTTATAAAAAAATAAAAAATAAAAACCATAACCATTAATGTATAAAATTTATAAAATAATATTTCGAAACTTTTAAATTTTCAGTTTGACTTTATTTGAAATTTGAATTCAAAATTTAAATTCGAATTTATATTAATTCTCCCAATCTAGATTATTAACTTCCTCAAAATAATTCAATCATCATTAATAATATATATTTAACCGAAAATCAATTAAATAAAATTATTAATTTTCTATTTTCTAATTTTTTAAACCAATTCAAATTCTCACTATATAAACATTCTTAATCTCAGTTATACAATCATTTTGAGAATTTATAAAACTTATATCTCCAGCTTTTTAATCTACCTGACTTCATTTCTACATGGTTGAATGTACATTTTGTTTATTTTAAAAAGCTTGATACTATTTGTTTTATGTTTTATTCAGTAGTATTTATTTTAGCAAATTACATTCAACCATGAATAATTCAATAATCATTAATAATATATATTTAAATGAAAATCAATTAAATAAAATTATTAATAACTTCCTTAATTTATATTAATTCTCAATATACATTAATTAATATTAATTCTCCCAACCTAGATTAATAACTTTATTAAAATAATTTAATCATCATTAATAATATATAGTTAACCAAAAATCAATTAAATAAAATTATTAAATTTCTATTTTTCAATTTTTAAACTAATTCAAATTCTTACTATGTAAACAATTTTAATCTCAGTTATGCAATTATTTTAAGAATTTATAAAACTTACATCTCCAACTTTTTAATTTACATGACTTCATTTTTAAAAAACTTGATACGATTTGTTTTAGGTTTTATTTAGTAGTATTTATTTTAGCAAATTACATTTGCAGTATATTCTTTACAAACATAATCTTTTTAATATCTTCTTTTATATTTTCATTTGATATATAATGATGTATATGATTAGCTTTTAATATTGATGCTTTTAATTGTTGAAAAATCTGAAAAAATTAATTACGTGTTTGTTTTCGGTACAGGGGTAACATTCATTTTGTTTCATTAAGAAGCTTCAATGATTATACCAATGTCTGCTGAAACCTTACTTTTAGAAAATAAGGTATTTCTATACTTACTTTATTATATAGTTTTTTTTATCTTTAAAGGAACATTTTAATTATATTTTAACAAAGAAATATGCAATATATTTTTTATTACAGGGTACTTACACCGTTACATTTTTTATTAAATTTTAGTAAAAAATAAATTATAAAACTATTATATAAATTTAATCATTGAATTATGAAAGTCGTGTTTCTAAATATAAACTTTGTTTTAAATGGTAATAATTAAATAAAATTCATAAAAATCAATTTATAGTTTTCAACTGTAAAGTTTCAAAAATTTTGAATTTTTAGTTTCAATTTTTTAATTTTTTTAATAAGAATTTTATTTTGTTTGTTTTAAATCATATCAATTATTAATAACTTACTTTAAATAAACCAATCATCATTATTAATATATAGCTTAGGCCGTAAATCAATTCAATAAATGTTTAAATTTTCTGATGAAAACTATAAATATCAATTCAAAACACTAAATTAATTAACTTTATTATTACATTTTTAGTTTATTGAATATGTGATTTTCATTATATGTTTCATTTCTTGAATATTTGATTTTCATTTAAATTATGTTTAGTCATAAATCGACATATATATGCTAACCCATATTTCCTCAACTGTTTATAAGTTATAAAAAATAAAAAAATATAAACCATAACCATTAATGTATTCAATTTATACAATATTATTTTGAAATTTTTAAATTTTCAGTTTGAATTTATTTGAATTTTGAATTCAAAGTTTTAACTTCGAATTTATATTAATTCTCCCAATATAGATTAATAATTTCCTTAAAATAATTCAATCATCATTAATAATATATATTTAACCGAAAATCAATTAAATAAAATTATTAAATTTCTATTTTCCAATTTTTTAAACTAATTCAAATTCTCACTATATAAACAATCTTAATCTCAGTTATACAATCATTTTGAGAATTTATAAAACTTACATCTCCAACTTTGTAATCTACCTGAATTACTTCTACATGGTTGAATGTACAATTTGTTTATTTTAAAAAACTTGATACGATTTGTTTTATGTTTTATTCAGTGGTATTTATTTTTGCAAATTACATTTGCAATATATTGTTTACAAGCTTAATCTTTTTAATATCTTCTTTTACATTTTCATTTGATATATAATGATGTGTATGATTATCTTTTAATCTTGATGCTTTTAATTGTTAAAAAGCTAGAAAAAATTAATTTTGTGTTTGTTTTCGGTACAGGGGTAAGACTCATTTTGTTTCATTAGGAAGCTTGTAAGATTATACCAATGTGAGCGAAACCTTACTTTCAGAAAATATGGTATTTCTATACTTACTTTATTATATAGTTTTTAATCTTCAAAGAAAATAAACCTTCTCCCCATTTGGATCCACATAGATATCTCTCAATCAAGAACTTAAATTTTTTTCCTTCTTTTGTTGCAAGTCTCAGAATCAAAGACATTTTGTTCTTTTGTATTATGTAACTTTCAACATATAAAACAATATTTATACTACAATCTTTATAGAATTTTTTTCATCTTACCTGTGAATCTATAGGGTGTACACCCGAGACTCTAACCTAGTTATCATATATTTGTCTCCCTAAAATGGTAGAGATCACTATAACTTCTCTCTCAAAGAAGTGATCACATTTTTCTCCTCTCATTAGGGCACAAGGGGTGCTCCACTGAAAGTGTTTTCACTTCACTGATTTCTACCAATCCTGTACTGCCACATCACTTCACTGATTTCCTTCACTGAAACACTTTTTTGTAGGCAGCACTCTACTGATTCTTTACCAACTATCAATTATTTTCACACATAATAATAACAATATAATAATAACGAGTGCAAATCTATTAAAAAATTACAAAATCAAACCCCAAATTATTTAAAAAGATTTCGAAAAAAAATCAAAAATTGAGGGATTTTAAAAATCAAATCAAAAATTGAAGCCCCAAAAGTCAAAAGAAAAGTTCTGACTTTTTCTCTCTCTATATATACTACACACACAATACACATATCTATACATACACAACTATATCTATCACCATCTTCATCTTCATCTTCAAGCTTTCATAAGGTTAACAAAAAAAACCAAAAAAAAAACCTTGCAACTAAAGAATAGAGAGAGAGAAAGAAGAGACTAAACCATAAAAAATAATAAAATTGGGTGAAAGTTTGTGTCACCTCCGTGAACCAGCACGGTAACTAGAACCCGAATTTGGTTCACGGGACCACTACCAGCATGGATGGCGGCGGTGTTACCGTGCTGGTAGTGGGGTACCTGTAACCAATTCTGGTAACGCCCCGTCCCCCTTACTCTAGGGTAGTTATCACATTTTCTCTTCTCATTGACTTGGTAACAAACACCGCTCGCAAGTACTCATATATTAGACTTTTATAATAAATGTTAAAAAAAACCTAAATTTTTTTGTTCAACCTCTTGAGCATGATATATTTGTAGAGGATTCCTCTTGTAGCATCTACAATTAAACTTAGAAACATGATTGATCTTATATGTTTATGCAGGTTATCAGGTTTGGGAAAGGAAGTATAAAGTTCTATTTAAAGAGGTTTTATTTAATTATTTACTTCGAGAAAATCAAGGTTAGATTGCTCTCAACAATTTGATTTTTGATATCTCGCCTATATGTTTGTTTCATTTTAAATTGGTATCCGTTACATTTTCTTCTTTTTATCCAATTTGCTTAGATCTTTTAGTTTAACATCTTTAGTGTTCTTAACTAGCACAATGAACAAAGGAGATAACGTTGGTGGAGAATTGGGATAAAGTTATCCTTTTGTTTGGCACAGAGATTTTTTAGGCTATTTTTTTTTAAGAAATAAACCCATTGAAAACAAATGTTTGTTTAAATCAACAAACTTTTGCTTGGTTTTGTGTTCTGCTTTTACCGATTGTATGTTGCAGGTTTAGTTTTTTTTAAACAGAAAAAAAGTCAGGATGTTCTTTTGTGTGATCTCTCATCTCTTATCTTCATCCGCATATTCATCGCTTTTATTTCCACCTTTATTAAGAAGTTAGAAATCACTTGTTAAATTTATGAAATTGGATTTTGTAACACCCCAACCGATGGCGGAATCATCGAGGTGCCACGTAGTGACGATTGTTCAAAAGCTCATGGTACTAAAATGTAAATATTTAATTATTGAATATTGTTTTACAACATGTGAAATTAAATACAAGACAACAAAAATAAAGATAATTGATTGATTTAATGTCACACCCTCAAAATCCACTTGCGGAGTTTTACCGCGAGGCGCATGACAAACCAGGATCCAAACCAACGATCACAATAAACAAGTCTAAATGAATATAAATGCAATTTCAAAACATAGTTTAAAATCCCGTTTACAGCGGAAGCTTATTCAAAAACATTATCCCAACAATGAAATAATAGTTCAACGTTCAAAAGACCATGCAAACCTAGTTAGACGCCGTGCAGACGCGTGCGCCCTAGTCCAGTCGTGCTACCTTAGCGACCTGAGAAAACATGTAAAAGTTTACGTCAGCACAAAAATGCTGGTGAGTTTACAGGTTTTGTATCCAAGTACCAAGTCCACCTGTCCATACTATAATAATCGAAAACCAGTATACGCTAGCTAGGCGTACGTTTTGTTACTACCACGATTGGAAAACCATTACTAACGCGAATACCAAAAGTATGCCCGATGTAGTTCCTGTTGTTCCTGTTGTTCCTGTTTGAGACAATATGCACCCGCCGACCCTCCAAGTCGACGAGCGGGGTTGGTCACTCCCAATAGCGCTATTCACATTTCCCCGTTGTGCAAACCCGCACATTCATGGTTCCCCCCGGGACTTCCAAAGATCGTGTAGTACACAATAGAAACCCATAGTATGACAGTAGTTACCAAATAATCGTTTTAACACATGTTTTCTCCCCCGAAAGTATAAAACCAGTTTAAAAGAGGGGCCGTAAACTCACCTTAAATTGCGTTACTCCTTAACCCGAGTAAACCCAGCTGCTATGCTAGTCCCGTAAGCGGCGACCTAACATACGACAGTTACAAGTACTTAGACTAATAACCCGCAGGCTAATTAGTCCCTAGATGTCCAGACCATAACCAAGTTCGTTTGAAAACACCGTGACTGTTTAACCGACCCAAAGTACAAGACTCGACATCCCATTGGTGACCCGAGACTCCCCGTGTTATGTTTACGCTCCAAAACATACAATAACGCAAGTACACTTAACATACGTTAACGCACAACAAGCTATAGCACATAGTTCACGTATCACCGGAATACATCCAAATATATGTTACCAAGTTATTAGACATGTTACGGGGTTCCTAGCATGTTACTACATGTTAAATCGGGTCTCGGAATGCTAATTTACACTTACAGCAGCAGTACACGCGATTAGGAAAAGTCAACTAGCAATTAGGAAAGTCAACTAGCAATTAGAAATCCTACTCGCCTCTATTATAGGCGATTAGGAGCTACTCCCCTGAACTTACTAGCAATTAGGGCTATTCCCCTGAACTTATAGGCAATTAGGGCTATTCCCCTGAACTTATAGGCAATTAGGGCTATTCCCCTGAACTTATAGGCAATTAGGGCTAATCACCTGATCTTACACAAGAGTAGACCTCTACTCGCCTATAATATGGGCGATTAGCACCCTACTCGCCTATAACATAGGCGATTAGGAATGCTACTCGCCTGTAACCTTGCTGTTCCGGTTTTTCGCGCGTTTAACGCTCCAAATCAGATCCAGAACGTGTGTAACCACCCAATATCATCCCAAACACTATCCTAAACATGTTTAACCCAAAATCCTTCGTTCAACCTCGTATAATCAGTCCTGTATGCAACCAAGTAATCCAAACACCAATTCACATAGCATGCAACATCATACTAACACGTGTAATCATAACCCTAATATCCAATTACTGAGATTCCTATTATCATAATATCAATATCAATACTGATCTATCATAATAACATATCAAATCATCATCATGAATCATAAAAACCCTAACTTTCTAATCATACACACTCATAATGCATGCATATTAGTTATAATCCGATTAACAACCCTTATTGACGATTTTCAGAAAGCTTTTTCGTTTAAGAACAGGTCTGGACCATTAGGGATTGATTAAAAACGTTTATAGAGAGTTATGGATGAAAATCAAACCTTAGGATTATGAAAATATGATGATTCAAGCTTGAAACCTTGAGTTTTGATCAAAAATCGCCTTCCAGAGGTTGTTTATGTGTTGGGGCGGGTTATGGGACGACTAGGGTTGGTATAATGAAGTTTAGGAGGTTAAGTATGGTATTTATAGTCGTTTTTAGTCGTCCAGCACGTAACTAGCGAGTATGCAGCAGTTTCAGGCGATTAGGGCTTGTAATCGCCTGAATGTTCATGTGATTGGGCCTACTCGCCCTTAACTACACACGAGTAGGACCCTACTCGCCCTTAGGGTCCCCTACTCGCCTCCCCTATAGGTGAGTAGACCTCCTACTCGCCTATAGGGGTTGGTTTTGTGCGTTTTGCGCGTTAAACCCCGTTTTAACATATGTTAATGCATATTCACGTACCGATAAGTCACATAATGATTGTAAACACATAACACAAGTAAATACACATATTTACACTCGTTCACCAATTCCCGGGACTCGAGACTCGTACGTTCCGTATGCCCTGACGATCCTACAAATCGTCACCGTTTGTACACTTGGTTAAGGACTGACATCTAACGAACCTCTAGACCAACATCCAATGATCTTCTAGACTAATCAATAGTTCCCGAACCATAACCCGACTTAACTAACCCAGTTAAGTACAATATACGCGTGACTCGCTAAGGTAGACTTTCATCTAGACAACGTTGTTAACCAGAATTTGCCGGGTGTCACATCATCCCCACGTTAAAAGAATTTTCGTCCCGAAAATTGCTCAAGTACCAAAAGAACAAAAGAAATAACGAAGGAACAAACAAAAGATAGAAACCGAAAGAGAGAGATTTACCCGAGTTGTCACATCATCCCCACGTTAAAAGGAATCTCGACCCGAGATTCATTCAGCTGCCGAAGAAACATGTCTCGACTCGAACGCTTCCTTAGGAAAGAGATGAGGATACTTAGACTTCATCTGATCCTCTCGTTCCCACGTATATTCCGGTCCCCAGTTCGAGTTCCACCGAACCTTAACGATACGAATCTTACTGTGACGTAGGCTACGAATCTTGTAATCAAGGATCTCCACAGGTTCTTCCACAATCCGAAGACGGTCATCAACCTTGATCTCTTCTAGTGGAACGATGAGAGACTCGTCAGCCAGACACTTCTTCAAGTTTGACACGTGAAAGACGTTATGTATGTTACCGAGCTCCGTCGGTAGATCAAGTCGATATGCCACCGGCCCAATCCGTTCCAGGATCGTAAATGGGCCGACATATCGCGGATTGAGTTTGCCACGCTTCCCAAAGCGTATGACGCCCTTCCACGGTGAGACTTTTAGAAGTACCTTGTCATTGACTTGGAATTCCAGTGGTTTGCGACGCTGATCAGCATAACTCTTTTGCCGGTCCCGTGCCGCCGCCAACCGATTACGAATCTGTACGATCTTTTCCGAAGTTTCGTACACTAGTTCAGGCCCAGTGAGTTGACTCTCACCCACTTCAGCCCAACAAAGAGGAGAACGGCATTTCCGTCCGTACAGTGCTTCGAACGGAGCAGCCTTGATGCTCGTGTGATAACTGTTATTATACGAGAATTCTACCAACGGTAGATGAGCTTCCCAACCCTTCCCAAAATCGATCACACATGCTCGCAGCATGTCTTCTAAAGTTTGAATCGTACGCTCACTCTGACCGTCAGTCTGTGGATGGTAAGCCGTACTCATGTCTAGTTGGGTACCCAAAGCCTTGTGCAAAGACTTCCAGAAGTGAGAAGTAAAATGGGAGTCACGATCCGAGATAATAGAAACTGGTACCCCGTGCTTAGAAACAACTTCCCTCAAGTAAAGACGAGCCAAACGATCCATGGTGTCGGTCTCCTTAATAGCAAGAAAATGAGCTGATTTCGTCAACCGATCGACAATCACCCATATCTTGTCATTCCCGCTTGGTGACTTAGGAAGTTGTGTGACAAAATCCATAGTAATCCGTTCCCATTTCCATTCCGGAATTTCAGGTTGTTGCAAGAGACCCGACGGTTTCTGGTATTCCACCTTGACCTTAGCACAGGTCAAGCATTTGCTCACGTATGAGGCTATGTCCGACCTCATGTTTGGCCACCAGTAAAGCACCTTCAGATCTTGGTACATCTTATCCGAACCAGGATGAATAGAATACCGGGACTTATGAGCCTCATCAAGGACAAGCTCCCGTAGTCCCCCGAACAAAGGAACCCATATACGTTCTGCAAAATAGTGCAAGCCATCAGGCCTTCGCTCTAGGTGCTTGTCGGCACCGTGCATAGTTTCAGCTTTAAGGTTTTCCTCCTTCAAAGCTTCCAATTGGGCAGAACGGAGTTGATCAGGTAACGACGAATGAATGGTGAGCTGCAACGCCCGAACGCGACGAGGTTTAGTAGATTCCTTCCTGCTCAAGGCGTCTGCTACAACATTCGCCTTGCCAGGATGGTACTTAATAGCACAATCATAGTCGTTCAAAAGTTCAATCCAACGACGCTGCCGTATGTTCAAATGTTGTTGGTCGAAAATATGTTGGAGACTCTTGTGATCGGTGTAGATGGTGCATTTGGTACCGTACAAGTAATGTCTCCAAATTTTCAACGCGAATATCACGGCACCCAACTCTAAGTCATGAGTTGTGTAGTTCTTCTCGTGCACCTTAAGTTGACGAGAAGCATACGCAATCACTTTCTCGCGTTGCATCAACACGCAACCGAGTCCATGAATGGAAGCATCACAGTAGACAACGAAATCATCAGGACCCTCAGGTAAAGACAAAATAGGAGCAGAACACAGTTTAGACTTCAGTTCTTCAAACGCTGACTCTTGTGATTCACCCCAGTCGAACTTCCTATCCTTCTGAGTGAGAGTGGTGAGGGGTTGAGCAATCTTCGAGAACCCCTGAATGAAACGACGATAGTAGCCCGCAAGGCCTAGGAATTGCCGCACCTCAGTTGGTGTCTTTGGTGCTCCCCAGTCCTTGATCGCTTCGATTTTAGCTGGATCGACATGAATCCCTAGTTCATTAACCACATGTCCTAGGAATTGAACTTCGCGTAACCAAAAGTCACACTTTGAGAACTTGGCGTAAAGTTGTTCCCGTCGCAAGAGTTCCAAAACTAACCGCAGATGTTCCCCGTGTTCGGTCTCGTTCTTGGAGTAGATCAGAATGTCATCAATAAATACAATGACGAATTTGTCCAAATATGGTTTACAGACGCGGTTCATCAAGTCCATGAAAACCGCCGGTGCGTTCGTAAGACCGAAAGGCATGACCAAGAATTCGAAATGGCCATAACGTGTTCGAAAAGCAGTCTTTGCAACGTCAGCCTCCCTGACGCGCAGCTGGTGATAACCGGACCTCAAATCGATCTTGGAATAATAACTAGAACCCTGAAGCTGGTCGAATAGATCATCAATACGTGGAAGAGGATAACGGTTCTTGACGGTCAATTTGTTCAGTTCTCTGTAGTCTACGCATAATCGGAAACTCCCATCCTTCTTCTTAACAAATAAGATCGGGGCTCCCCAAGGGGAAGAACTTGGCTGGATGAAACCCTTGTCCAAGAGTTCCTGTAACTGGCTAGACAATTCCTGCATCTCGGGAGGTGCAAGACGGTAGGGGGCCCGAGCAATAGGAGCAGCCCCTGGTACAAGATCAATACCGAACTCGACTTGACGATGAGGAGGAAGACCAGATAAATCATCGGGAAAAACATCAGGAAACTCGCGTACCACCGGAATGTCGTCGATCTTCTTTTCATCACTAGAGGAAACAGATAAAAGCGCCAAAACGGCTGGATAACCCTTTCGAAGACACTTAAGGGCTTTCATGCTAGAGATGATATTTAGCGGAATACCACCTTTGATACCGTACACAGAAAGAAATTCTCCATCAGGGAGAGGAATCCGAATAACCTTATCGTAACAGACGATCTCCGCGCGATACAAAGATAACCAATCCATTCCTACTACCACGTCAAAACTACCCAACGGTACCGGCATAAGGTCGATGGGGAACGATAAACCCGACAACTCTAATTGACACTCCCGAAGGACACTAGTAGCTTCAATCGTTTTCCCGTCAGCCAACTCAATAATATACTTGGTCTCTAATGGTACGGGTACTACATCTAGCAGTCGACTAACATCCATGGATACAAAACTCTTGTCGGCACCAGAATCAAATAACACGCTAACAGAACGATTATTGAGAAGAAACGTACCGGTGACTGTGTCAGGGTCCTGTCTAGCCTCAGCGGCCCCAATGACGAAGGCACGTGCATTTCTGCCGCCGCCCCCGTTGTTCCCATTCCCGTTGTTCCCACCCTGCTTCAGTTTTGGGCAATCCTTCTTGTAATGCCCAGTGTCACCACAGTTGTAGCATCCTTGTTTCCCTGTAGTCCCCTGAGTAGTCGGAGCTGAACTGTTAGTCGGAGCCTGAGTCGATGGAAGTGTAGCCCGACAATCTTTAGCATAATGCCCTGTTCGCTGGCAGCGGTGACAACGGTTACTATCGCAGTTCCCTTGGTGATGGCGTCCACACTTGTTGCATTTACCCCAGGAAAATCCCACATCGACCGTGGCTAGGAGAGATCCTTGGTTCATAAGTAATGTCTTGCCTCTTAAATCACCAACGCGGTTTGGGGCTTAATGTTAGTGGATGAGAGGAGAACTCCACAGTTAAGCGTGCTCAGGTGGGAGCAGTTTCAGGATGGGTGACCTCCTGGGAAGTCTCCACTTGGGCAACCAAAAACAAATCCGTGAGCTCTGGATGGGCAAAGCGGACAATATTGGTGATAAGAGGGGCGGGGTGTTACAGATGGTATCAGAGCCACTCCTGTGCCGTTCGGGATGGTGGGTGCACACCTCATCAGGGACGATGAGACACTAACATGGGGTGAATGTGACACCCCAGGAACACACCTCATCAGGGACGATGAGACTCTAACAGGGGGTGAATGTGACACCCCAGGAAAATCCCACATCGACCGTGGCTTGGAGTGCCCTTGTCTAGCTGTAAAGCCCAACAAGAACGTTGACTTTTCAGAGGAATTGAACCCAATGGTGATCAAGGAAGACATGCTTTAGCCTATAAGTGGACACTCACTCCAGGAATCCCCAGGTAAGCATAACAGGTCCATTATTGGATTTATGCGCTATGCTTGCCTATGCCAGAAAACCCAGTGTACAGGCATCCACCCTTCCAGATTGCATGTGTTCTATCACACTCACTAAGGCTCAACAACTTTGAAGGAGCAAAATAAGAGTAGGCATCATGTCTAAGAGTGTCTTCATGAAAGGTACTGCTCCCATTCCATGATGATGTAAACTTTCCACTCCCTGTAGGACACCATCTCTATGCACCATGACGAAAGATGAGAAGAATGGAGAGAGAGAAGAAGGGAAAGATAGAGGAAGGAAGGTAGAGGGAAATGAGGGGTAGAGTAATTTAGAAAATATTATGCATGAAAGTTAAAGTTCGGTTATAGTCTAGGCCATTTTATCTAATAACCTAGTTCCCTATAACCATGGCTCTGATACCAATCTGTAACACCCCAACCGATGGCAGAATCATCGATGTGCCACGTAGTGACGATTGTTCAAAAGCTCATGGTACTAAAATGTAAATATTTGATTATTGAATATTGTTTTACAACATGTGAAATTAAATACAAGACAACAAAAATAAAGATAATTGATTGATTTAATCTAAGTCCAAAGTCCTATGTGAAGCGTCAAGCAGCTTATCCTGAAACATGCACGAAAATAATTTTGTCAACATATGATGTTGGTGAGTACTACTTAGCTTTGTACATATAGAATAAGTTTGAAAAGTA
The DNA here is from genome assembly GCA_028751855.1 of Ambrosia trifida. Lineage (NCBI taxonomy): Eukaryota > Viridiplantae > Streptophyta > Magnoliopsida > Asterales > Asteraceae > Ambrosia > Ambrosia trifida. The sequence goes on along the minus strand of CM054125.1, from coordinate 37,193,812 downwards.
GTACAATTCATGTGTCTAGTATCACCAAGGCATTATGTAAACATGCAAGTAACCAAACAAGACAAAGATCAAATGTAAAGTTTGTAAGATGAAATTGATAATGAGCACCTAAACACGTGTCAAGTCTAAAAGAGCACCATAACATAAGTTATGTCTAAATGAGCACCGTAACATAAGTTACGTCTATATGTAAAGAGCACCATAACATAAGTTATGTCTAGATGTATGATTTTGTATGTAAGCTACGTTCATGTTCAAACATAAGCACAAAGATAAACAAGACACGTATATGAATTGTAAATGAATAAAAATGTATGTGTAAATGAATATGAAGGTTTTGTATACTTGTGCATGAATCACCCCAAAAGTTGTAAAAGCGAAAAAGGGGATAAGTAATACTCACCTTAGCAAGGTGTTAAGTCTTGTGAAATTGAATAAGTGTAATCCAACGTTGTCAAGTATCACCCTATGTATAATAAGGTAACAAATAAGTCTAAGTCTATCTAGTCTATAAGTATTTTTTAGGGTTTCGAATTGGGGATAAGTATTCATTTGATTAATAAATAAAATGTTTAATAAATAAAAGAAATTTGGTGAATAAATAAACAAAAGTCTTTTTTGTAAATTTTAAATTGAAGATGGTCACAATATAAAGTTTTAAGTGTGAAAATAATTTTTATAAAATTATTTTCTTATAAATAGAATATTAAATCTATTTATTTCGAATTGTCAAAATATAACTTTAATATTTAAAAATATTAAAATTTAAAGAATTTTTGAATTAAAATTTGTATTTCAGTTCTAAATAATCAGAAATAATTTATATAAAATTTTGGTGCAAAAATATTAAAAAATGAATTTATTATGATTTATTTATGATTAAAACTAACAAAAATTAATTAAAAATACAAAACGAACGGTTTTTCAGAAATAAAAATTATTTCTGAAATGTTTATTGTTGTACAAGTTTAGGATAATTTTTGTGGAATTTTATAAATCGTTTAGATATTTTTATTGAATTTTACAATTATAAATGAATAAACTTGTAATATTTATTATATATATTAAATAAATGATTTTTGAAAAACTAAAAATTGGACAGCAAAGTTTATCATTGGAATAACATAAAATAAATTTTGTAGAATTTATAAAATAGTTTTAGTATTTTAAAACGATTTTTAAAAGAATAAAGATAATATAAGTATAAAGGATAACAAAAAAAAAGTTGTTTATGGTGGGACTCGAACCTGGGCCATAGGCCGGTTCACAGTTTTAAACAACAAGGGATCACCAACTGGTCTGTGAGTCAATTGGTGATGAATTATGTTTCGTTTTGAACTTAAATGGTACGCGACAAAGCCTTCTTCCCCAAACCTATTCGAATGAAACCCTAGTCTTTCAATCTGTTCAATTACAAACTGATAACAGAAACTAGTAGAGGGCTTTTAATCTTTGATTCAAAACAAGCAAAACCCATAAATAAAATCGTACTTACAGAAAGCTTAAGGTTCGGTTTATTGGGTACAAAATGATAATAGGATCAAGAAAATGAAAACACGAGTATTGGATTCTCGAGTCTTAGGAAGATTCCATCCATGGCTTAACCAGTGGAATTAACGTCATCCTGACCGTTTGCTTCGTTGATATTGATATTGAAAGCTCGTCCATGTGCCACCAGGTTTACATTATTCAATTTAGGGCATCGAGGTCGCATGTGGTTAGGGTCTCCACAATGATAACATGCTCGGCCGTTAGTAATCAGCAGTGGTTTCTGGGCAGCTGTTTGATGGTTATCTTGTGTCCTAGTCGTTACACGACAAGTAGTGACAAAGTGTCCAAACCTTCCACATCTAGTGCATTGACGACATGGAAGATTTGCAGGGTGATGATACTTGCAAGTGTTGCATTTAGGATGGATTCCCGTGTAGGCTTTCTTGATAGGGGGTTGAGTCACAGGATCCACAAAAGCATGGTTCTGATTATCGCCCATTCGTTTCTTAGAGTTCGAAGAAGTAGTGGCGGCCTTTGCTAAAACAGTCTTAGATTGTTCAACAGCACTGGTGGTTTTCTCAGTAGACGTCTTGGTGCCCTTTCTAACCAAGTTTCCTTTCCTTACGTGTTTGTCTGTTAAAGTGGCTGCAAGCTGGATGGCTTCTTCTACCGTAGTGGATTTGCCTCCAGTGACAACGTCTTGAATCAGGTCAGGTAATCCCTCAATATATTTTTCGATTGCTCGAGAGACCGGGGTGACCATGTGTGGAACCAGTATGCTAAGTTCATGATATCGAGTATTATACGCAAGATTCTCACCACTGTCTTGTTTCAGTCCATGGAACTCTTCCTCCAGTTTCCTGATTTCGTTCCTAGGGCAGAATTTAGCGATCATGAGTTCCTTAACCTCAGTCCAAGACAAAGATAATGCAACATCAGCTCCTCGATTGCGCTTTTCACCATTCCACCAGGTTAGCGCCCCCTTTTGAAGGACACTAGTAGCATAGCGAACGCGGAGTTCATCAGGACATTCACTGTTCACAAAAGTGCTCTCCATGCTTTCAAACCATTGGAGGAGACTAGTAGCACCCTCCTCACCAGTGAATTTTGTGGGGTTGCAAGAGTTAAAGTGTTTGAAAGTGCACCGAAATTGAGTCGTACTTCCTGTGTTGGCACTGTTACTATTCTGGGTTATCTCACTGACAAGGTTTGGGATCACTGCAGCAATTTGCTCGGCGACTAAAGATGCGAGGCGACGATCAGAACGTTGTCCAGAAGCACGAACAGGGCGTTGGCTGGCATCACGGAGCATGCGGCGAGCAGACATCTATGAGGTAGTCAATGAATAATCATGAGATTAGAAAATGTAAGTGTATAACTGTACAGATGATTATGAAAGTATGAACTTGTAAGCAATATATGAAAATCATGGAATACAAAATATTGCATATGAAACGAGAGAGTATTATTGAAAAACTTGCATAAAATGCTTGGAGTGCCCTTGTCTAGCTGTAAAGCCCAACAAGAACGTTGACTTTTCAGAGGAATTGAACCCAATGGTGATCAAGGAAGACATGCTTTAGCCTATAAGTGGACACTCACTCCAGGAATCCCCAGGTAAGCATAACAGGTCCATTATTGGATTTATGCGCTATGCTTGCCTATGCCAGAAAACCCAGTGTACAGGCATCCACCCTTCCAGATTGCATGTGTTCTATCACACTCATTAAGGCTCAACAACTTTGAAGGAGCAAAATAAGAGTAGGCATCATGTCTAAGAGTGTCTTCATGAAAGGTACTGCTCCCATTCCATGATGATGTAAACTTTCCACTCCCTGTAGGACACCATCTCTATGCACCATGACGAAAGATGAGAAGAATGGAGAGAGAGAAGAAGGGAAAGATAGAGGAAGGAAGGTAGAGGGAAATGAGGGGTAGAGTAATTTAGAAAATATTATGCATGAAAGTTAAAGTTCGGTTATAGTCTAGGCCATTTTATCTAATAACCTAGTTCCCTATAACCATGGCTCTGATACCAATCTGTAACACCCCAACCGATGGCAGAATCATCGATGTGCCACGTAGTGACGATTGTTCAAAAGCTCATGGTACTAAAATGTAAATATTTGATTATTGAATATTGTTTTACAACATGTGAAATTAAATACAAGACAACAAAAATAAAGATAATTGATTGATTTAATCTAAGTCCAAAGTCCTATGTGAAGCGTCAAGCAGCTTATCCTGAAACATGCACGAAAATAATTTTGTCAACATATGATGTTGGTGAGTACTACTTAGCTTTGTACATATAGAATAAGTTTGAAAAGTAGTACAATTCATGTGTCTAGTATCACCAAGGCATTATGTAAACATGCAAGTAACCAAACAAGACAAAGATCAAATGTAAAGTTTGTAAGATGAAATTGATAATGAGCACCTAAACACGTGTCAAGTCTAAAAGAGCACCATAACATAAGTTATGTCTAAATGAGCACCGTAACATAAGTTACGTCTATATGTAAAGAGCACCATAACATAAGTTATGTCTAGATGTATGATTTTGTATGTAAGCTACGTTCATGTTCAAACATAAGCACAAAGATAAACAAGACACGTATATGAATTGTAAATGAATAAAAATGTATGTGTAAATGAATATGAAGGTTTTGTATACTTGTGCATGAATCACCCCAAAAGTTGTAAAAGCGAAAAAGGGGATAAGTAATACTCACCTTAGCAAGGTGTTAAGTCTTGTGAAATTGAATAAGTGTAATCCAACGTTGTCAAGTATCACCCTATGTATAATAAGGTAACAAATAAGTCTAAGTCTATCTAGTCTATAAGTATTTTTTAGGGTTTCGAATTGGGGATAAGTATTCATTTGATTAATAAATAAAATGTTTAATAAATAAAAGAAATTTGGTGAATAAATAAACAAAAGTCTTTTTTGTAAATTTTAAATTGAAGATGGTCACAATATAAAGTTTTAAGTGTGAAAATAATTTTTATAAAATTATTTTCTTATAAATAGAATATTAAATCTATTTATTTCGAATTGTCAAAATATAACTTTAATATTTAAAAATATTAAAATTTAAAGAATTTTTGAATTAAAATTTGTATTTCAGTTCTAAATAATCAGAAATAATTTATATAAAATTTTGGTGCAAAAATATTAAAAAATGAATTTATTATGATTTATTTATGATTAAAACTAACAAAAATTAATTAAAAATACAAAACGAACGGTTTTTCAGAAATAAAAATTATTTCTGAAATGTTTATTGTTGTACAAGTTTAGGATAATTTTTGTGGAATTTTATAAATCGTTTAGATATTTTTATTGAATTTTACAATTATAAATGAATAAACTTGTAATATTTATTATATATATTAAATAAATGATTTTTGAAAAACTAAAAATTGGACAGCAAAGTTTATCATTGGAATAACATAAAATAAATTTTGTAGAATTTATAAAATAGTTTTAGTATTTTAAAACGATTTTTAAAAGAATAAAGATAATATAAGTATAAAGGATAACAAAAAAAAAGTTGTTTATGGTGGGACTCGAACCTGGGCCATAGGCCGGTTCACAGTTTTAAACAACAAGGGATCACCAACTGGTCTGTGAGTCAATTGGTGATGAATTATGTTTCGTTTTGAACTTAAATGGTACGCGACAAAGCCTTCTTCCCCAAACCTATTCGAATGAAACCCTAGTCTTTCAATCTGTTCAATTACAAACTGATAACAGAAACTAGTAGAGGGCTTTTAATCTTTGATTCAAAACAAGCAAAACCCATAAATAAAATCGTACTTACAGAAAGCTTAAGGTTCGGTTTATTGGGTACAAAATGATAATAGGATCAAGAAAATGAAAACACGAGTATTGGATTCTCGAGTCTTAGGAAGATTCCATCCATGGCTTAACCAGTGGAATTAACGTCATCCTGACCGTTTGCTTCGTTGATATTGATATTGAAAGCTCGTCCATGTGCCACCAGGTTTACATTATTCAATTTAGGGCATCGAGGTCGCATGTGGTTAGGGTCTCCACAATGATAACATGCTCGGCCGTTAGTAATCAGCAGTGGTTTCTGGGCAGCTGTTTGATGGTTATCTTGTGTCCTAGTCGTTACACGACAAGTAGTGACAAAGTGTCCAAACCTTCCACATCTAGTGCATTGACGACATGGAAGATTTGCAGGGTGATGATACTTGCAAGTGTTGCATTTAGGATGGATTCCCGTGTAGGCTTTCTTGATAGGGGGTTGAGTCACAGGATCCACAAAAGCATGGTTCTGATTATCGCCCATTCGTTTCTTAGAGTTCGAAGAAGTAGTGGCGGCCTTTGCTAAAACAGTCTTAGATTGTTCAACAGCACTGGTGGTTTTCTCAGTAGACGTCTTGGTGCCCTTTCTAACCAAGTTTCCTTTCCTTACGTGTTTGTCTGTTAAAGTGGCTGCAAGCTGGATGGCTTCTTCTACCGTAGTGGATTTGCCTCCAGTGACAACGTCTTGAATCAGGTCAGGTAATCCCTCAATATATTTTTCGATTGCTCGAGAGACCGGGGTGACCATGTGTGGAACCAGTATGCTAAGTTCATGATATCGAGTATTATACGCAAGATTCTCACCACTGTCTTGTTTCAGTCCATGGAACTCTTCCTCCAGTTTCCTGATTTCGTTCCTAGGGCAGAATTTAGCGATCATGAGTTCCTTAACCTCAGTCCAAGACAAAGATAATGCAACATCAGCTCCTCGATTGCGCTTTTCACCATTCCACCAGGTTAGCGCCCCCTTTTGAAGGACACTAGTAGCATAGCGAACGCGGAGTTCATCAGGACATTCACTGTTCACAAAAGTGCTCTCCATGCTTTCAAACCATTGGAGGAGACTAGTAGCACCCTCCTCACCAGTGAATTTTGTGGGGTTGCAAGAGTTAAAGTGTTTGAAAGTGCACCGAAATTGAGTCGTACTTCCTGTGTTGGCACTGTTACTATTCTGGGTTATCTCACTGACAAGGTTTGGGATCACTGCAGCAATTTGCTCGGCGACTAAAGATGCGAGGCGACGATCAGAACGTTGTCCAGAAGCACGAACAGGGCGTTGGCTGGCATCACGGAGCATGCGGCGAGCAGACATCTATGAGGTAGTCAATGAATAATCATGAGATTAGAAAATGTAAGTGTATAACTGTACAGATGATTATGAAAGTATGAACTTGTAAGCAATATATGAAAATCATGGAATACAAAATATTGCATATGAAACGAGAGAGTATTATTGAAAAACTTGCATAAAATGCTTGGAGTGCCCTTGTCTAGCTGTAAAGCCCAACAAGAACGTTGACTTTTCAGAGGAATTGAACCCAATGGTGATCAAGGAAGACATGCTTTAGCCTATAAGTGGACACTCACTCCAGGAATCCCCAGGTAAGCATAACAGGTCCATTATTGGATTTATGCGCTATGCTTGCCTATGCCAGAAAACCCAGTGTACAGGCATCCACCCTTCCAGATTGCATGTGTTCTATCACACTCATTAAGGCTCAACAACTTTAAAGGAGCAAAATAAGAGTAGGCATCATGTCTAAGAGTGTCTTCATGAAAGGTACTGCTCCCGTTCCATGATGATGTAAACTTTCCACTCCCTGTAGGACACCATCTCTATGCACCATGACGAAAGATGAGAAGAATGGACAGAGAGAAGAAGGGAAAGATAGAGGAAGGAAGGTAGAGGGAAATGAGGGGTAGAGTAATTTAGAAAATATTATGCATGAAAGTTAAAGTTTGGTTATAGTCTAGGCCATTTTATCTAATAACCTAGTTCCCTATAACCATGGCTCTGATACCAATCTGTAACACCCCAACCGATGGCGGAATCATCGAGGTGCCACGTAGTGACGATTGTTCAAAAGCTCATGGTACTAAAATGTAAATATTTGATTATTGAATATTGTTTTACAACATGTGAAATTAAATACAAGACAACAAAAATAAAGATAATTGATTGATTTAATCTAAGTCCAAAGTCCTATGTGAAGCGTCAAGCAGCTTATCCTGAAACATGCACGAAAATAATTTTGTCAACATATGATGTTGGTGAGTACTACTTAGCTTTGTACATATAGAATAAGTTTGAAAAGTAGTACAATTCATGTGTCTAGTATCACCAAGGCATTATGTAAACATGCAAGTAACCAAACAAGACAAAGATCAAATGTAAAGTTTGTAAGATGAAATTGATAATGAGCACCTCAACACGTGTCAAGTCTAAAAGAGCACCATAACATAAGTTATGTCTAAATGAGCACCGTAACATAAGTTACGTCTATATGTAAAGAGCACCATAACATAAGTTATGTCTAGATGTATGATTTTGTATGTAAGCTATGTTCATGTTCAAACATCAGCACAAAGATAAACAAGACACGTATATGAATTGTAAATGAATAAAAATGTATGTGTAAATGAATATGAAGGTTTTGTATACTTGTGCATGAATCACCCCAAAAGTTGTAAAAGCGAAAAAAGGGATAAGTAATACTCACCTTAGCAAGGTGTTAAGTCTTGTGAAATTGAATAAGTGTAATCCAACGTTGTCAAGTATCACCCTATGTATAATAAGGTAACAAATAAGTCTAAGTCTATCTAGTCTATAAGTATTTTCTAGGGTTTCGAATTGGGGATAAGTATTCATTTGATTAATAGGGTTAGGATCAAATACACAGTGAAAGAAAAATAGGAAGTCGTAGGAAGGGTATCAAACGGACTCCGATTGAACTCATTCAAGCGGCATTGGAATCGTCTTATCGAACCCTACGTCGTTAGTTTTTAGGTCTTCGTTTTTTTGGGGTTTTAGCTTGTAGTTTTTAGAATATGCGTTATATCATTGTGTCATTTATGTACCATTGTGTCTTTTTCTTATTTTCATCGTTGTGTCATTTTTTCAATTCATTGTGTCTTTTTTCTTCAGCATTGTGTTATATTTTTTGGCACTGTGTTATATTTTGTGGCTCATTGTGTCATATTTGATGATCTATTGTGTTTTTTGTATCCTTCTCACCCTTCTCATTTTTTGTAGCCTTTGTAGAATAACTCAACCCTTGATTAATAAATAAAATGTTTAATAAATAAAAGAAATTTGGTGAATAAATAAACAAAAGTCTTTTTGTAAATTTTAAATTGAAGATGGTCACAATATAAAGTTTTAAGTGTGAAAATAATTTTTATAAAATTATTTTCTTATAAATAGAATATTAAATCTATTTATTTCAAATTGTCAAAATATAACTTTAATATTTAAAAATATTAAAATTTAAAGAATTTTTGAATTAAAATTTGTATTTCAGTTCTAAATAATCAGAAATAATTTATATAAAATTTTGGTGCAAAAATATTGAAAAATGAATTTATTATGATTTATTTATGATTAAAACTAACAAAAATTAATTAAAAATACAAAACGAACGGTTTTTCAGAAATAAAAATTATTTCTGAAATGTTTATTGTTGTACAAGTTTAGGATAATTTTTGTGGAATTTTATAAATCGTTTAGATATTTTTATTGAATTTTACAATTATAAATGAATAAACTTGTAATATTTATTATATATATTAAATAAATGATTTTTGAAAAACTAAAAATTGGACAACAAAGTTTATCATTGGAATAACATAAAATAAATTTTGTAGAATTTATAAAATAGTTTTAGTATTTTAAAACGATTTTTAAAGAATAAAGATAATATAAGTATAAAGGATAACAAAAAAAAAAGTTGTTTATGGTGGGACTCGAACCTGGGCCATAGGCCGGTTCACAGTTTTAAATAACAAGGGATCACCAACTGGTCTGTGAGTCAATTGGTGATGAATTATGTTTCGTTTTGAACTTAAATGGTACGCGACAGAGCCTTCTTCCCCAAACCTATTCGAATGAAACCCTAGTCTTTCAATCTGTTCAATTACAAACTGATAACAGAAACTAGTAGAGGGCTTTTAATCTTTGATTCAAAACAAGCAAAACCCATAAATAAAATCGTACTTACAGAAAGCTTAAGGTCCGGTTTAGATGATCAAGATTGAGGGTGGGGTTGTCTTAATCGCATATGTGTGTGTGTGTGTGTACAGGTTTGATTGGGATAATAATAGGTATTTATAAGGCCTTGATTCTTGACTAATGGTTGGTCAAAACCCGTTAATTATGAACAAAAATTGAGGGTTTTGATGCGAATTATGAACTGTAATCACGCGGTATCACTATGGGGTCAATTACACATAATTAATTCTTGAAATGTCTTACCAAAATTAGTCCAATTTGTGGTCAAAGGCTTTGTTGAAAAAAGGAAAATTGTTGGTGTGGTGGTCGCGTAACAGCAGCAGTAAAAGGGAAAGGAAAAGAGCCGTCTAGGATGGGTTTTATTTATTTTGTGTTGGGGTTTATTCAAAGAAGAGGGGTAGACCAGATGGTCAGCGCGTGTGTGTGTTCTGACCCGGCTCTCAGCCCGGGTTCGAGTCACGCAGCAGTGTTTTTCTTTTTTGTTTTATTTTTACAAAAGGGAAGGGACAAGGGAGATGGGCCTGGGCTCCTAGGTTGGGCTGCTTTGGTTGGATCCATGTTGGGCTCAGGATATTGGGCTCAGCATGGTGGGTAAAGGGATGGTTGGATTAGTTTGGTTATGTTGGGCTCAAGAATTTTAAATCAAGGGAACACTAAATTTTTTTATTATTATTATTATTATTATTATTATTATTATTATTATTATTATTATTATTATTATTATTATTATAAAAATGCGACGTACAAGATAGGAGGTACGAAATAAAATATATATATATAATAATGATAAAAAAAATGACGGATGTCACAGCATCCCCTACTTTTAGAAACTTCATCCCGAAGTTATTAGAAACATAGGGTTATGGATGTTTGGGTAAAAATTAAGATAACTATGGTTTGGAAAATTCGAATGATTTGGATAAGAGGTTTGATAGGTGTGAGTTAAGGATTAGGATTAGGTTCGTCTTAAATAATAAGGGGAATAAGCATCTACTAAAACACTAAACTTCAAGTTTTAGGAATCCTAAAATAAATGTACGTGTTGATTTACTATAGAAATGCCAAATGAACTACCGAGTAACTAGAGTTTGTTCCTGGTCCGACTTCCAGTCTCACTTTCAATGCATCATTAGTGTTTATATATAGGGTGTACCGCAGCTAACCCACCACACCTTTGATACCTTGAAAACGTACTGAACGCCTACCAAAAACTCTAATAGAATTTCATACCACCTTAACGCACCTGTAAATTCATGATTATGTTCCGGACCGGAATCATCAATTTACCTTACATTAAGGTTTTATGTCCTTCTATGAACCTAATCTAACAACACATTAAAGCAAATAAGTTTCACAAGAAGATGACACATCAAACACGTTGGGTTATAATGAGACGTTATCAATGAAATAAGGCTATGTAATAATGAGGTCAATTGCATTGGTTCGCAGCGACTTGTAAGCATAACAAAATTTGCGTATGGGCTACTACTCACCCGAGGAGCCCTTTAAGTGAAATGTTTGTCTTAGTTGAGTGGATAGATGTAATAGTTGTCATGCAAATTGATAATACACACATGCAAGCAAGTTTATAAGTACGGCAACCATTAAGTATAAGTGTTATCTTAGTGGCCTATAGCTCATATTTGGCCAGTCATGTTTACGAGTATCATGAATAATTAAATGTTCAATGAATAGTCAAATTAAGGGAAAATCAAGTTTCATATAACAAACAATGATGTTTTTAGAAAAGCTCTGTAGGATCAAGTATCAAGTTTTTAGTATGGAAATCAAGTCCAAATGTTTCAAATAAATGTAAGGTGGAGTCTTTAAACTTCTATGATTAAAATAAACATAACCAAATATGATAAATTTCCAATCTGTGTTCATACACAATAGTATGCAAGGAAATTTCTAGATGTTATATGCTAATGAGTGCGACAAAATTGGGTACAAAATGATAATAGGATCAAGAAAATGAAAACACGAGTATTGGATTCTCGAGTATTAGGAAGATTCCATCAATGGCTTAACCAGTGGAATTAACGTCATCCTGACCATTTGCTTCATTGATATTGATATTGAAAGCTCGTCCATGTGCCACCAGGTTTACATTATTCAATTTAGGGCATCGAGGTCGCATGTGGTTAGGGTCTCCACAATGATAACATGCTCGGCCGTTAGTAATCGGCAGTGGTTTCTGGGCAGCTGTTTGATGGTTATCTTGTGTCCTAGTCGTTACACGACAAGAAGTGACAAAGTGTCCAAACCTTCCACATCTAGTGCATTGACGACATGGAAGATTTGCAGGGTGATGATACTTGCAAGTGTTGCATTGAGGATGGATTCCCGTGTAGGCTTTCTTGATAGGGGTTGAGTCACAGGATCCACAACAGCATGGTTCTGATTATCGCCCATTCGTTTCTTAGAGTTCGAAGAAGTAGTGGCGGCCTTTGCTAAAACAGTCTTAGATTGTTCAACAGCACTGGTGGTTTTCTCAGTAGACGTCTTGGTGCCCTTTCTAACCAAGTTTCCTTTCCTTACGTGTTTGTCTGTTAAAGTGGCTGCAAGCTGGATGGCTTCTTCTACCGTAGTGGATTTGCCTCCAGTGACAACGTCTTGAATCAGGTCAGGTAATCCCTCAATATATTTTTCGATTGCTCGAGAGACCGGGGTGACCATGTGTGGAACCAGTATGCTAAGTTCATGATATCGAGTATTATACGCAAGATTCTCACCACTGTCTTGTTTCAGTCCATGGAACTCTTCCTCCAGTTTCCTGATTTCGTTCCTAGGGCAGAATTTAGCGATCATGAGTTCCTTAACCTCAGTCCAAGACAAAGATAATGCAACATCAGCTCCTCGATTGCGCTTTTCACCATTCCACCAGGTTAGCGCCCCCTTTTGAAGGACACTAGTAGCATAGCGAACGCGGAGTTCATCAGGACATTCACTGTTCACAAAAGTGCTCTCCATGCTTTCAAACCATTGGAGGAGACTAGTAGCACCCTCCTCACCAGTGAATTTTGTGGGGTTGCAAGAGTTAAAGTGTTTGAAAGTGCACCGAAATTGAGACGTACTTCCTGTGTTGGCACTGTTACTATTCTGGGTTATCTCACTGACAAGGTTTGGGATCACTGCAGCAATTTGCTCGGCGACTAAAGATGCGAGGCGACGATCAGAACGTTGTCCAGAAGCACGAACAGGGCGTTGGCTGGCATCACGGAGCATGCGGCGAGCAGACATCTATGAGGTAGTCAATGAATAATCATGAGATTAGAAAATGTAAGTGTATAACTATACAGATGATTATGAAAGTATGAACTTGTAAGCAATATATGAAAATCATGGAATACAAAATATTGCATATGAAACGAGAGAGTATTATTGAAAAACTTGCATAAAATGCTTGGAGTGCCCTTGTCTAGCTGTAAAGCCCAACAAGAACGTTGACTTTTCAGAGGAATTGAACCCAATGGTGATCAAGGAAGACATGCTTTAGCCTATAAGTGGACACTCACTCCAGGAATCCCCAGGTAAGCATAACAGGTCCATTATTGGATTTATGCGCTATGCTTGCCTATGCCAGAAAACCCAGTGTACAGGCATCCACCCTTCCAGATTGCATGTGTTCTATCACACTCATTAAGGCTCAACAACTTTAAAGGAGCAAAATAAGAGTAGGCATCATGTCTAAGAGTGTCTTCATGAAAGGTACTGCTCCCGTTCCATGATGATGTAAACTTTCCACTCCCTGTAGGACACCATCTCTATGCACCATGACGAAAGATGAGAAGAATGGACAGAGAGAAGAAGGGAAAGATAGAGGAAGGAAGGTAGAGGGAAATGAGGGGTAGAGTAATTTAGAAAATATTATGCATGAAAGTTAAAGTTTGGTTATAGTCTAGGCCATTTTATCTAATAACCTAGTTCCCTATAACCATGGCTCTGATACCAATCTGTAACACCCCAACCGATGGCGGAATCATCGAGGTGCCACGTAGTGACGATTGTTCAAAAGCTCATGGTACTAAAATGTAAATATTTGATTATTGAATATTGTTTTACAACATGTGAAATTAAATACAAGACAACAAAAATAAAGATAATTGATTGATTTAATCTAAGTCCAAAGTCCTATGTGAAGCGTCAAGCAGCTTATCCTGAAACATGCACGAAAATAATTTTGTCAACATATGATGTTGGTGAGTACTACTTAGCTTTGTACATATAGAATAAGTTTGAAAAGTAGTACAATTCATGTGTCTAGTATCACCAGGGCATTATGTAAACATGCAAGTAACCAAACAAGACAAAGATCAAATGTAAAGTTTGTAAGATGAAATTGATAATGAGCACCTCAACACGTGTCAAGTATAAAAGAGCACCATAACATAAGTTATGTGTCACAACCTCAAAATCCACTTGCGGAGTTTTACCGCGAGGCGTATGACAAACCAGGATCCAAACCAATGATCACAATAAACACGTCTAAATGAACATAATGCAATTTCAAAAACAATGTTTAAAATCCCCAATCACAGCGGAAGCTTATTCAAAACATAATCCAAAATAAACCAAGGGTTCAACGTTTGAAAACCATGCAATCCTAACTAGACGCCGTGCAGACGCGTGCGCCCTAGTTCCCTTGTGCTACCTTAGCGACCTGAGAAAACATGTAAAAGTTTACGTCAGCACAAAAATGCTGGTGAGTTTACAGGTTTTGTAATCCAAGTACCAAGTTCAACCTGTCCATACTATAACAAATCAAAAACCAAAGTACGCTAGCTAGGCGTATGTTTTGTTACTATCACGATTGGAAAACCATTACTAACTCGCAAACCAGATGTCGTGCCCGATGTAGTAACCCTGTTGTTCCTGTTTGAGATAATATGCACTCGCCCGGCCCTCCAAGCCGACGAGTGGGGTTGGTCACTCCCAATAGCGCTATTCACATTTCCCCGTTGTGCTAACCCGCACATTCATGGTTCCCCCCGGGACTTCCAAAGATCGTATAGTAAACCATAGAAACCCATAGTATGACAGTAGTTACCAAACATAAGTTTTAACACATGTTTTCTCCCTCGAAAAGTGAAACCAGTTAAAAGAGGGGCCGTAAACTCACCTTAAGTTGCGTTACTCCGTAACACGAATAAACTCAGCAGCTATGCTAGTCCCGTAAAGCGGCGACCTAACATATGACAGTTACAAGTACTTAGACTAATAACCCGCAGGTTAGTTAGTCCCTAGATGTCCAGACCATAACCAAGTTCGTTTGAAAACACCGTGACTGTTTAACTGACCCAATGTACAAGACTCGACATCCCATTGGTAACCCGAGACTCCCCGTGTTATGTTTACGCTCCCAAACAAACAATCATGCAATCACACTTAACATACGTTAACGTCCAACAAGTTATAGCACGTAGTTCACGTATCACATAATTACATCCAAACATATGTTACCAAGTTATTAGATATGTTACGGGGTTCCTAGCATGTTCCTAGATGTCAGATCGGGTCTCGGAATGCTAATTTACACTTACAGCAGCAGTACACGCGATTAGGAAAAGTCAACTAGCATTTAGGTTGGTCAACTGGCATTTAGGAAGGCTAATTGCATGTAATATAGGCATTTAGGGTCATAAGACATGTAAATCTTGAGTTTATAGGCGATTAGGGCTATAAGACATGTATTTCAGGACTTAACTAGCATTTAGGATCACAATTGCATGTAACAGAGGCAATTAGCCCCCAAATGCATGTACTTCATGCGATTGGGGAGTCCATTCTGGCGATTGGCTTCCTAATCGCCCCTAACATAGGCGATTAGGGTTGCTAATCGCCTGTAACCCAGCTGTTCCGGTTTTTCGCGCGTTTAACACTCTAAATCCGATCCGGAACGTGTGTAAACATCAAATATCAATCTAATAACTATACCAAACATGTTTAAACCAAAATCCTTCGTTTAACCTTGTTCTATCAGCCCTGCATGTAACCATGTAATCCAAACATAATACACATAGCATGAAACATCATCTTAACATGCATAATCATCACCCTAATGAACAATTACTCAGATTCTATCATCATGCCATCGTTATTAATCTGAAACTAACCTAATAACATGTAATCATCCATCTTGAATCATAAAAACCCTAGCTTTTGATTGAAAACCCACATACATCATGCATGCTACTTAGAATCCAATTAACAATGATTATTAACGATTTTCAGAAGACTCATACGTTTTAAAACAGGTCTGGACCGTTAGGGATTTAATAAAAACGTTTATAAAGATTTCATGGATGAGAATCACACCTTAGATTGTGATGGTTTGATGAAATAAGCTTGAAACCTTGTGTTTTGATCCAAAATCACGTTCCAGAGGTTGTGTGTGTGTTGGGGCGGGTTATGGGACGACTAGGTTTGTTATTATGAAGTTTAGGAGGTCAAGCATTGTATTTATAGTCGTTTTTAGTCGTCCAGCACGTAACACGCGATTGTGTAGCATTTACACGCGATTAGCATTGCTAATCGCATGACTGTGCATGCATTTAGGGCTAATCGCCCCCTAAAGCATGCATTTGGCATGCTACTCGCCCCTGATGTTGCCCAATCGCATACCCTATAGGCGATTGGGCTCCCCTAATCGCCTATAGGGGTTGGTTCCATGTATTTTGCGCGTTAAACCCCGTTTTAACATATGTTAACACATTTTCACATACCGACAAGTCACATAATGATTGTAAACACATAACACTTGCAAACAAACATATTCACACTCGTTCACCAATTCCCGGGACTCGAGACTTGTATGTTCCCTATGCTCTGACGATTCTACGAATCGTTACCACTTGTACACTTGGTTAAGGACTGACATCTAATGAACCTCTAGACTCACATCCGATGATCCTCTATACTGAACTAACAGTTCCCGAACCATAACATGACTTAACTAACCTAGTTAAGTACAATATACACGTGACTCGCTAAGGTAGACTTTCATCTAGACAACGTTGTTAACCAGAATTTGCCGGGTGTCACATCATCCCCACGTTAAAAGAATTTTCGTCCCGAAAATTGCACAGTACCCAAAAGGAATAACAAAAGAAACAGACAAAAGATAGAAACCAAGAGAGAGATTTACCCGAGTTGTCACATCATCCCCACGTTAAAAGGAATCTCGCCCCGAGATTCATTCAGCAGCAGTGGAGACGTATCTTTATTCGAACGCTTCGTTAGGAAAGAGATGAGGATACTTAGGCTTCATCTGATCCTCCCGTTCCCAAGTGTACTCTGGTCCCCGGTTCAAGTTCCAGCGAACCTTAACAATGCGAATCTTGCTATGACGTAGGCTACGAATCTTGTAATCCAGAATCTCCACAGGTTCTTCCACAATCCAAAGACGATCATCAACCTTGATCTCTTCCAGTGGAACGATGAGAGACTCGTCAGCCAGACACTTCTTCAGGTTGGACACATGGAAGACGTTATGTACGTTACCGAGCTCCGTCGGTAAATCAAGACGATATGCCACCGGTCCAATCCGTTCCAGGATCGTAAATGGACCGACATACCGAGGGTTGAGTTTGCCACGCTTCCCAAAGCGTATGACGCCCTTCCACGGTGAAACTTTCAGAAGTACCTTGTCATCAACTTGGAATTCCAATGGTTTGCGACGCTGATCAGCATAACTCTTTTGCCGATCCCGTGCCGCTGCCAACCGGTTACGAATCTGTACGATCTTTTCCGAAGTTTCGTACACTAGCTCAGGCCCAGTGAGTTGACTCTCACCCACTTCAGCCCAACAAAGAGGAGAACGGCATTTCCGCCCGTACAGTGCCTCGAACGGAGCCGCCTTGATGCTCGTGTGATAACTGTTGTTGTATGAGAATTCTACTAACGGTAAATGAGCTTCCCAACCTTTGCCAAAATCGATCACACATGCCCGCAGCATGTCTTCCAAAGTTTGAATCGTGCGCTCACTCTGACCGTCAGTCTGTGGGTGATAAGCTGTACTCATGTCTAGTTGGGTACCCAAAGCCTTGTGCAAAGACTTCCAGAAGTGAGAAGTGAAATGGGAATCACGATCCGAAATAATAGAAACCGGCACCCCGTGCTTAGAAACAACTTCCTTCAGATAAAGACGAGCCAAACGATCCATGGTGTCGGTCTCTTTAATAGCGAGAAAATGGGCTGATTTCGTCAACCGATCAACAATCACCCATATCTTATCATTCCCGCTCGGTGACTTAGGCAGTTGTGTGACAAAATCCATGGTAATCCGTTCCCATTTCCACTCCGGAATTTCAGGTTGTTGCAAGAGACCCGACGGTTTCTGGTATTCCACCTTGACCTTAGCACAGGTCAAGCATTTGCTCACGTATGAGGCTATATCCGACCTCATGTTTGGCCACCAGTAAAGCACCTTCAGATCTTGGTACATCTTATCCGAACCAGGATGAATAGAATACCGGGACTTATGAGCCTCATCTAAGACAAGCTCCCGAAGTCCCCCGAATAAAGGAACCCATATGCGTTCTGCGAAGTAGTGCAGGCCATTAGGCCTTCGCTCGAGGTGCTTGTCGGCACCGTGCATAGTCTCAGCTTTAAGGTTTTCCTCCTTCAAAGCTTCTAACTGGGCAGAACGGAGTTGATCAGGTAGAGATGAATGAATGGTGAGTTGCAACGCCCGAACGCGACGAGGTTTAGTTGATTCCTTCCTGCTCAAGGCGTCTGCTACAACATTCGCCTTGCCAGGATGGTACTTAATGGCGCAATCATAGTCATTCAGAAGTTCAATCCAACGACGCTGTCGTATGTTCAAATGTTGTTGGTCGAAAATATGTTGAAGACTCTTGTGATCGGTGTAGATGGTGCATTTGGTACCGTACAAGTAATGTCTCCAGATTTTCAACGCGAAAACCACTGCACCCAACTCCAAGTCATGGGTGGTGTAGTTCTTCTCGTGCACCTTGAGTTGACGAGAAGCATACGCAATCACTTTCTCGCGTTGCATCAATACGCAACCGAGACCATGAATAGAAGCATCACAGTAAACAACGAAATCATCAGGGCCTTCAGGCAAGGACAAAATAGGAGCAGAACAAAGTTTAGACTTTAGTTCTTGAAATGCCGACTCTTGTGGTTCACCCCAGTCGAATTTTCTATCCTTCTGAGTAAGAGTGGTGAGGGGTTGAGCGATCTTCGAGAACCCCTGAATGAAACGACGATAGTAGCCCGCAAGGCCTAGGAATTGCCGCACCTCAGTTGGCGTCTTTGGTGCTCCCCAGTCCTTGATCGCTTCGATCTTAGCTGGATCGACATGAATTCCTAGTTCATTAACCACATGTCCTAGGAACTGAACTTCGCGTAACCAAAAGTCACACTTTGAGAACTTGGCGTAAAGTTGTTCCCGTCGTAAGAGTTCCAAAACCAAACGCAGGTGTTCCTCGTGTTCAGTCTTGTTCTTGGAGTAAATCAGGATGTCATCAATAAACACAATGACGAACTTGTCAAGATATGGCTTGCAAACGCGGTTCATCAAGTCCATGAAAACCGCCGGTGCGTTCGTGAGACCGAAAGGCATGACCAAGAATTCGAAATGGCCATAACGTGTACGAAAGGCAGTCTTTGCAACGTCAGCTTCCCTTACGCGCAACTGGTGATAACCGGACCTCAAATCAATCTTAGAGTAATAGCTAGAACCCTGGAGTTGGTCGAATAGATCATCAATACGTGGAAGAGGATAACGGTTCTTGATGGTCACCTTGTTCAATTCTCTGTAATCCACACACAGTCGGAAACTTCCATCCTTCTTCTTGACGAATAGAATCGGGGCTCCCCAAGGGGAAGAACTTGGCCTGATGAAACCCTTGTCCAAGAGTTCCTGTAACTGACTAGACAATTCCTGCATCTCGGGAGGTGCAAGACGGTAGGGGGCCCGAGCAATAGGAGCAGCCCCTGGTACAAGATCAATGCCGAACTCAACTTGACGATGGGGAGGAAGACCAGATAAATCATCAGGAAATACATCAGGAAACTCGCGTACCACAGGAATATCGTCGATCTTCTTCTCATCGCTAGAGGAAACAGATAGAAGTGCCAAAACGGCCGAATAACCCTTTCGAAGACACTTAAGGGCTTTCATGCTAGAGATGATATTTAGCGGAACACCACCCTTGATACCGTACACAGAAAGGAATTCTCCATCAGGGAGAGGAATCCGAATAATCTTGTCGTAACAAACAATCTCCGTGCGATACAAAGACAACCAATCCATGCCTACCACCACGTCAAAACTACCCAAAGGTACCGGCATAAGGTCGATGGGGAACGACAAACCCGACAACTCCAGTTGACACTCCCGAAGGATACAAGTAGCTTCAATCTTTTTACCGTCAGCCAACTCAATTATATACTTAGCCTCTAATGGTACGGGTACTACATCTAGCAGTCGACTAACTTCCACAGATATAAAACTCTTGTCGGCTCCAGAATCAAATAAAACACTAACAGAGCGATTATTGAGAAGGAACGTACCGGTAACTGTGTCAGGATCCTGTCTAGCCTCAGCGGCTCCAATGACGAAGGCACGTGCATTCCTGCCGCCGCCCCCGTTGTTTCCGTTACCGTTGTTCCCGCCCTGCTTCAGTTTCGGGCAATCCTTCTTGTAATGCCCAGTCTCACCACAGTTGTAACATCCTTGTCTTCCCGTAGTTCCTTGAGCAGCAGGAGCCGGGGTATTGCTTGGGACCTGGGTCGATGGAAGTGTAGCCCGACAATCTTTAGCAAAATGCCCAAATCGCTGGCAGCGATGGCAACGATTACTGTCGTAGTTCCCTTGATGATAACGCCCACACTTGTTGCATTTAGGTAACTTTCCCGCATAACCACCCTGTTTGTTACCAGAGGAAGAAGAACCCCCGCTATCGAATCTCTTACCCTGTTGTGCTGGTGCAGATCCTTTCCCTTCATTATCCCACTTGCGCTTGTTGTTCTCTGGGGCCTTGACAGTCGAACCCTTAGCAGGCAAAATACCCTCATTCACCTTTAAGTTTGTCATCCTGTGGGCTGATCGGACCACCTCTGAGTATGTAGGATGATTTCCCGCAGCCACCAACCCTGCGATCTCTGGTACTAGCCCCGAGATATAATGCTCAATCCTCCTGTATTCTGGCACATGCAGATCGGGACACAGCACTGCCAACTCATTACGCCTCACAGTATACTTCTCAATTTCAGACCCAGACATCTTGAGGTTCCACACTTCGTGCTCTAACTTCTGCACCTCTTCCCTTGGACAGTACTCACGCTTCAACAGTTGAACAAAGTTTTCCCAAGGCATAGCATACGCCTCCCCTATACCCATATTCTGGGTGATGTTATTCCACCAGGTCAAAGCAACATCCTGGAATAACGCAGCAGCATACTTAACTCGATCCTCTGGGAGACAGTTACACATCAGAAACACTGACTCCACCTTTTCCAACCACCTGAGTAAGCTCACCGCACCTTCAGTGCCAGAGAATTCCTGGGGCTTACAGTCCCGAAACATCTTGTAGGTACACATGGGTGGGGGTGGGTTAACAGGACCACCTGAAATGAAACGCATGAGAAACCACGAAGAATGTAAACAAGGTTCACCAATGAGGCAAGGAAAATGGATAAATCAACTTACCACCACCATTGTGCCCTAACTGGAAGGCAGCTTGTAGCAAGTTGTTCAGATCATCCTGTGATAGGTTAACACCTCCACGACCACCAGCACCACCGCGACCACCACCACGTCCACCATTGCGACCACCTCCACGTCCTCCTCGTACTCCAGACATGATTCTGGCAGAAAGAACGAGAAAATTTAGTTTCGCAGCTAAAGATAACCACTAATGTTTACAAGATCAAAGCTAGATCCAATCCAGGACTATCCATTCGAACCCAGAGCTCACCAGGGCTTTCATGCATTTCGGTTTATGATTTTGTGTGCACCCAAAATGATAAACCGCTCTACATGGTCCTCCAAGTGTTCTCCTAGTTCAAAGTTCAAATCACCGAACATAGACTCTTAGCTATACACCGTAATACTACGGTGGTTTATGGCAAGTATTTCTATTGAAGTATGAAAGGGAGATGTCCGAGCCTTGGACAAATCTCAAGAGTACACGATTTACCCCAATACACCACACTGCCTAGAAAGCAAGTAACTCGACCTAGGATAGAACGGATGATGTAACATAGAAAGATCAGATGATTTAGAGACACCCCGACAGCCCATACGTAATCCATCAAAATGTTTAGTACTATGTGATCGTCTAGTGTGTGCGACTCGGCTATAGACTAGACTCTACATGCAGTCCTAGTTCACTATAACCATTGGCTCTGATACCAATCTGTCACACCCTCAAAATCCACTTGCGGAGTTTTACCGCGAGGCGTATGACAAACCAGGATCCAAACCAACGATCACAATAAACAAGTCTAAATGAACATAATGCAATTTCAAAAACAATGTTTAAAATCCCCAATCACAGCGGAAGCTTATTCAAAACATAATCCAAAATAAACCAAGTGTTCAACGTTTGAAAACCATGCAATCCTAACTAGACGCCGTGCAGACGCGTGCGCCCTAGTTCCCTTGTGCTACCTTAGCGACCTGAGAAAACATGTAAAAGTTTACGTCAGCACAAAAATGCTGGTGAGTTTATAGGTTTTGTAATCCAAGTACCAAGTTCAACCTGTCCATACTATAACAAATCGAAAACCAAAGTACGCTAGCTAGGCGTATGTTTTGTTACTATCACGATTGGAAAACCATTACTAACTCGCAAACCAGATGTCGTGCCCGATGTAGTAACCCTGTTGTTCCTGTTTGAGATAATATGCACTCGCCCGGCCCTCCAAGCCGACGAGTGGGGTTGGTCACTCCCAATAGCGCTATTCACATTTCCCCGTTGTGCTAACCCGCACATTCATGGTTCCCCCCCGGGACTTCCAAAGATCGTATAGTAAACCATAGAAACCCATAGTATGACAGTAGTTACCAAACATAAGTTTTAACACATGTTTTCTCCCACGAAAAGTGAAACCAGTTAAAAGAGGGGCCGTAAACTCACCTTAAGTTGCATTACTCCGTAACACGAATAAACTCAGCAGCTATGCTAGTCCCGTAAAGCGGCGACCTAACATATGACAGTTACAAGTACTTAGACTAATAACCCGCAGGTTAGTTAGTCCCTAGATGTCCAGACCATAACCAAGTTCGTTTGAAAACACCGTGACTGTTTAACTGACCCAATGTACAAGACTCGACATCCCATTGGTAACCCGAGACTCCCCGTGTTATGTTTACGCTCCCAAACAAACAATCATGCAATCACACTTAACATACGTTAACGTCCAACAAGTTATAGCACGTAGTTCACGTATCACATAATTACATCCAAACATATGTTACCAAGTTATTAGATATGTTACGGGGTTCCTAGCATGTTCCTAGATGTCAGATCGGGTCTCGGAATGCTAATTTACACTTACAGCAGCAGTACACGCGATTAGGAAAAGTCAACTAGCATTTAGGTTGGTCAACTGGCATTTAGGAAGGCTAATTGCATGTAATATAGGCATTTAGGGTCATAAGACATGTAAATCTTGAGTTTATAGGCGATTAGGGCTATAAGACATGTATTTCAGGACTTAACTAGCATTTAGGATCACAATTGCATGTAACAGAGGCAATTAGCCCCCAAATGCATGTACTTCATGCGATTGGGGAGTCCATTCTGGCGATTGGCTTCCTAATCGCCCCTAACATAGGCGATTAGGGTTGCTAATCGCCTGTAACCCAGCTGTTCCGGTTTTTCGCGCGTTTAACACTCTAAATCAGATCCGGAACGTGTGTAAACATCAAATATCAATCTAATAACTATACCAAACATGTTTAAACTAAAATCCTTCGTTTAACCTCGTTCTATCAGCCCTGCATGTAACCATGTAATCCAAACATAATACACATAGCATGAAACATCATCTTAACATGCATAATTGTCACACCACGTCTAAGGCGGAAACACGTGGCGCGACGGTTCAAAAGTATTAAGCCAAGATTAATGCAAACCACAATAGTAATTAGAAAAACGGGCATTTATTCAATGCTAATAATCATGTCAAATTATCCATACATAATTATAAATTGTTTTTGAAATTGATAAAGAGGCTTCCCCCTTTATCCCTAAGTCCATGGAATAAAGAGATAAGACCCTTTCACGACATTCCCAACGCCCAACTTGGAGACGTCCCCGACCCTGCTCGCCATGCTAACTTCCATCAATCAATTACCTGAAAGATATGTTTGAAAATCGTCAATATATAAATATTGGTGAGTTCACAGGTTTTAATTTAATAAATCTTTATAAAGTGGGAATACCCTTGTTATGACATTTATAGGAGTTGCAAAGTCCTACAATTTACTTGAGCCTATAACCAAACCAAGACAATTAATAATGCCCCCGCCCAAAGTCGTTACTCGGTATTCCTACGACTTTATTTCAGAATAAGTGCACCCCAGGCATACGCCGATGCATTATCGACGCTATCGATTAGGGGTGGGCCTGGTCAGGCACCAATAGTACTATCTAAATATTCCTTTGGTTTCTCATTCCCGAATTAATGATTATAGTGGGGAGGTCTCAACCCCGAGTGGCGATCTTTACTCAAGTATCCAACCCGTCATACAATCCCAACATATCTTTCCCCCGTAAAAACGTTAAATAGTTTAGAAATGGGGCCGTGAGACTCACCTGTAACTGTGCTCGGCTCAAAGAAAATAGTAAAGTTTGTGATCCCGTACCTACAAAGGTTCTAGGCGTATAAGTCACTTACACCTATGGTGTATGTGCCTTGGCAAGTTGTACACCCAACTTCCCGACCACGTCTTTATCCCAATTCCCGTTTAATAGTTTCGTATCCTAGGTTCAATGGCGATGGATTACCCTTCCCTTACAAGTCGTATATTATTCTTATTAACCGACCCGACTTACTTTGCCACATATTTATTTTCCCATTTAAATAAATATGCTAAGTCTTTGTCGTTTGGTAACATAATCTTAACGCCCGACTAGACTTACCACACCGTACATTTATTTTCCCATTTAAATAAATGTACTAGGATCTTGTCGGTATTCACGCGTTCGTAGATATATTTCACCTACTCGTCTCGGTTTTCCTTCTCGCATATCTATTTTCCCATTTA
This sequence comes from Ambrosia trifida, assembly GCA_028751855.1. NCBI lineage: Eukaryota > Viridiplantae > Streptophyta > Magnoliopsida > Asterales > Asteraceae > Ambrosia > Ambrosia trifida. The sequence continues at coordinate 37,169,008 of CM054125.1, read as the reverse complement.
AATAGATGTACTAGAATTTCGTCGGAAACGAGTATATGTACATATATCATTGCGTGGATACTACTTGTTAAGTTCACGTGTCGTTTTAGCGTTTTTAATTTGTTACGTTATGTTTCTCCTTTCTCCACGAATATTCTTTCTACACTTAGGAAAGTGTTACGCACGTTTCACCCTTGTTATATATATTTTATTTCCTTAAAATATATATGTATATTTTTATCTCGACGTAATGGTCTTTTCCTCGTAAGTCCGTCTACGTTGGTTCGTGTAACTAGGTTCGTTAGTTAGCGTTTTTCATATTTATTTCCGTTGTGCGTTCTTATGGAAGTATTGTTCCAACTTCCGATTCCGAACGTTTATTTCTCGGAAGAATATATTATGTACGTTATAGTCCAACTTGTTACCCAAAAATGTTTCCGATACTTTTATATTCCCATTTATATAAAAGTATCTTATTTTTGTACAAGTCTTCCCAAGTATTTATTTTATACAACCTTACTTTATAAAATACTCGCGTTACTCCATTTATTTTTATAAAACGTTTATTTTATAAAAATATACTTTTTACTTAAAATATCCAAGTATGCTACTATTATTTACCAAATTTACCTTGTAAATTATTACTTACACTTTTGACACAATTTTCCCATTATTGTGTTTTTGGTCCAATAGTTTTCTAAAATATTTATTTTGGTCCCTCGACTTCCAAAGTTGTCATATTAATCCTTTAACTTATACTTGTAGCATTTTTCACTCAATCTTTCAAAGTTAATATTTTTCTTCCACTTTAGTGGACTTTGAAGAACCATTTTCATCATGTTTAGTTGTTTTCACTTCTTTTTACTTTTAATGGTCTTCTAATCCATCCTAGATGTCAATAATATGCTTATTCCATATTTTAATCCAAAACATCAAGTTTTCACTCATCCAAGTGAGTGGACTTTGAAGATGAAACTTTTTCATCTATGATTTTATAATTCTTTTTAACAACTTTTTGACATTAGCTAGTCATCTTATGATGATTAAAACCATTTTTCATCATATTCTAGTCATTTTCCAAAATCTAGCTTTTCTCATCTTCCAACTTACAAGTATGTTCTTATTATTATATTTTCTTCAAAATACCACTTTTATTAATAATAATCTAAGATTTCATCATATTATTATTCTTCCATTTTCATTTTTAATAAAACCCATTACTTCTATAAAACTCATTTTTATTACCCACATTGTACAACTTGCTTTCATAGCACAAAAATATGACATTTTAAATAATAAAACAATGCAAGACTTACTACTAGCTCAAGGCTAGGGAAGACAAAATCTTGGATTTTGGGTGAGGTTTAATGTGTTCTTCCAAGTGGGTTATGCTCCAAGCTCTTGAACACACAAGAAGGGGTTTGATTTAGAATGAACTAGAGATGATTTGAAGTTGTAAAAATTGAAAGAGAGGTGTTGGTGGGGTGGTGGAAGTTCACGGCCACAAGAAGAAAAGAAGAAGAGTTTTTGTAATTTTCTTCAAATGCTCTTCAAGTGTGCTTATAGTGTTCTTCCAAATCTTGCAAAGATTGTAAGTATCTTGCCTTGGATATTGGAAGATTATGGAAGGATTATGAAGATCAAAAAAAATCTCTAATGATATTATATGGGGGTGTTTGGCCGAGTTAGAGAGAGAGGGAGGAAGAGTGATTGGGTTAATCTTTTTATCCAATCCTTTTACATGCATGCTCATCATTGCAAATGATATGGAAGAGATTTAATAAAAACTCAAGTGAACTACACTTAAGTGGCCCTTTTGGCCGGCCCCTATGGGTGTTTGGTGGGGTCCACCTTGCTAATTATCTCTCCATATTATGTTTAAGTTAGTTCCTTTCGGGTACCGCCCGGGTATTTCTCGAATTTGAGTCGCGGTTTACCTCAATATTAAAATACCGTTAATATTCATAAAATTTTGCCCAGTTAAATTACTGATAATTTATTTCGGTTTTTGTCGGGTGAATTTACGTGTTACGCGCGTATCGGGTGCGGTACGCGCTCTTTATTCGTTACCGGGAGATTTGTGCAATAAGCTTTTACGTATGGCTTTGGGTTTCCAAAACTCATAATATTTTGTGAAAATATTATTTATTTTATATTCCGGGTGTCCGGTGTTCGTTTCGCTTATTTAAGTTTTTACCGGGTAATCGCCAGTGTCCATACCGGATAGTTTTGCCTGCGCATGATCCTATCATGCTTCGCTATTAAACTTATGCATTCCTATGCATTATTTGGGAATTCCTATCTTTCTAAGGCCTCAATTAAATATTCAGCACATAATTACGGTTAATTACGTTAATCGCGTTTAATTAATTAGTACGGAATTACCTTAATTTTGCCGGTTGTTACATTCTCCCCCCGTTAAGAGAATTCCGTCCCGGAATTCACTTTGAGCTCTCCGGTATAGGGGTCTTCTCGAATAGGGCGGGATACTTTTGCTTCATCCTGTCCAGCCTTTCCCACGTGAACTCCGGTCCACGCTTGGCATTCCAACGCACTTTGACCAATCTGATCTTGCTGCGTCTTAGCTTTTGGACCTTCCAATCGGTTACTTCGATTGGCTCTTCGACGAAGTGTAACTTGTCGTCAATGTGGATTTCGTCTGCGGGGATGATGAGGGTTTCGTCGGATAAGCACTTTTTCAAGTTCGACACGTGGAACGTGTCGTGTACACCGTTAAGTTCTTGTGGTAACTTGAGCTTGTATGCTACGGGGCCTACTCTGGACAGGATTTCGAATGGTCCAACATATCGTGGGTTTAGTTTTCCGCGCTTCCCGAAGCGCGCGACACCTTTCCAAGGTGACACCTTTAGTAGGACCCTGTCTCCGACTTGAAATTCCAAAGGCTTCCTCCTCATGTCTGCGTAGCTTTTCTGTCGGTCACGTGCCGCTTTGAGACGTTCTCTAATCAGAAAGACCTTATCCGTCGTTTCTTGAACAATTTCGGGCCCGGTAAGTTGCTTTTCGCCAACTTCGGCCCAACATAGAGGCGATCTGCACTTGCGTCCATATAGAGCTTCAAAAGGTGCAGCTTGAATGCTCGTGTGGTAGCTGTTGTTATACGAAAACTCTACCAGTGGCAAGTGAGTATCCCAATTTCCGCTGAAATCGATTGCGCATGCCCGTAGCATATCCTCCAGGGTCTGGATGGTCCGTTCACTCTGACCATCGGTTTGTGGATGATATGCGGTACTCATGTCAAGGCGAGTACCGAGGGCTTCATTCAGGCTTTCCCAAAATCTTGAGGTGAAACGACTATCTCGATCGGAGATGATAGAAATAGGTACACCGTGCTTTGACACAACTTCCTTAATGTACAAACGGGTCAGTTTCTCCAACTTATCCGTTTCGCGAATGGGGAGGAAGTGTGCAGATTTTGTCAATCGATCAACGATTACCCAGATCATGTCATGGCCGCTTGTTGTCCTGGGCAATTTGGTAATGAAGTCCATAGTGATCCTTTCCCATTTCCATTCTGGTATTTCCGGTTGCTGGAGCAATCCGGATGGTCTCTGATGCTCGGCCTTGACCTTCGCGCAAGTCAAACATCGCGCAACATACGCCGCTATATCTCTCTTGAAATTTGGCCACCAGTAAAATTCCTTCAAATCATGGAACATCTTGTCTGCTCCAGGGTGAACTGAATATCGCGAACTGTGGGCTTCGGCTAATACCAGTTCACGCAATCCACCGTACACTGGTACCCAAATTCTATTCATGAAATACAGAGCTTGATCCGCTTTTGACTCCAGTGAATCAACCATCTTCCGCAACCTTTCACCCTTGACATTCTCGGGTTTAAGAGCGTTAGTTTGAGCTTCACGAATCCGGTCAGTCAGGTTCGTGTGGATGGTTAGTCCCAAAGCTCGGACACGCAGTGGCTTAACCCGTTCCTTGCGACTCAAGGCGTCGGCTACGACGTTTGCCTTCCCGGGATGGTACTTTATCTCACAATCGTAATCGTTCAATAATTCGACCCATCGCCGTTGTTGCATGTTCAATTCCTTTTGGTCAAAGATGTGCTGCAAACTTTTATGATCAGTGAAGATCGTACACTTGGTTCCGTACAGATAGTGTCTCCATATCTTGAGTGCGAATACCACGGCTCCTAGTTCCAGATCATGTGTGGTGTAATTCTTCTCGTGAAGTTTTAGCTGTCTGGAAGCATAGGCTATGACCTTCTCTCGCTGCATCAATACACAACCCAATCCCTGATGAGAGGCGTCACAGTAAACTACAAAGTCTTCCGTACCATCGGGGAGTGATAGTATTGGTGCGCCACATAATTTATCCTTCAGCAACTGAAACGCCGCTTCCTGCCTTTCCGTCCATTCAAACTTCTTATCCTTTTGGGTTAGCATGGTTAAAGACTGTGCTATTTTAGAAAAGTTCTCGATGAACCTTCTGTAGTAACCCGCAAGGCCAAGAAATTGTCGTACTTCAGTAGGCGTTCTAGGGGCGTCCCAATTCTTGATTGCTTCGATCTTGGCGGGATCGACATGTATACCCTTTTCATTCACCACGTGGCCTAAAAAGTGAACCTCTCGAATCCAAAAATCACATTTTGAAAACTTGGCATAGAGTTTCTCTTTGCGGAGTACCTCGAGGATTAATCGGAGATGATCCTCGTGTTCCTCCTTCGTGCGTGAGTAGATCAAGATGTCATCAATGAAGACAATGACGAATTTGTCCAAGTATGGTTTGCACACTCGGTTCATCAAGTCCATGAAAACAGCTGGTGCGTTAGTTAAACCGAATGGCATAACCAGAAACTCATAGTGCCCATAACGAGTCCTGAATGCTGTTTTTGGCACGTCTTCTTCTTGAATACGCAATTGATGATAACCGGACCTTAGATCGATCTTGGAGTAGAAACTGGATCCTTGAAGTTGATCACACAAATCGTCGATCCTGGGAAGAGGATAGCGATTTTTAATAGTTAGCTTGTTCAGTTCTCGATAGTCGATGCACATTCGAAAAGTGCCATCCTTCTTCTTCACGAATAAGACGGGAGCTCCCCAAGGTGAGAAGCTTGGTCTTATGAAACCTTTGTCCAACAACTCTTGCAGTTGTTCAGACAGTTCCTGCATCTCAGAAGGAGCTAGGCGATATGGCGATCGCGCTACCGGTGCTGCTCCTGGAACAAGGTCGATGCGAAACTCAACTTGTCGGGGTGGCGGCAATCCCGGCAAATCTTCTGGGAACACATCTGGAAAGTCTCTGGCTATCGGAATGTCTTCTAGCTTTCGCTCGTCGGCCTTCTTATCTACCACGTGCGCCAAGAATGCGACGAGACCTTTCCTTAGGCACTTCCTGGCTTTCATGCTGGTAATAATTCTCAATGGCGTTCCACGCCTTTCCCCTTGGATCGATAGGGTTTCACCGCTCGCGAGGGGAACTTGAATTACTTTGTCATTGCACACGACGACGGCGCGGTGTGCGGATAGCCAATCCATGCCAACGACTATGTCAAAGCTACCCAGTACGACTGGCAATAGCTCAATGTCAAACTCATGACCACAGAGATCCAACTTACAATCCTTTGCTACCTCTCGAGTTTCTATAGTCTTACCGTTAGCTAGTTCGATAGAGTATGGTGTGTCTAGCTTACTAGTCTTTAAACCAAGTGATCTTTTAAATTCGACAGATACGAAGCTAAAATCAGCGCCAGTATCAAACAATACTGAAGCATAATGACCATTTAGAGGGAACGTACCAGTGACCACATTAGGGTCTTGTCGTGCGTCACCGGCACCAATCACGAACGCTCGCCCACGGGCTTGGTTGTTAAGTTTGGGGCAGTCCCTCTTCCAATGATCGAGCGATCCACATGAGAAACAGGGCCTCGCTCCTCCGTTCTTTGGCGCTCCTGATCTGCAGTCTTCTGTCTTGTGCCCCGAACGACGGCACTTACCGCAGATCACTTCGTTCCTGCCCTGGTAACCTTGCTTTCCATTATTTCCACGTCCAGTGGCCACATACCCTTTTCCTTTCTTCCCTGAACCTGATGATCCCTCCTTTTTCCTTTCATCGCGCTTACGCTTCCCAAACCCTGGCCTATTTCCCTGTTCACTTGACCCGACGACTGAACTTGTACCCAGATTCTTACCCTCAACACTGCTGGACTCAGTAAGCTTCAACCCTGACACTTTCTGGATTAGAGTGCCCATTCGGATGGCGTCTTCAGTGAGGCTCAAGGCGAGGTCGATAGCTTCGCGCATGGTTGTAGGCTTGGAAGCAGTGACCATGCCGCGTATCTGTGGTGCCAGTCCGAAGAGGTACCTTTCCACCTTTTTGCTTTCCGGGGTGACCAGGCGAGGCACTAACCGGGAGAGGTCATGGAATCTGGACGTGTAACCAGCTACGTCCGGTCCAACCATGGTGAGGTTCCAGAACTCAGTCTCTAGCTTCTGCACTTCACTTGCCGGGCAGTACTCGGCGATCATTAGTTCTTTCAACTCCAACCATGATAAGGAGTAAGCAGCATCATCTCCCAGTGTCTGCACTTGGTTGTTCCACCAGGTCAGAACTTGGTCCAGAAACAGGTTGGTGGCATACATGACAGCCTGTCGTGGGGTACAGCTGCTAATACGAATCACAGCTTCGGTCTTCTCGAACCATTTGACTAGTCCGACAGAACCTTCAGTGCCGCTGAAATTCAGTGGTTTGCAGTCCAGGAAAGCTTTAAACGTGCAGCCACGTTCTCGTGAGGCCGTTTCTGCAATAATAAAGCAATATTAAATATAAGGTAGGAGTTTCACGAAGACTCCTGTTGTATATACCCGACGTCTTCTTACCAGTAGGGGAGGTTTCGCGTCTGTCGCTCCCGGTTCGGTCTCGCGACCTTTCGGTGCGCGTGGCATTGTGTTCTGCGAGAGCTTGGGCGATACGTCCCGAAACTAGGGTTTCAAGCTCCTCGGGTGTCGTGGGCAGTCTTTCATTCCCACTGTTGCTTCTTGTGGCTGGTGCCATGTTTCTTCAATAATCAATATCAAAGGTTAATCTCCGACAATCATTCATACAATATCATCACATATATAGTACAAACAACCACACAACATATGAACACAATAATCACCATAACAACATCACACAATCACAATATAAACAGAACAAGTAATAATAATCGTAGACAATCACAACACATATTTTACCATAACAAAATTTTCATTAATTTCAATACCAAGTACAATGATTTGTTCATAATAACAAAAACCGAGGATACATTCCTCATACATTGCTCTTTGAAATACACTAGAAATATAATGTCATATGCCGGCACAATCCCGCTCGGCTAGGCAAAAATGCAGATGGGCGCTATAACCCATGCTGTGCTATCGTACTACTACTACTACTACTACTACTATGTCCGTGAGTGATCTCCCAAGCGTCCCTGATGTATCGCTACTGTGGCGGTGGCGGCGGCGGGTGCTGGTACTGGTACTGGGGTGCGCACATGCTAATGGTCATACTGATCGCCATAATGCGATCGTACAAGAATTGGCGATGCGCAAAGTGTGCGTCGCCCGTAAGGCCACAATGAGCATCCATGCTCAGCAGCTCCTCAGCATAATGTGCCAGTGCATCCCTGGCATCAATGATCCTGGCCCACATGAGCTGGGCCTGCTGCTCCATCTGGCTCACGGTGCGCTGCACCGTGTCGGTGAGGGTCTGGAAATCTCTCTCCAGTGAGATCACCGTGGACCATGCGGGTCCTGACAGTGAGGCCATCCCGTGGGGCTCCGACGGCCCGGGGATGTCAGTGTACGTTGGCTGGGACGGGCCGACGATATCGGGTATGGGTAGTGGTGTGAAGGGTGGGGCAAGGCCCGGTAGTCCAGTGAAGCAGTAGGGTGGTACCTGGTATGGGTCTCCCGCACCTAGAGTATACGGTGCAAATGAGGGTGTCACAAATGGGGCTCCTGCATCCATAGTGAATGGTGCAGGTGGTGGTGTAGGGTGCATCTCGGGTAGGGGTGGTAGTGTGGGAAAAGTGGTGATGGGTAGTGTCATGGATATGGGTGAGGGGACTATAAGCTCGGCGAGTGGGACCATGAGAGGCTGGGTGACGGCGACCCACTCTGGAGCGGATATCACAGTGGTAGGGGTGGGAGGGCTAGCAGTGGCGTGAGCTGCCAGTCCTGCTCGGTGCAACTCAGAACTGCGGGCTGAGCTGCCCTCGAGGATGTGCCCAGTAGAAGCTGGCCCATCCTGTGGTATGGGCTCGGGCATGGTAGGTGAGGTGGCTGGGGTAATGGTAGCATGCCCTATCATCGGAGCGACGTGCTCCTCCTGGCCTGCTGGTGGGATAGGCACAGCAATGTGCTCCACCGACGCAGTTGACTCATCGTCAGAGTCATCGGATATCCACCCGTTGTGTCCTCGGCAGACAGGCACGAGTCTCATGCCAGAGGGAACGGGGATAGGTGGGGTGGGTAAAGGCTCACGATCGACAGGTGCGCGTCGGTCGTATGGGGACTCGACAGTCTCCGACTGTGTAGGGATAGGTCTCGAAGGACCTGCGCAGCCTACAGGGAAGTCCCTGACGGCTCGGATAGGTAGTGCTGGCAGTGGCGCTGCCTGGAATGGCACTAGAGGCAAGTCGGCCTCGGCCATCGGTAGGTCGGCCACGGCGGCCATGTCGTCTCCAGCGGGGGCCCATGCTGGGTCCTCGCTCGGGTCTGTCTCGTCGGAGCTATCTCCGTCGGCGCCCTCCATGGCGGCATCAACATCCATCTCGTCATCCTCGGGATCGAGTATCACCACCTCGATCGGCTCCGCTGGCGGTGCTGGGATGATCTGAAGGCTACTGTCGTAGCTCGGTGCTACGCTCCCTGCGTTCGACATCCTGGCAAAAGAACCGTACTAATATTTAAGTATTATTCGTTAGGTAGTTAAGGCACATATCTAAGGTACTCTTCCTAACCTTCTAACACAAAAATAATACGCACACTTACCATGGCTAGCTTGGTCGGAATCTCCATATACCCAAATGGTCGTTGGAAAAATTTATTTTATTGCGTTTCGCATTTAATTGAAAGATTTTGAACCAAATCCGGTTATAGTTTAGATTTTTAAAATGCTAATTCGCTATAACCTTGGCTCTGATACCACTTTCTGTCACACCACGTCTAAGGCGGAAACACGTGGCGCGACGGTTCAAAAGTATTAAGCCAAGATTAATGCAAACCACAATAGTAATTAGAAAAACGGGCATTTATTCAATGCTAATAATCATGTCAAATTATCCATACATAATTATAAATTGTTTTTGAAATTGATAAAGAGGCTTCCCCCTTTATCCCTAAGTCGATGGAATAAAGAGATAAGACCCTTTCACGACATTCCCAACGCCCAACTTGGAGACGTCCCCGACCCTGCTCGCCATGCTAACTTCCATCAATCAATTACCTGAAAGATATGTTTGAAAATCGTCAATATATAAATATTGGTGAGTTCACAGGTTTTAATTTAATAAATCTTTATAAAGTGGGAATACCCTTGTTATGACATTTATAGGAGTTGCAAAGTCCTACAATTTACTTGAGCCTATAACCAAACCAAGACAATTAATAATGCCCCCGCCCAAAGTCGTTACTCGGTATTCCTACGACTTTATTTCAGAATAAGTGCACCCCAGGCATACGCCGATGCATTATCGACGCTATCGATTAGGGGTGGGCCTGGTCAGGCACCAATAGTACTATCCAAATATTCCTTTGGTTTCTCATTCCCGAATTAATGATTATAGTGGGGAGGTCTCAACCCCGAGTGGCGATCTTTACTCAAGTATCCAACCCGTCATACAATCCCAACATATCTTTCCCCCGTAAAATCGTTAAATAGTTTAGAAATGGGGCCGTGAGACTCACCTGTAACTGTGCTCGGCTCAAAGAAAATAGTAAAGTTTGTGATCCCGTACCTACAAAGGTTCTAGGCGTATAAGTCACTTACACCTATGGTGTATGTGCCTTGGCAAGTTGTACACCCAACTTCCCGACCACGTCTTTATCCCAATTCCCGTTTAATAGTTTCGTATCCTAGGTTCAATGGCGATGGATTACCCTTCCCTTACAAGTCGTATATTATTCTTATTAACCGACCCGACTTACTTTGCCACATATTTATTTTCCCATTTAAATAAATATGCTAAGTCTTTGTCGTTTGGTAACATAATCTTAACGCCCGACTAGACTTACCACACCGTACATTTATTTTCCCATTTAAATAAATGTACTAGGATCTTGTCGGTATTCACGCGTTCGTAGATATATTTCACCTACTCGTCTCGGTTTTCCTTCTCGCATATCTATTTTCCCATTTAAATAGATGTACTAGAATTTCGTCGGAAACGAGTATATGTACATATATCATTGCGTGGATACTACTTGTTAAGTTCACGTGTCGTTTTAGCGTTTTTAATTTGTTACGTTATGTTTCTCCTTTCTCCACGAATATTCTTTCTACACTTAGGAAAGTGTTACGCACGTTTCACCCTTGTTATATATATTTTATTTCCTTAAAATATATATGTATATTTTTATCTCGACGTAATGGTCTTTTCCTCGTAAGTCCGTCTACGTTGGTTCGTGTAACTAGGTTCGTTAGTTAGCGTTTTTCATATTTATTTCCGTTGTGCGTTCTTATGGAAGTATTGTTCCAACTTCCGATTCCGAACGTTTATTTCTCGGAAGAATATATTATGTACGTTATAGTCCAACTTGTTACCCAAAAATGTTTCCGATACTTTTATATTCCCATTTATATAAAAGTATCTTATTTTTGTACAAGTCTTCCCAAGTATTTATTTTATACAACCTTACTTTATAAAATACTCGCGTTACTCCATTTATTTTTATAAAACGTTTATTTTATAAAAATATACTTTTTACTTAAAATATCCAAGTATGCTACTATTATTTACCAAATTTACCTTGTAAATTATTACTTACACTTTTGACACAATTTTCCCATTATTGTGTTTTTGGTCCAATAGTTTTCTAAAATATTTATTTTGGTCCCTCGACTTCCAAAGTTGTCATATTAATCCTTTAACTTATACTTGTAGCATTTTTCACTCAATCTTTCAAAGTTAATATTTTTCTTCCACTTTAGTGGACTTTGAAGAACCATTTTCATCATGTTTAGTTGTTTTCACTTCTTTTTACTTTTAATGGTCTTCTAATCCATCCTAGATGTCAATAATATGCTTATTCCATATTTTAATCCAAAACATCAAGTTTTCACTCATCCAAGTGAGTGGACTTTGAAGATGAAACTTTTTCATCTATGATTTTATAATTCTTTTTAACAACTTTTTGACATTAGCTAGTCATCTTATGATGATTAAAACCATTTTTCATCATATTCTAGTCATTTTCCAAAATCTAGCTTTTCTCATCTTCCAACTTACAAGTATGTTCTTATTATTATATTTTCTTCAAAATACCACTTTTATTAATAATAATCTAAGATTTCATCATATTATTATTCTTCCATTTTCATTTTTAATAAAACCCATTACTTCTATAAAACTCATTTTTATTACCCACATTGTACAACTTGCTTTCATAGCACAAAAATATGACATTTTAAATAATAAAACAATGCAAGACTTACTACTAGCTCAAGGCTAGGGAAGACAAAATCTTGGATTTTGGGTGAGGTTTAATGTGTTCTTCCAAGTGGGTTATGCTCCAAGCTCTTGAACACACAAGAAGGGGTTTGATTTAGAATGAACTAGAGATGATTTGAAGTTGTAAAAATTGAAAGAGAGGTGTTGGTGGGGTGGTGGAAGTTCACGGCCACAAGAAGAAAAGAAGAAGAGTTTTTGTGATTTTCTTCAAATGCTCTTCAAGTGTGCTTATAGTGTTCTTCCAAATCTTGCAAAGATTGTAAGTATCTTGCCTTGGATATTGGAAGATTATGGAAGGATTATGAAGATCAAAAAAAATCTCTAATGATATTATATGGGGGTGTTTGGCCGAGTTAGAGAGAGAGGGAGGAAGAGTGATTGGGTTAATCTTTTTATCCAATCCTTTTACATGCATGCTCATCATTGCAAATGATATGGAAGAGATTTAATAAAAACTCAAGTGAACTACACTTAAGTGGCCCTTTTGGCCGGCCCCTATGGGTGTTTGGTGGGGTCCACCTTGCTAATTATCTCTCCATATTATGTCTAAGTTAGTTCCTTTCGGGTACCGCCCGGGTATTTCTCGAATTTGAGTCGCGGTTTACCTCAATATTAAAATACCGTTAATATTCATAAAATTTTGCCCAGTTAAATTACTGATAATTTATTTCGGTTTTTGTCGGGTGAATTTACGTGTTACGCGCGTATCGGGTGCGGTACGCGCACTTTATTCGTTACCGGGAGATTTGTGCAATAAGCTTTTACGTATGGCTTTGGGTTTCCAAAACTCATAATATTTTGTGAAAATATTATTTATTTTATATTCCGGGTGTCCGGTGTTCGTTTCGCTTATTTAAGTTTTTACCGGGTAATCGCCAGTGTCCATACCGGATAGTTTTGCCTGCGCATGATCCTATCATGCTTCGCTATTAAACTTATGAATTCCTATGCATTATTTGGGAATTCCTATCTTTCTAAGGCCTCAATTAAATATTCAGCACATAATTACGGTTAATTACGTTAATCGCGTTTAATTAATTAGTACGGAATTACCTTAATTTTGCCGGTTGTTACAATAATCATCACCCTAATGAACAATTACTCAGATTCTATCATCATGCCATCGTTATTAATCTGAAACTAACCTAATAACATGTAATCATCCATCTTGAATCATAAAAACCCTAGCTTTTGATTGAAAACCCACATACATCATGCATGCTACTTAGAATCCAATTAACAATGATTATTAACGATTTTCAGAAGACTTATACGTTTTAAAACAGGTCTGGACCGTTAGGGATTTAATAAAAACGTTTATAAAGATTTCATGGATGAGAATCACACCTTAGATTGTGATGGTTTGATGAAATAAGCTTGAAACCTTGTGTTTTGATCCAAAATCACGTTCCAGAGGTTGTGTGTGTGTTGGGGCGGGTTATGGGACGACTAGGGTTGTTATTATGAAGTTTAGGAGGTCAAGCATTGTATTTATAGTCGTTTTTAGTCGTCCAGCACGTAACACGCGATTGTGCAGCATTTACACGCGATTAGCATTGCTAATCACATGACTGTGCATGCATTTAGGGCTAATCGCCCCCTAAAGCATGCATTTGGCATGCTACTCGCCCCTGATGTTGCCCAATCGCATACCCTATAGGCGATTGGGCTCCCCTAATCGCCTATAGGGGTTGGTTCCATGTATTTTGCGCGTTAAACCCCGTTTTAACATATGTTAACACATTTTCACATACCGACAAGTCACATGATGATTGTAAACACATAACACTTGCAAACAAACATATTCACACTCGTTCACCAATTCCCGGGACTCGAGACTTGTATGTTCCCTATGCTCTGACGATTCTACGAATCGTTACCACTTGTACACTTGGTTAAGGACTGACATCTAATGAACCTCTAGACTCACATCCGATGATCCTCTATACTGAACTAACAGTTCCCGAACCATAACACGACTTAACTAACCTAGTTAAGTACAATATACACGTGACTCGCTAAGGTAGACTTTCATCTAGACAACGTTGTTAACCAGAATTTGCCGGGTGTCACATCATCCCCACGTTAAAAGAATTTTCATCCCGAAAATTGCACAGTACCCAAAAGGAATAACAAAAGAAACAGACAAAAGATAGAAACCAAGAGAGAGATTTACCCGAGTTGTCACATCATCCCCACGTTAAAAGGAATCTCGCCCCGAGATTCATTCAGCAGCAGTGGAGACGTATCTTTATTCGAACGCTTCGTTAGGAAAGAGATGAGGATACTTAGACTTCATCTGATCCTCCCGTTCCCAAGTGTACTCTGGTCCCCGGTTCGAGTTCCAGCGAACCTTAACAATGCGAATCTTGCTATGACGTAGGCTACGAATCTTGTAATCCAGAATCTCCATAGGTTCTTCCACAATCCAAAGACGATCATCAACCTTGATCTCTTCCAGTGGAACGATGAGAGACTCGTCAGCCAGACACTTCTTCAGGTTGGACACATGGAAGACGTTATGTACGTTACCGAGCTCCGTCAGTAAATCAAGACGATATGCCACCGGTCCAATCCGTTCCAGGATCGTAAATGGACCGACATACCGAGGGTTGAGTTTGCCACGCTTCCCAAAGCGTATGACGCCCTTCCACGGTGAAACTTTCAGAAGTACCTTGTCATCAACTTGGAATTCCAATGGTTTGCGACGCTGATCAGCATAACTCTTTTGCCGATCCCGTGCCGCTGCCAACCGGTTACGAATCTGTACGATCTTTTCCGAAGTTTCGTACACTAGCTCAGGCCCAGTGAGTTGACTCTCACCCACTTCAGCCCAACAAAGAGGAGAACGGCATTTCCGCCCGTACAGTGCCTCGAACGGAGCCGCCTTGATGCTCGTGTGATAACTGTTGTTGTATGAGAATTCTACTAACGGTAAATGAGCTTCCCAACCTTTGCCAAAATCGATCACACATGCCCGCAGCATGTCTTCCAAAGTTTGAATCGTGCGCTCACTCTGACCGTCAGTCTGTGGGTGATAAGCTGTACTCATGTCTAGTTGGGTACCCAAAGCCTTGTGCAAAGACTTCCAGAAGTGAGAAGTGAAATGGGAATCACGATCCGAAATAATAGAAACCGGCACCCCGTGCTTAGAAACAACTTCCTTCAGATAAAGACGAGCCAAACGATCCATGGTGTCGGTCTCTTTAATAGCGAGAAAATGGGCTGATTTCGTCAACCGATCAACAATCACCCATATCTTATCATTCCCGCTCGGTGACTTAGGCAGTTGTGTGACAAAATCCATGGTAATCCGTTCCCATTTCCACTCCGGAATTTCAGGTTGTTGCAAGAGACCCGACGGTTTCTGGTATTCCACCTTGACCTTAGCACAGGTCAAGCATTTGCTCACGTATGAGGCTATATCTGACCTCATGTTTGGCCACCAGTAAAGCACCTTCAGATCTTGGTACATCTTATCCGAACCAGGATGAATAGAATACCGGGACTTATGAGCCTCATCTAAGACAAGCTCCCGAAGTCCCCCGAATAAAGGAACCCATATGCGTTCTGCGAAGTAGTGCAGGCCATTAGGCCTTCGCTCGAGGTGCTTGTCGGCACCGTGCATAGTCTCAGCTTTAAGGTTTTCCTCCTTCAAAGCTTCTAACTGGGCAGAACGGAGTTGATCAGGTAGAGATGAATGAATGGTGAGTTGCAACGCCCGAACGCGACGAGGTTTAGTTGATTCCTTCCTGCTCAAGGCGTCTGCTACAACATTCGCCTTGCCAGGATGGTACTTAATGGCGCAATCATAGTCATTCAGAAGTTCAATCCAACGACGCTGTCGTATGTTCAAATGTTGTTGGTCGAAAATATGTTGAAGACTCTTGTGATCGGTGTAGATGGTGCATTTGGTACCGTACAAGTAATGTCTCCAGATTTTCAACGCGAAAACCACTGCACCCAACTCCAAGTCATGGGTGGTGTAGTTCTTCTCGTGCACCTTGAGTTGACGAGAAGCATACGCAATCACTTTCTGGCGTTGCATCAATACGCAACCGAGACCATGAATAGAAGCATCACAGTAAACAACGAAATCATCAGGGCCTTCAGGCAAGGACAAAATAGGAGCAGAACAAAGTTTAGACTTTAGTTCTTGAAATGCCGACTCTTGTGGTTCACCCCAGTCGAATTTTCTATGCTTCTGAGTAAGAGTGGTGAGGGGTTGAGCGATCTTCGAGAACCCCTGAATGAAACGACGATAGTAGCCCGCAAGGCCTAGGAATTGCCGCACCTCAGTTGGCGTCTTTGGTGCTCCCAAGTCCTTGATCGCTTCGATCTTAGCTGGATCGACATGAATTCCTAGTTCATTAACCACATGTCCTAGAAACTGAACTTCGCGTAACCAAAAGTCACACTTTGAGAACTTGGCGTAAAGTTGTTCCCGTCGTAAGAGTTCCAAAACCAAACGCAGGTGTTCCTCGTGTTCAGTCTTGTTCTTGGAGTAAATCAGGATGTCATCAATAAACACAATGACGAACTTGTCAAGATATGGCTTGCAAACGCGGTTCATCAAGTCCATGAAAACCGCCGGTGCGTTCGTGAGACCGAAAGGCATGACCAAGAATTCGAAATGGCCATAACGTGTACGAAAGGCAGTCTTTGCAACGTCAGCTTCCCTTACGCGCAACTGGTGATAACCGGACCTCAAATCAATCTTAGAGTAATAGCTAGAACCCTGGAGTTGGTCGAATAGATCATCAATACGTGGAAGAGGATAACGGTTCTTGATGGTCACCTTGTTCAATTCTCTGTAATCCACACACAGTCGGAAACTTCCATCCTTCTTCTTGACGAATAGAATCGGGGCTCCCCAAGGGGAAGAACTTGGCCTGATGAAACCCTTGTCCAAGAGTTCCTGTAACTGACTAGACAATTCCTGCATCTCGGGAGGTGCAAGACGGTAGGGGGCCCGAGCAATAGGAGCAGCCCCTGGTACAAGATCAATGCCGAACTCAACTTGACGATGGGGAGGAAGACCAGATAAATCATCAGGAAATACATCAGGAAACTCGCGTACCACAGGAATATCGTCGATCTTCTTCTCATCGCTAGAGGAAACAGATAGAAGTGCCAAAACGGCCGAATAACCCTTTCGAAGACACTTAAGGGCTTTCATGCTAGAGATGATATTTAGCGGAACACCACCCTTGATACCGTACACAGAAAGGAATTCTCCATCAGGGAGAGGAATCCGAATAATCTTGTCGTAACAGACAATCTCCGCGCGATACAAAGACAACCAATCCATGCCTACCACCACGTCAAAACTACCCAAAGGTACCGGCATAAGGTCGATGGGGAACGACAAACCCGACAACTCCAGTTGACACTCCCGAAGGATACAAGTAGCTTCAATCTTTTTACCGTCAGCCAACTCAATTATATACTTAGCCTCTAATGGTACGGGTACTACATCTAGCAGTCGACTAACTTCCACAGATATAAAACTCTTGTCGGCTCCAGAATCAAATAAAACACTAACAGAGCGATTATTGAGAAGGAACGTACCGGTAACTGTGTCAGGATCCTATCTAGCCTCAGCGGCTCCAATGACGAAGGCACGTGCATTCCTGCCGCCGCCCCCGTTGTTTCCGTTACCGTTGTTCCCGCCCTGCTTCAGTTTCGGGCAATCCTTCTTGTAATGCCCAGTCTCACCACAGTTGTAACATCCTTGTCTTCCCGTAGTTCCTTGAGCAGCAGGAGCCGGGGTATTGCTTGGGACCTGGGTCGATGGAAGTGTAGCCCGACAATCTTTAGCAAAATGCCCAAATCGCTGGCAGCGATGGCAACGATTACTGTCGTAGTTCCCTTGATGATGACGCCCACACTTGTTGCATTTAGGTAACTTTCCCGCATAACCACCCTGTTTGTTACTAGAGGAAGAAGAACCCCCGCTATCGAATCTCTTACCCTGTTGTGCTGGTGCAGATCCTTTCCCTTCATTATCCCACTTGCGCTTGTTGTTCTCTGGGGCCTTGACAGTCGAACCCTTAGCAGGCAAAATACCCTCATTCACCTTTAAGTTTGTCATCCTGTGGGCTGATCGGACCACCTCTGAGTATGTAGGATGATTTCCCGCAGCCACCAACCCTGCGATCTCTGGTACTAGCCCCGAGATATAATGCTCAATCCTCCTGTATTCTGGCACATGCAGATCGGGACACAGCACTGCCAACTCATTACGCCTCACAGTATACTTCTCAATTTCAGACCCAGACATCTTGAGGTTCCACACTTCGTGCTCTAACTTCTGCACCTCTTCCCTTGGACAGTACTCACGCTTCAACAGTTGAACAAAGTTTTCCCAAGGCATAGCATACGCCTCCCCTATACCCATATTCTGGGTGATGTTATTCCACCAAGTCAAAGCAACATCCTGGAATAACGCAGCAGCATACTTAACTCGATCCTCTGGGAGACAGTTACACATCAGAAACACTGACTCCACCTTTTCCAACCACCTGAGTAAGCTCACCGCACCTTCAGTGCCAGAGAATTCCTGGGGCTTACAGTCCCGAAACATCTTGTAGGTACACATGGGTGGGGGTGGGTTAACAGGACCACCTGAAATGAAACGCATGAGAAACCACGAAGAATGTAAACAAGGTTCACCAATGAGGCAAGGAAAATGGATAAATCAACTTACCACCACCATTGTGCCCTAACTGGAAGGCAGCTTGTAGCAAGTTGTTCAGATCATCCTGTGATAGGTTAACACCTCCACGACCACCAGCACCACCGCGACCACCACCACGTCCACCATTGCGACCACCTCCACGTCCTCCTCGTACTCCAGACATGATTCTGGCAGAAAGAACGAGAAAATTTAGTTTCGCAGCTAAAGATAACCACTAATGTTTACAAGATCAAAGCTAGATCCAATCCAGGACTATCCATTCGAACCCAGAGCTCACCAGGGCTTTCATGCATTTCGGTTTATGATTTTGTGTGCACCCAAAATGATAAACCGCTCTACATGGTCCTCCAAGTGTTCTCCTAGTTCAAAGTTCAAATCACCGAACATAGACTCTTAGCTATACACCGTAATACTACGGTGGTTTATGGCAAGTATTTCTATTGAAGTATGAAAGGGAGATGTCCGAGCCTTGGACAAATCTCAAGAGTACACGATTTACCCCAATACACCACACTGCCTAGAAAGCAAGTAACTCGACCTAGGATAGAACGGATGATGTAACATAGAAAGATCAGATGATTTAGAGACACCCCGACAGCCCATACGTAATCCATCAAAATGTTTAGTACTATGTGATCGTCTAGTGTGTGCGACTCGGCTATAGACTAGACTCTACATGCAGTCCTAGTTCACTATAACCATTGGCTCTGATACCAATCTGTCACACCCTCAAAATCCACTTGCGGAGTTTTACCGCGAGGCATATGACAAACCAGGATCCAAACCAACGATCACAATAAACAAGTCTAAATGAACATAATGCAATTTCAAAAACAATGTTTAAAATCCCCAATTACAGCGGAAGCTTATTCAAAACATAATCCAAAATAAACCAAGTGTTCAACGTTTGAAAACCATGCAATCCTAACTAGACGCCGTGCAGACGCGTGCGCCCTAGTTCCCTTGTGCTACCTTAGCGACCTGAGAAAACATGTAAAAGTTTACGTCAGCACAAAAATGCTGGTGAGTTTACAGGTTTTGTAATCCAAGTACCAAGTTCAACCTGTCCATACTATAACAAATCGAAAACCAAAGTACGCTAGCTAGGCGTATGTTTTGTTACTATCACGATTGGAAAACCATTACTAACTCGCAAACCAGATGTCGTGCCCAATGTAGTAACCCTGTTGTTCCTGTTTGAGATAATATGCACTCGCCCGGCCCTCCAAGCCGACGAGTGGGGTTGGTCACTCCCAATAGCGCTATTCACATTTCCCCGTTGTGCTAACCCGCACATTCATGGTTCCCCCCCGGGACTTCCAAAGATCGTATAGTAAACCATAGAAACCCATAGTATGACAGTAGTTACCAAACATAAGTTTTAACACATGTTTTCTCCCCCGAAAAGTGAAACCAGTTAAAAGAGGGGCCGTAAACTCACCTTAAGTTGCGTTACTCCGTAACACGAATAAACTCAGCAGCTATGCTAGTCCCGTAAAGCGGCGACCTAACATATGACAGTTACAAGTACTTAGACTAATAACCCGCAGGTTAGTTAGTCCCTAGATGTCCAGACCATAACCAAGTTCGTTTGAAAACACCGTGACTGTTTAACTGACCCAATGTACAAGACTCGACATCCCATTGGTAACCCGAGACTCCCCGTGTTATGTTTACGCTCCCAAACAAACAATCATGCAATCACACTTAACATACGTTAACGTCCAACAAGTTATAGCACGTAGTTCACGTATCACATAATTACATCCAAACATATGTTACCAAGTTATTAGATATGTTACGGGGTTCCTAGCATGTTCCTAGATGTCAGATCGGGTCTCGGAATGCTAATTTACACTTACAGCAGCAGTACACGCGATTAGGAAAAGTCAACTAGCATTTAGGTTGGTCAACTGGCATTTAGGAAGGCTAATTGCATGTAATATAGGCATTTAGGGTCATAAGACATGTAAATCTTGAGTTTATAGGCGATTAGGGCTATAAGACATGTATTTCAGGACTTAACTAGCATTTAGGATCACAATTGCATGTAACAGAGGCAATTAGCCCCCAAATGCATGTACTTCATGCGATTGGGGAGTCCATTCTGGCGATTGGCTTCCTAATCGCCCCTAACATAGGCGATTAGGGTTGCTAATCGCCTGTAACCCAGCTGTTCCGGTTTTTCGCGCGTTTAACACTCTAAATCAGATCCGGAACGTGTGTAAACATCAAATATCAATCTAATAACTATACCAAACATGTTTAAACCAAAATCCTTCGTTTAACCTCGTTCTATCAGCCCTGCATGTAACCATGTAATCCAAACATAATACACATAGCATGAAACATCATCTTAACATGCATAATCATCACCCTAATGAACAATTACTCAGATTCTATCATCATGCCATCGTTATTAATCTGAAACTAACCTAATAACATATAATCATCCATCTTGAATCATAAAAACCCTAGCTTTTGATTGAAAACCCACATACATCATGCATGCTACTTAGAATCCAATTAACAATGATTATTAACGATTTTCAGAAGACTCATACGTTTTAAAACAGGTCTGGACCGTTAGGGATTTAATAAAAACGTTTATAAAGATTTCATGGATGAGAATCACACCTTAGATTGTGATGGTTTGATGAGATAAGCTTGAAACCTTGTGTTTTGATCCAAAATCACGTTCCAGAGGTTGTGTGTGTGTTGGGGCGGGTTATGGGACGACTAGGGTTGTTATTATGAAGTTTAGGAGGTCAAGCATTGTATTTATAGTCGTTTTTAGTCGTCCAGCACGTAACACGCGATTGTGCAGCATTTACACGCGATTAGCATTGCTAATCGCATGACTGTGCATGCATTTAGGGCTAATCGCCCCCTAAAGCATGCATTTGGCATGCTACTCGCCCCTGATGTTGCCCAATCGCATACCCTATAGGCGATTGGGCTCCCCTAATCTCCTATAGGGGTTGGTTCCATGTATTTTGCGCGTTAAACCCCGTTTTAACATATGTTAACACATTTTCACATACCGACAAGTCACATGATGATTGTAAACACATAACACTTGCAAACAAACATATTCACACTCATTCACCAATTCCCGGGACTCGAGACTTGTATGTTCCCTATGCTCTGACGATTCTACGAATCGTTACCACTTGTACACTTGGTTAAGGACTGACATCTAATGAACCTCTAGACTCACATCCGATGATCCTCTATACTGAACTAACAGTTCCCGAACCATAACACGACTTAACTAACCTAGTTAAGTACAATATACACGTGACTCGCTAAGGTAGACTTTCATCTAGACAACGTTGTTAACCAGAATTTGCCGGGTGTCACATCATCCCCACGTTAAAAGAATTTTCGTCCCGAAAATTGCACAGTACCCAAAAGGAATAACAAATGAAACAGACAAAAGATAGAAACCAAGAGAGAGATTTACCCGAGTTGTCACATCATCCCCACGTTAAAAGGAATCTCGCCCCGAGATTCATTCAGCAGCAGTGGAGACGTATCTTTATTCGAACGCTTCCTTAGGAAAGAGATGAGGATACTTAGACTTCATCTGATCCTCCCGTTCCCAAGTGTACTCTGGTCCCCGGTTCGAGTTCCAGCGAACCTTAACAATGCGAATCTTGCTATGACGTAGGCTACGAATCTTGTAATCCAGAATCTCCACAGGTTCTTCCACAATCCAAAGACGATCATCAACCTTGATCTCTTCCAGTGGAACGATGAGAGACTCGTCAGCCAGACACTTCTTCAGGTTGGACACATGGAAGACGTTATGTACGTTACCGAGCTCCGTCAGTAAATCAAGACGATATGCCACCGGTCCAATCCGTTCCAGGATCGTAAATGGACCGACATACCGAGGGTTGAGTTTGCCACGCTTCCCAAAGCGTATGACGCCCTTCCACGGTGAAACTTTCAGAAGTACCTTGTCATCAACTTGGAATTCCAATGGTTTGCGACGCTGATCAGCATAACTCTTTTGCCGATCCCGTGCCGCTGCCAACCGGTTACGAATCTGTACGATCTTTTCCGAAGTTTCGTACACTAGCTCAGGCCCAGTGAGTTGACTCTCACCCACTTCAGCCCAACAAAGAGGAGAACGGCATTTCCGCCCGTACAGTGCCTCGAACGGAGCCGCCTTGATGCTCGTGTGATAACTGTTGTTGTATGAGAATTCTACTAACGGTAAATGAGCTTCCCAACCTTTGCCAAAATCGATCACACATGCCCGCAGCATGTCTTCCAAAGTTTGAATCGTGCGCTCACTCTGACCGTCAGTCTGTGGGTGATAAGCTGTACTCATGTCTAGTTGGGTACCCAAAGCCTTGTGCAAAGACTTCCAGAAGTGAGAAGTGAAATGGGAATCACGATCCGAAATAATAGAAACCGGCACCCCGTGCTTAGAAACAACTTCCTTCAGATAAAGACGAGCCAAACGATCCATGGTGTCGGTCTCTTTAATAGCGAGAAAATGGGCTGATTTCGTCAACCGATCAACAATCACCCATATCTTATCATTCCCGCTCGGTGACTTAGGCAGTTGTGTGACAAAATCCATGGTAATCCGTTCCCATTTCCACTCCGGAATTTCAGGTTGTTGCAAGAGACCCGACGGTTTCTGGTATTCCACCTTGACCTTAGCACAGGTCAAGCATTTGCTCACGTATGAGGCTATATACGACCTCATGTTTGGCCACCAGTAAAGCACCTTCAGATCTTGGTACATCTTATCCGAACCAGGATGAATAGAATACCGGGACTTATGAGCCTCATCTAAGACAAGCTCCCGAAGTCCCCCGAATAAAGGAACCCATATGCGTTCTGCGAAGTAGTGCAGACCATTAGGCCTTCGCTCGAGGTGCTTGTCGGCACCGTGCATAGTCTCAGCTTTAAGGTTTTCCTCCTTCAAAGCTTCTAATTGGGCAGAACGGAGTTGATCAGGTAGAGATGAATGAATGGTGAGTTGCAACGCCCGAACG
Organism: Ambrosia trifida; assembly: GCA_028751855.1. NCBI lineage: Eukaryota > Viridiplantae > Streptophyta > Magnoliopsida > Asterales > Asteraceae > Ambrosia > Ambrosia trifida. The sequence goes on along the minus strand of CM054125.1, from coordinate 37,145,619 downwards.
CGACGAGGTTTAGTTGATTCCTTCCTGCTCAAGGCGTCTGCTACAACATTCGCCTTGCCAGGATGGTACTTAATGGAGCAATCATAGTCATTCAGAAGTTCAATCCAACGACGCTGTCGTATGTTCAAATGTTGTTGGTCGAAAATATGTTGAAGACTCTTGTGATCGGTGTAGATGGTGCATTTGGTACCGTACAAGTAATGTCTCCAGATTTTCAACGCGAAAACCACTGCACCCAACTCCAAGTCATGGGTGGTGTAGTTCTTCTCGTGCACCTTGAGTTGACGAGAAGCATACGCAATCACTTTCTCGCGTTGCATCAATACGCAACCGAGACCATGAATAGAAGCATCACAGTAAACAACGAAATCATCAGGGCCTTCGGGCAAGGACAAAATAGGAGCAGAACAAAGTTTAGACTTTAGTTCTTGAAATGCCGACTCTTGTGGTTCAACCCAGTCGAATTTTCTATCCTTCTGAGTAAGAGTGGTGAGGGGTTGAGCGATCTTCGAGAACCCCTGAATGAAACGACGATAGTAGCCCGCAAGGCCTAGGAATTGCCGCACCTCAGTTGGCGTCTTTGGTGCTCCCCAGTCCTTGATCGCTTCGATCTTAGCTGGATCGACATGAATTCCTAGTTCATTAACCACATGTCCTAGGAACTGAACTTCGCGTAACCAAAAGTCACACTTTGAGAACTTGGCGTAAAGTTGTTCCCGTCGTAAGAGTTCCAAAACCAAACGCAGGTGTTCCTCGTGTTCAGTCTTGTTCTTGGAGTAAATCAGGATGTCATCAATAAACACAATGACGAACTTGTCAAGATATGGCTTGCAAACGCGGTTCATCAAGTCCATGAAAACCGCCGGTGCGTTCGTGAGACCGAAAGGCATGACCAAGAATTCGAAATGGCCATAACGTGTACGAAAGGCAGTCTTTGCAACGTCAGCTTCCCTTACGCGCAACTGGTGATAACCGGACCTCAAATCAATCTTAGAGTAATAGCTAGAACCCTGGAGTTGGTCGAATAGATCATCAATACGTGGAAGAGGATAACGGTTCTTGATGGTCACCTTGTTCAATTCTCTGTAATCCACACACAGTCGGAAACTTCCATCCTTCTTCTTGACGAATAGAATCGGGGCTCCCCAAGGGGAAGAACTTGGCCTGATGAAACCCTTGTCCAAGAGTTCCTGTAACTGACTAGACAATTCCTGCATCTCGGGAGGTGCAAGACGGTAGGGGGCCCGAGCAATAGGAGCAGCCCCTGGTACAAGATCAATGCCGAACTCAACTTGACGATGGGGAGGAAGACCAGATAAATCATCAGGAAATACATCAGGAAACTCGCGTACCACAGGAATATCGTCGATCTTCTTCTCATCGCTAGAGGAAACAGATAGAAGTGCCAAAACGGCCGAATAACCCTTTCGAAGACACTTAAGGGCTTTCATGCAAGAGATGATATTTAGCGGAACACCACCCTTGATACCGTACACAGAAAGGAATTCTCCATCAGGGAGAGGAATCCGAATAAACTTGTCGTAACAGACAATCTCCGCGCGATACAAAGACAACCAATCCATGCCTACCACCACGTCAAAACTACCCAAAGGTACCGGCATAAGGTCGATGGGGAACGACAAACCCGACAACTCCAGTTGACACTCCCGAAGGATACAAGTAGCTTCAATCTTTTTACCGTCAGCCAACTCAATTATATACTTAGCCTCTAATGGTACGGGTACTACATCTAGCAGTCGACTAACTTCCACAGATATAAAACTCTTGTCGGCTCCAGAATCAAATAAAACACTAACAGAGCGATTATTGAGAAGGAACGTACCGGTAACTGTGTCAGGATCCTGTCTAGCCTCAGCGGCTCCAATGACGAAGGCACGTGCATTCCTGCCGCCGCCCCCGTTGTTTCCGTTACCGTTGTTCCCCGCCCTGCTTCAGTTTCGGGCAATCCTTCTTGTAATGCCCAGTCTCACCACAGTTGTAACATCCTTGTCTTCCCGTAGTTCCTTGAGCAGCAGGAGCCGGGGTATTGCTTGGGACCTGGGTCGATGGAAGTGTAGCCCGACAATCTTTAGCAAAATGCCCAAATCGCTGGCAGCGATGGCAACGATTACTGTCGTAGTTCCCTTGATGATGACGCCCACACTTGTTGCATTTAGGTAACTTTCCCGCATAACCACCCTGTTTGTTACCAGAGGAAGAAGAACCCCCGCTATCGAATCTCTTACCCTGTTGTGCTGGTGCAGATCCTTTCCATTCATTATCCCACTTGCGCTTGTTGTTCTCTGGGGCCTTGACAGTCGAACCCTTAGCAGGCAAAATACCCTCATTCACCTTTAAGTTTGTCATCCTGTGGGCTGATTGGACCACCTCTGAGTATGTAGGATGATTTCCCGCAGCCACCAACCCTGCGATCTCTGGTACTAGCCCCGAGATATAATGCTCAATCCTCCTGTATTCTGGCACATGCAGATCGGGACACAGCACTGCCAACTCATTACGCCTCACAGTATACTTCTCAATTTCAGACCCAGACATCTTGAGGTTCCACACTTCGTGCTCTAACTTCTGCACCTCTTCCCTTGGACAGTACTCACGCTTCAACAGTTGAACAAAGTTTTCCCAAGGCATAGCATACGCCTCCCCTATACCCATATTCTGGGTGATGTTATTCCACCAGGTCAAAGCAACATCCTGGAATAACGCAGCAGCATACTTAACTCGATCCTCTGGGAGACAGTTACACATCAGAAACACTGACTCCACCTTTTCCAACCACCTGAGTAAGCTCACCGCACCTTCAGTGCCAGAGAATTCCTGGGGCTTACAGTCCCGAAACATCTTGTAGGTACACATGGGTGGGGGTGGGTTAACAGGACCACCTGAAATGAAACGCATGAGAAACCACGAAGAATGTAAACAAGGTTCACCAATGAGGCAAGGAAAATGGATAAATCAACTTACCACCACCATTGTGCCCTAACTGGAAGGCAGCTTGTAGCAAGTTGTTCAGATCATCCTGTGATAGGTTAACACCTCCACGACCACCAGCACCACCGCGACCACCGCCACGTCCACCATTGCGACCACCTCCACGTCCTCCTCGTACTCCAGACATGATTCTGGCAGAAAGAACGAGAAAATTTAGTTTCGCAGCTAAAGATAACCACTAATGTTTACAAGATCAAAGCTAGATCCAATCCAGGACTATCCATTCGAACCCAGAGCTCACCAGGGCTTTCATGCATTTCGGTTTATGATTTTGTGTGCACCCAAAATGATAAACCGCTCTACATGGTCCTCCAAGTGTTCTCCTAGTTCAAAGTTCAAATCACCGAACATAGACTCTTAGCTATACACCGTAATACTACGGTGGTTTATGGCAAGTATTTCTATTGAAGTATGAAAGGGAGATGTCCGAGCCTTGGACAAATCTCAAGAGTACACGATTTACCCCAATACACCACACTGCCTAGAAAGCAAGTAACTCGACCTAGGATAGAACGGATGATGTAACATAGAAAGATCAGATGATTTAGAGACACCCCGACAGCCCATACGTAATCCATCAAAATGTTTAGTACTATGTGATCGTCTAGTGTGTGCGACTCGGCTATAGACTAGACTCTACATGCAGTCCTAGTTCACTATAACCATTGGCTCTGATACCAATCTGTCACACCCTCAAAATCCACTTGCGGAGTTTTACCGCGAGGCGTATGACAAACCAGGATCCAAACCAACGATCACAATAAACAAGTCTAAATGAACATAATGCAATTTCAAAAACAATGTTTAAAATCCCCAATCACAGCGGAAGCTTATTCAAAACATAATCCAAAATAAACCAAGTGTTCAACGTTTGAAAACCATGCAATCCTAACTAGACGCCGTGCAGACGCGTGCGCCCTAGTTCCCTTGTGCTACCTTAGCGACCTGAGAAAACATGTAAAAGTTTACGTCAGCACAAAAATGCTGGTGAGTTTACAGGTTTTGTAATCCAAGTACCAAGTTCAACCTGTCCATACTATAACAAATCGAAAACCAAAGTACGCTAGCTAGGCGTATGTTTTGTTACTATCACGATTGGAAAACCATTACTAACTCGCAAACCAGATGTCGTGCCCGATGTAGTAACCCTGTTGTTCCTGTTTGAGATAATATGCACTCGCCCGGCCCTCCAAGCCGACGAGTGGGGTTGGTCACTCCCAATAGCGCTATTCACATTTCCCCGTTGTGCTAACCCGCACATTCATGGTTCCCCCCCGGGACTTCTAAAGATCGTATAGTAAACCATAGAAACCCATAGTATGACAGTAGTTACCAAACATAAGTTTTAACACATGTTTTCTCCCCCGAAAAGTGAAACCAGTTAAAAGAGGGGCCGTAAACTCACCTTAAGTTGCGTTACTCCGTAACACGAATAAACTCAGCAGCTATGCTAGTCCCGTAAAGCGGCGACCTAACATATGACAGTTACAAGTACTTAGACTAATAACCCGCAGGTTAGTTAGTCCCTAGATGTCCAGACCATAACCAAGTTTGTTTGAAAACACCGTGACTGTTTAACTGACCCAATGTACAAGACTCGACATCCCATTGGTAACCCGAGACTCCCCGTGTTATGTTTACGCTCCCAAACAAACAATCATGCAATCACACTTAACATACGTTAACGTCCAACAAGTTATAGCACGTAGTTCACGTATCACATAAATACATCCAAACATATGTTACCAAGTTATTAGATATGTTACGGGGTTCCTAGCATGTTCCTAGATGTCAGATCGGGTCTCGGAATGCTAATTTACACTTACAGCAGCAGTACACGCGATTAGGAAAAGTCAACTAGCATTTAGGTTGGTCAACTGGCATTTAGGAAGGCTAATTGCGTGTAATATAGGCATTTAGGGTCATAAGACATGTAAATCTTGAGTTTATAGGCGATTAGGGCTATAAGACATGTATTTCAGGACTTAACTAGCATTTAGGATCACAATTGCATGTAACAGAGGCAATTAGCCCCCAAATGCATGTACTTCATGCGATTGGGGAGTCCATTCTGGCGATTGGCTTCCTAATCGCCCCTAACATAGGCGATTAGGGTTGCTAATCGCCTGTAACCCAGCTGTTCCGGTTTTTCGCGCATTTAACACTCTAAATCAGATCCGGAACGTGTGTAAACATCAAATATCAATCTAATAACTATACCAAACATGTTTAAACCAAAATCCTTCGTTTAACCTCGTTCTATCAGCCCTGCATGTAACCATGTAATCCAAACATAATACATATAGCATGAAACATCATCTTAACATGCATAATCATCACCCTAATGAACAATTACTCAGATTCTATCATCATGCCATCGTTATTAATCTGAAACTAACCTAATAACATGTAATCATCCATCTTGAATCATAAAAACCCTAGCTTTTGATTGAAAACCCACATACATCATGCATGCTACTTAGAATCCAATTAACAATGATTATTAACGATTTTCAGAAGACTCATACGTTTTAAAACAGGTCTGGACCATTAGGGATTTAATAAAAACGTTTATAAAGATTTCATGGATGAGAATCACACCTTAGATTGTGATGGTTTGATGAAATAAGCTTGAAACCTTGTGTTTTGATCCAAAATCACGTTCCAGAGGTTGTGTGTGTGTTGTGGCGGGTTATGGGACGACTAGGGTTGTTATTATGAAGTTTAGGAGGTCAAGCATTGTATTTATAGTCGTTTTTAGTCGTCCAGCACGTAACACGCGATTGTGCAGCATTTACACGCGATTAGCATTGCTAATCGCATGACTGTGCATGCATTTAGGGCTAATCGCCCCCTAAAGCATGCATTTGGCATGCTACTCGCCCCTGATGTTGCCCAATCGCATACCCTATAGGCGATTGGGCTCCCCTAATCGCCTATAGGGGTTGGTTCCATGTATTTTGCGCGTTAAACCCCGTTTTAACATATGTTAACACATTTTCACATACCGACAAGTCACATAATGATTGTAAACACATAACACTTGCAAACAAACATATTCACACTCGTTCACCAATTCCCGGGACTCGAGACTTGTATGTTCCCTATGCTCTGACGATTCTACGAATCGTTACCACTTGTACACTTGGTTAAGGACTGACATCTAATGAACCTCTAGACTCACATCCGATGATCCTCTATACTGAACTAACAGTTCCCGAACCATAACACGACTTAACTAACCTAGTTAAGTACAATATACGCGTGACTCGCTAAGGTAGACTTTCATCAAGACAACGTTGTTAACCAGAATTTGCCGGGTGTCACATCATGTCTAAATGAGCACCGTAACATAAGTTACGTCTATATGTAAAGAGCACCATAACATAAGTTATGTCTAGATGTATGATTTTGTATGTAAGCTACGTTCATGTTCAAACATAAGCACAAAGATAAACAAGACACGTATACGAATTGTAAATGAATAAAAATGTATGTGTAAATGAATATGAAGGTTTTGTATACTTGTGCATGAATCACCCCAAAAGTTGTAAAAGCGAAAAAGGGGATAAGTAATACTCACCTTAGCAAGGTGTTAAGTCTTGTGAAATTGAATAAGTGTAATCCAACGTTGTCAAGTATCACCCTATGTATAATAAGGTAACAAATAAGTCTAAGTCTATCTAGTCTATAAGTATTTTCTAGGGTTTCGAATTGGGGATAAGTATTCATTTGATTAATAAATAAAATGTTTAATAAATAAAAGAAATTTGGTGAATAAATAAACAAAAGTCTTTTTGTAAATTTTAAATTGAAGATGGTCACAATATAAAGTTTTAAGTCTGAAAATAATTTTTATAAAATTATTTTCTTATAAATAGAATATTAAATCTATTTATTTCGAATTGTCAAATATAACTTTAATATTTAAAAATATTAAAATTTAAAGAATTTTTGAATTAAAATTTGTATTTCAGTTCTAAATAATCAGAAATAATTTATATAAAATTTTGGTGCAAAAATATTGAAAAATGAATTTATTATGATTTATTTATGATTAAAACTAACAAAAATTAATTAAAAATACAAAACGAACGGTTTTTCAGAAATAAAAATTATTTCTGAAATGTTTATTGTTGTACAAGTTTAGGATAATTTTTGTAGAATTTTATAAATCGTTTAGATATTTTTATTGAATTTTACAATTATAAATGAATAAACTTGTAATATTTATTATATATATTAAATAAATGATTTTTGAAAAACTAAAAATTGGACAGCAAAGTTTATCATTGGAATAACATAAAATAAATTTTGTAGAATTTATAAAATAGTTTTAGTATTTTAAAACGATTTTTAAAGAATAAAGATAATATAAGTATAAAGGATAACAAAAAAAAAGTTGTTTATGGTGGGACTCGAACCTGGGCCATAGGCCGGTTCACAGTTTTAAACAACAAGGGATCACCAACTGGTCTGTGAGTCAATTGGTGATGAATTATGTTTCGTTTTGAACTTAAATGGTACGCGACAGAGCCTTCTTCCCCAAACCTATTCGAATGAAACCCTAGTCTTTCAATCTGATCAATTACAAACTGATAACAGAAACTAGTAGAGGGCTTTTAATCTTTGATTCAAAACAAGCAAAACCCATAAATAAAATCGTACTTACAGAAAGCTTAAGGTCCGGTTTAGATGATCAAGATTGAGGGTGGGGTTGTCTTAATCGCATATGTGTGTGTGTGTGTGTGCAGGTTTGATTGGGATAATAATAGGTATTATAAGGCCTTGATTCTTGACTAATGGTTGGTCAAAACCCGTTAATTATGAACAAAAATTGAGGGTTTTGATGCGAATTATGAACTGTAATCACGCGGTATCACTATGGGGTCAATTACACATAATTAATTCTTGAAATGTCTTACCAAAATTAGTCCAATTTGTGGTCAAAGGCTTTGTTGAAAAAAGGAAAATTGTTGGTGTGGTGGTCGCGTAACAGCAGCAGTAAAAGGGAAAGGAAAAGAGCCGTCTAGGATGGGTTTTATTTATTTTGTGTTGGGGTTTATTCAAAGAAGAGGGGTAGACCAGATGGTCAGCGCGTGTGTGTGTTCTGACCCGGCTCTCAGCCCGGGTTCGAGTCACGCAGCAGTGTTTTTCTTTTTTGTTTTATTTTTACAAAAGGGAAGGGACAAGGGAGATGGGCCTGGGCTCCTAGGTTGGGCTGCTTTGGTTGGATCCATGTTGGGCTCAGGATATTGGGCTCAGCATGGTGGGTAAAGGGATGGTTGGATTAGTTTGGTTATGTTGGGCTCAAGAATTTTAAATCAAGGGAACACTAAAAAATTTTGATTATTATTATTATTATTATTATTATTATTATTATTATTATTATTATTATTATTATTATTATAAAAATGCGACGTACAAGATAGGAGGTACGAAATAAAATATATATATATATAATAATGATAAAAAAAATGACGGATGTCACAGATTTGGGGGAATTGTTATGTAGCCAAATTATACTCTTATGTGTATCAGGTGTTCATTCCCCATCTATTCCTTCATGTTACATTATCTACAATAATACCCTTTATGGGACAACCGGTAAAATTTCAGATAATTCTTATATAAAATAATAATCATTTAATAATATTAGAAGCTATGTGTTAGACATAATTAGTGATAGTTAGAGCCCTTAGAAATATAATGATAAATTGCCAATGTTGAACGTTGGTGATAATTCGGTTAACTTTAAAAAGTTAAGTTTTGACTCGTGTTGCGTAAATTTAATGTGAAATAATATTCTCTAGGAGGAAATATTGTTGGGATTAATAAGCTTTAGAATTAGGAGTTCTCAAATCGTTAAGGTCTATTAGTTGTGTATTTTAGAGTTTGACGCAAAACTAAGACCCGGTATGAGACGGAGACCTCTAAAAGTAGTTATTTAGCTAAAAATGGATAAATTTTAGTGGGAATATTACCATGGGTAAATTGAGTAAAAACCTTAATTATTTAATATAAACGGGTTTTTATAAATTGAGGAGTATGGGTATTATGTATTAGTTTGCATAAAAAAAATAAACTACAAAACCCCCCCCCCCCCCCCACCATGTGTAGCGGCCGAAACACCCCACATAACATTATTATTTTTTTGTTTAACATTATTATTATTATTATTACCCCACACAAAATGATTGCTTATTTAAGACTCCATCCATATCCCAAGAACACTCACTTCTTACATATTACACCTTATTTTACACACACAACAACCATCCATATTCTTCTTCTTCCCCACCATAACCGAAACCCACATCAAACACCATTATTTTCTTATTTCAACTAAAACAATCATGAAAATGGTTAAAGAAACTTGAAGATAATAACACTATGGAAGATTAGAAAGCAAAAACCTTCAAGAAAACTAGAGATTTTTAGAGAGAGAAACCCATTTTACAAGAAGTTCTTACAAGGTGAGTTTCTTAATCAAAACTTTAATAAAATCTTTATATTTTCTGAAAATAATCAAGTTTTCACCAAGAATCAAAGGTTTTAAAAAGGGTTTTTGTAATAATAAACAAGGGGAAAGAAACAAGATGAAATGGTAATTATAAAAATGAATGCATGTGTGTCGTGTATGTGTGTCGTGTGTCGTATGTCGTGTGTATATATATATAACCGTATGTATGTATGTATGTGTGAGTATGATTATTTTGAGTTTAGATGATTAGATCTTTTGATTTTTGATACATGCAAGAGGTTTTAAAAAGGTAGTTAAGGTCTGAATTAAAAGAGTTTTTTGATGAGTTAGATGGATTAATAAAAGGGTATATGAGTAGGATTAGTGAAATGTGGTATATTTGATCTTGATGTTATGTTTTTACATTATTATTGTTAAGTTTTTGGGTGATTTTTAACATAAAAACAGGTCTGAACTATTTTAATAATAATATGGTTTTTATAAGTTTAAAATAGGGTAAAACAAGTTTGGATAGGATTTACATGCTTGGGAGACCTTGCATGGACGATCCGAATGTGTTTTACGGCTTAAAACGCCAAAAATATGAGTTTTAAGAAGGATGTTTTGAAACTGATTTAAAACAGAATTTTGTGACTTATAATGATGTAAAAGGATGTATATTAAGGAGTATATAGGATTCCTAAGTTGAAAACTTAAGTATATTGGCAAAGGTGCGCGAAAACGCATATTTTGACAATAATAACACGTCTAGGACATTAAAATTCAGGTCTGATGTAAAACAACTTATTTGATGTCTAAATGTGTATAAAAATCAATATTTAGGATGTCTAGTTTTTTTAAACGGAAATTAACTCTTTATGGATTACTACTAACAGTTTACAATGTAGTACTCAATTATATTGTTTTACCCACTTTAAATTGAGACTGAAATCAAAGAATATAACTTTGTTGATTATTGTACACCCACCCTAGAGTTAGAAATGTTGATTAAAATTATTTTTATTTAAAACCACATCAAACCTGACAATTATGAATAGAAATATTAATCAGCCCACTAATTTTAAATTAAAGTAAACATCGTAAAAGGTTAAAGTTTAAAATGTAGGAATAGTTATAGTCATACTTTGTCTCTAACAGGCCGAGTGAGTGAGGTTGATATATAATGTAAAACGAAAGGGGTTGAACAGTTAGAAGTCAACCAAAATGTATTTTAGTGTAAAATTAATTAACAGAAAAAAAAAAGTCATACGATATGAGTAGGAGTGTGAATTTCTGACACGACCCGAACCTAACACGAAATTAGCGGGTTTGGGTTTAGTCTAAATGGGTTTGGGCCAAGTTCGGGTTGAACCTGTGAACCCGTTTAGCTAAATGGGTCAGGTTCGGGTCAACCCGGACATGATGGCGGGTTTGTGACAACCGGTAAAATTCAGGAATTGGCCCGAGACTATGGAATATTACCCATAGGGTGTGTTTAATTATGATTAGAAACTATCGAGAGAAATAATAGTAGAATTAGTGGTGATTCATAATAAGAGTCTCAAACGTTCCAAGTTTGATGGTTTCGGAACGAGGACTCTATACGGTAGGAAACTCGACAATAATAATTTTAGTTGGATGTGGACGATTCGCTAGGAAAAAGGGGTATGAGTGGTTAAATGGATAAAACCTTGAGTTATTGTTATAGAAAAATAATTGCAAGGTGAAAGGAGAATGTATTATGTTTAGATTTTTATATAAAAAAAAAATATAATACCCAACCCCACCCCCCTAGGTCGCCGCCCCACCTCCTCCAATCAAAGAGTTTTGATTTACTAAATTATTATTATTAATATTATTATTATTATTATTATTATTGTTGTTGTTGTTGTTGTTGTTGTTGTTGTTGTTGTTGTTGTTGTTGTTGTTGTTGTTGTTGTTGTTGTTGTTGTTGTTGTTGTTGTTATTATTATCATTAATAACCTATACATCCCACTATAAATATCCCCACATCCCCATACATCTACTACACACACTCTTCACATTCCTCTCTTTCCTCTCTCTCTTTATCTCGAAACTCTCTCTCTCTCTAAATTGTTATGTTTTGATGATTCTTTGAAGAATCAAGCATGAATTAACAAGTTCATATATATTTTATTCAAATCTTTCAAGAACCCAAGATTATAGAGCGAGAAAACATTGGTTTCCAAGAAGTTTAAAGGTTTTTTTTTTGGAAAAAGAGGCATCGCCCCGGCAAACTTTTATTAATGACAGCTCCCCCCCTCCTGGGTATTTACCATAGAGGGGGGAAACCAAGTATTACAAACCATGGCGCAAAGGCCAAAACAAAAGAAAAACATACTACAAGGCACGCGGGCCCAAACCAGGATGAAACATACTAGAGGCACACAGGCCCAACATAAAGCAAACTAACAACAAGCCTAGCAACACTAAGTTCAAGCATACGCCCATAGTCTTCGTAATTGCAAGCCGGCTTCTTGTTGTAGCATTAGTAAAACCAAACAATTCATGAAATCCAAACCAATAGCACTTGAAGCCAAGTATTCGGTTCAAGGCATATACCAAAAAGACCAAACCAAAAGGTAGCATATCCAAACTCGGCCCATAGCATAGAAGCCCAATAAGCCAACATACTCCGTAACCAATCCACGTGATATCTTCAAGCCCAAAAAATAAATAACCTCATGTTCCCAAGTCCAATAACCAAATGGAGACACCCATAATCATTAAAACCCGGTACTTTATGTGATCATATCCACACCTCGGCCCATGTACAACCGAATTAGGGAGTCCAAAAGAGAGGAACAATGGTAGTTTTTGAGGACCATTTTTATGCCCAAAACGAATTGCAACCAAACATCTCGGTCCAATCAATCTATATAAAACAAACATGGCCCATCACTTAAGTCCAATTGTGCTTTTGGACCCGATAATTATCGCACAACTTATGCACACCTGCGGCCCACATAACCATGCAATCCAGCACATTAAAAAATTCTTGCTGCATATTAAACTTGGCGCCATTTTTAAAGAACCAAGGCTCCTTCTTGAATGTATTTGGACGCTAAATGCATTCAGATTCATTATTCCATAAACATGTAATTAATGCATTAAAAGACCTCCCATATTGCAAGCATTTCAGTCAACCATCCATATCAAAACATCCGCTAATTTCAAATTCTCCTAACCAACTTTCTAAAAAATTATTGCATAATCTTAGGAAACAAATCTTGAATTTTAATCCCCAAAAATAATTTCCGGAGCAAAAAACAGGACCCGAGCAGAAATATGAATCCATTAGCGATTAAAACAATCTATCCAATCTAAACAATCCTGAGTTCCAAACCATGCGAGTTCCTCATGAATAACCATGAAGAACATATGAACATCATAACTTAATCAATGGAACCATCCATTTCCATAACAAACTAATCTCGGCTAAACACAAAGGGATGAATATTATGATGATAGTCAACCCCAACCTAGCCAAATACAAACTAGTAGGGGAGTTCGATCTAAAGCCAAAAACGACCACGGACCTTCAGACTAAATATTAGCATAACATTCAAGCATGACTAATCGTGCGCCATAACTCATATCAAAACATAAAACAACCTTCAATCCGATATGAATCAAAACCAACAGATCCCTCGAACTAAATCGAATACGTTGATTTACCTTGGATTCAGCCTAATGCCGAATAACGGCTACGGACTTTCAAATCATCACAAATTAGGATTCGAACATGATAATCCCATCGGCCAACCAACAAAAATAATCAACAACCAACTAAGAAACAATCTCAATCATAATGCCGAGAACATAAGCACCCGGATAACCATTACCTAATCTAAAACGTGAGAAGGAATGGATTCGATCTAATGCCGAGAATGGCTACGGATCTTCAATCCAGGAGTACGAACATCGGCCAGTGAAGAACACCAATAGTTAACAATCATACTCACGTACAAACTCTTCTCATGCAGTCGAAACACATCGAACCACAACAAACTCAAACCGAAAACATTCAAACCCATCATTAACCCATGAAACATAGTCCATTAAAACATGCAACCCAGCCCTCGACAACCAAGCTAAATTCTAATACATGAATAAAACTTGGATTCAACGTGATACCTATGAAAGGCCGATAGTTTCCAGTCCTCAGGCGAGTAGCATGCACCTTGAACCATCTTCATAGCCCAACCTGTGAAAGCCGATAGTTTCCAGTCTTCATGCGATTGGCATGCGCATAAAACCAACTTCATATTCCAGTCTTTAAACAGTCAACAATTTTAACATCCAAAGCCAATCTAGTACAAACAATCATACAAACCAGTCACGATTCCTTTTATGTGATAGTGATAAACATGGAACCGGAAGTTCTCTACGTACAAATCCGCATATGTTTTCATGGCTGTCTAGCACCATATTAAAAATATGGGTAACAACTCGAATATCCTTGAATACTCAAGCCGATTGACATCATCTAGAGATGATTGCACATCCAGTCCATAGCATCATCGTTCTCGAATTGTATAACTTCGTCCCATGCACACCCAATCCGCCCAATCCTAGAAACCGGCCCAGATTTCTAAGGGGTGATAAAGCATACGACATCGAGAAACGAATCCACCAAAGATGGCAGCGAGCAGTTTTCCTCCTTTTCCCTTGAATCTCTCACCCACGGCTCTTAAACGAATTCGCGTCTAGCACCGATTAGAAACATAATCGGGTAACAGCCATAATAAAATAATTATAGCCGATTGACATCATCTTGCACATAGGCAACAAGATGATAAATCAAACCCAAGGATCGATTACCTTCTTTCAACCATATGAGTGAAAAACAATATCATAATACTCGATATTATGGTCCGGCCACAAACAAAGATCCAATGCGGTTTTGAATTGTGCCTCATTCGATTGAAATAACAAAGCAAATCATTATCCAAGGGCCGAAATCACCAACGAATTGGACGAACTAGTAGAATCCGTGAGAAAGAGGGAAGGAAGCTAGAGAGAAAACACCATGAAAAACACACACTAAAAGTTGCAAATGAGAGAAACTTAAGAAGTTTAAAGGTTAGTTCTTCAACAAAAAGATTTATTTAAAAGCTTCTTATTATTTTGGTTTTGATTTAATATTCACCAAACCTTCAAAGATTTTTGGGTAAAAATTGATAAAACTAGTAAAAGGAAAAGAGAGAAATGGGAAAAGATGATGTAAATATGTATGCATGTGTGTCGTATATATATATATATATATGTATGTATGTATGTATGTATCGTGCGTGTATATATATATATGTATATGCATAAGTATGAATCAATATTATGAATATATAGATGAAATAGGTTGCTTTGTTTAATAAAATGTTGGAAATGGTTAGATCCTTGAATTTTATGGACATGCAAAGGAGTTTATGATAACACATTAAATCTGAATCTAAAAGATGATTAGAGGCTTTGGATGATTTAGATTATTAGTACAAGGATGAATATAGTAAAAAGTGGACTATTGGATCAATGGTTTAGCATATATCTAAGGTTTATGTTAAGAAATGGACAATAAAGTACCTGATTTCCAGATCTGAATATTAACAAGTTTTAGGGGTTTTTATGAACCCAAACTTGAGTAAAACGATTATAAATAAGAACTACATGCTTCAGAGGTCTTGCATGTACGATCAGGATACGTATTGTGGCTCAAAACGCCAAACTACGGACCCGGAATGTAAAAATCTTAAAACTAAGGTAGAACAGGTCCACGTAGGCTTTATGAAGGTGAGAATAAAGGTGATAAAGTAAAAATGAGTTATCTGTGTAAGACCCAACCCGAGTAAACGAGTTCAGTGACTTAATCACATGATTTAGACTGTAATTATTGGGGTTAAATTCAAGATTTTTAGCTTATACGTCATTCCCAAAGGTTTGACCAAATAAAATGAAATATGCAAGTGAGTGTCTATGGTTCCATGCGTTCACAAGTTAGTTTCAAACCCCGTTCCCATACAATGTTTATAAACACAAATTATGCGGAAGCGTTTCATGAGATATGCGCATTCGGTTCTTCGAATAGCTTAATCATATTTCGGAATCAATGACCTTCATACCTAGGGTTTAAACAAGCCCAAAGAACCCGTTAATCGATAATAGGATTGATTAGAATTAAAAATCAACTAAAACAAGAAAAACGGCAGCCAGCGTCCAGACCAGCGTCTGGGACGCTGGGACCAGTGTCTGGGACGCCCAGGGCCGAAACTAAGCAGCGTCTGGGACGCCCAGACCAGCGTCCGGGACGCCGGTATCAGATACGACTCGTAAATTTTGGCTTTTGGCCCGTTTTAAACGCATTTCTTAATGGGTTTTGTGCTCCTTTTAACCCTTGACTTGGGAGGAACAACCAAGAATAAACTTTTGGGGAAATTCTAAGATTTCAAGAGTTTATCAAGTTGTCTATTTGACCCATTCACTTATAATGTATGCATACTAACATGCTAGGATCGACAAGGAATGAGTTTGATTACCTACAATTGCATATTGAAATAATACCACTTCTCATCCTTGGTAAGATAACCTCTTGTGATTCCCAAGTTTGTGTTTTGCTCCTACACTCCTAATCAAGCCTTGACTTGACAAGGTGTGTATCCATTCAGGTCACTTCACCGTTGTGGCAATGCCTCGTGTCCATGGCCACATGTGCCACTTCTCTCGGTCATCCTTGCCCGGTCCGTGTGACTTGTGATAGAAATTCACTTATGAATTATATGCCACTTGGAAATCACAATAGCGTTTCAACTCCTATGACACTCCCATTGATATGGATTTAAGGTATGCATATACATATATATAAAGTCATGGTGATGACTTACCTTAATTCACGTCCTTTTCGCTTATAGACTAGCTTGAGATTGATAACATGGAGTCTACGAATATACTCAAGCAAATAACAAGATCAATATCGGCATAATGTTGACCCTTAGCTTAGGTCCTTGACTAACTAGTGTTTTACCAAATTGACCCGTTAGCCTAATTTGGGATATTGACAACCTTCATCTAAGGCCGTTTTCTATGAATTATGAGTCTCGTTTAAGCTTCTTTTATGACACTTCAATGTCTAGATCCCAAATGTATATACAAAGTTATAACTAAACATATGAACATACTAGGAATATATTAATATTTAAGCCATCGAGTGAATTACCTTATGCGAGCTTCCTCTTTACCTCAATCCGAGATTCCTTGACTATCCAAAGTCTCTTGTATTCGCACCTATGAGGTGAATGATCACTTAGGTTGTTAGAACCTAATCTTTACATGTCTATAAGCATTATTGGTCATGTTTTACCAACATACATGTTTTCATCAAAGTATCTATGCCCAAGTGAAATCGAGTTTCATTGAGGCATTTTATCAAACACTTGGCAGGCGTGATTTTCCTAACTTTAGTTTTAGGACTTAAGGACCTCATGGATCCATCCTTGACCAAGATTAACATTACTAGCATCCCAATAAACTTCTAAATCATAGTTTATCATTGATAAGTATTAACAAAAGCTAGTATTTCATGGTTTAAAGGTGGTTCCTACCAATCGACCAAGAAACCCAATTCATCTTATAACATGAATTTACAAAGATATGATCATCTCATAAGGATTTTGCTTAACACACGCAAATTCTCATGTATTATGGTCTCCTCATACTAGAGTAACCTTTGCAAGCCCTTAATTTACGTTTTTATAACAACCAATGATTTTCATCATAACCAAGCATGAACATATCAACAAAATTAGCCAAATAAAATGTTACCTTGGTGTGTATTATGCTTGGATGATTCGTTTTAGGGCTAATGCACACAAAAGCCCCTTGATTTCATCTTGATTTAGCTTGATCATAGAGTTTCTCTTATGTGTGTGTTTTGAGTGTGTGTATGGGTGATTTTCCTGATGAAAATCGATACTCCCTTTTTCCTTTATCAAGTTCATAAGCAAACTATGGCTTAATGACACATTTGGTCCTTCAAGTTTCACACAAGTGGATTTGGTTAAACCCACTAAATAAGTTAATCTCTTACAATGGGTTTTAGCCATGTTTAGCTAACAAGGTTAAAGGGGTCATTTTCCTATGTTAGAAATTTCGTATAGGTCGCGCCTCATTCTGTTCGATTAAAAGCCTCGTGTGTTTATATTATCATAAAATACGATTTAGGAATTTTGGGGTGTTATAGATCCACCCCCCTTAAAGAGGGTTTCGTCCTCAAACTAGATATATATATATATGTGTGTGTGTGTGTGTGTGTGTGTATTCCCATGGGTTGCGGCTCATGGTTAACCTTGAGTTTTATTCCTCCTTGAAGAGGGTTATTTTAATGGAATTTGATTACGCCTCTAAGCTTATGTATACATATTCGTTTATCTTTATTGGAGATCATTCTAGTTTAGACGCTCATTGGTGTCATGGTCTGTCCAAGAGTCATCGATTTGACTACTTTGCGTGTTTAGAACCCCTAAGTCCCCGAAGGCTTAGGGTATACATTTAATTATTTACTCTGCTTAGAATCATTTGTATGCACTGAAGCACATATTGGGTTTGGTTATCATATGGCTTCCCGAAGACCTTCACCCACACTCAACGTGGTTTTGATTTCCGTTTGATTTCGACTCAAAGGCCTCTTATAATGCCAGGGTTTTACCGGAAAGCATCGAGTCCTTTCCATACCTCACGTTTTCCTTGTCATAGACAACGCGTGTCCTTTTTAATAGTGCTTTTCACCTGTCACTAGGCTTAGTTATATTTATGCATCCCTCTGGTTTCAAGTGGTGACGACTTCACTTGACCCGTTTGAACCTTCTAGGGATTGCTTAGCTATCACTAGACTATTAACGGTTTATCGTTTGTTTTGTTACTATCTAATTGCTAATTCTGTGAATAGTTAATTCATCAGGGTTTTTGGTTACACGTAGATTTAAGTTTCATAAGTCACATGGTTTAGTCAGTCATTCAGTCCAATGATACGACTTCTGATGTGTTTCTACACATCGTTTGCCAAAATTTATGAGTTAGTTTGTTGGACTTTATAAAAGTCAAACTTCCGTTTAACATTTGCATATGTCCTAGTTCAGAGGCCCTCACATAGGCTAGTATTTCGTATTACTCATTTAGAGTTAGAATGTTCCATGGAATCCTCCATGTAATACCTTAGATAGCATTTAGCCTGTCTTATGTATTCTTTAACGCACCTTGGTATCATTTTATCTGAATTTTAGTGTGTGAGTTTCAACTCTTAGTCGAAACTAATTCTAGGCGATTGCTCACCTATTATCTACTTGCCCCAATGCCCCAGGCTTTTAGGATTTTTATCCTATCGGTATAATTAGCATAGGGTCCGTGGCCCTTTCTTATCTAGCCTTTTGAATTTACATTTCTAGCTCTCGCATGCATCTTATTTGAGATTTAACCCGAGTCTTTCAAGTCTTGTATTTATCTTGGTATTATTGCATATATAACACCCCGTCTTCAAATCCCCTTCCGGATTATGTTTTTATTTAATGCCTCGGAACGCTTTGGTTCCAAAGCAATTCCTTTAAGGGTCCACCCTTATAGGGTTTGTTCCTGAACTATGACCCGTTTCTGTTTATTTATGTCCTTCAGGACTTATTGACCCTTAGATAAATTCAGCGTTTCTCACAAGAGTCCTTGCTTGTATGTGTTTCGTGGTGTCGCATTACCATGTTTATTCACACAAGTCTATTTACTTATGTTTTCTTTCTTTAGTATTTGTATGCATAGTGATCCAGTGGACCGCGTTTGGCTTATCATGAAGGCATTGCCTTTATTTTTGCGATTCACAGACATCTATATATTTTAGACCTTTGATTGTCCATTCATCCATCATGTGCTAAGGCCCATGAGGTTTATCTCGCTTTGTTCATTTTTGACATGCCTTCATTAGGCCACATCAATCATTGTTCTTATACGATTGCAGCTACAGGCTGTGATCGTTTTCTTGGTGAGGGTCCACCCACGACTTCTGGGGTCTCTTACGAGCCCCTCATTATTTAGCGTTTAAATTCTTCTTTTATTTAACATGTCATTCCATGGTCTAAAACCATGTTTTTTGTTCAGTTTCACGTGAATCATACATAGTTCACGCTTGCCCTGCGGGGTTCTATTCTCATTTGCATTCTAGTTTAGGAGTCGCATAATCCTTAGTTTCCCGTGAGCTTTCGCATGTCGTTTTGATTTAATGTGATTGTTAGGATCTGAGTTTGATTGTTTTGATTATGTTTAACTAAATATGATAAAAGTGAAACGAATATAGAATGAAAGTGCAGCGGAATAATAAACTGTTAATCAAAACAAGAGAGTAAATGTTTTCAGATCGAATGCTTTCATTTATCTAAAAGATTACAATCGTACAAATACTCCCCCTCAGCCTGATCACACAGTGTTTGTCTGAGAGAATGTTTGTGTGTGTGATGCAATAGAACAGTACAAGCACTGTTCTATTTATAGACAGACCTAAACCACTGATGACCTAAGCTGACGTCACCTAAGACAGTGACCTCTAACAGAATAACAAACATAAACATCTGCCTATTACAAACTACTGTTACATTGAAAGCACTGATAGTAAACAGCTGTTGTAGGAAAACTCTGATGGTCTTGTATCCACTGCTGAAGCCTAAGTGCTGTTGGCTCCAGCAGTGCTTTAGTCTTCAGTACTTGAATCAGCAGTTGTTCTTCACCAGACCTTTGGTCAGCAGTTGTTCTTCATCAGTTGTTTATTCAGCAGTCCTTTGTATCAGTAGTTGTCATAGCAGTTGTTTGGATAGAACAGTTGTTAGAGTCAGCGGTCTTTTGGGAGAAGTAAGTTGTAAAGATTGTTTATTGAAAGGATCAACTGTTAGCATATTTTGGCTTTCCAATCATCTGTTCTTCTCCAGGTCAGTAGACCCAACAATCTCCCCCTAGAACAGATGATGCCAAAACTCAGCTTTATTTATTGATCTTTATTCATCATTAGACTTTCTCTGATTTGACCTTTGAATTGTAGTTCAAAGTTCAGAGCAAACAAGTCTTCTTCATCTCTTTCAAGTTCCAGATTCAGCAATGTTTGGTGATCTTCTGCACATAGACTGTAAGCATCATCCATGCTAATCTTCTGAACCCTTCCATCTGACCTGAGCAATGTCAATTCATGGTTGTCTTTGTTGACTTTCCATTTTAGAATTTTTGAGTCAGTGGATTTGCTGAGATGAATTTTTATTCTGGATAAGTTGGGTGATGGAGGTCTTCCAATGAGTTCTCTGAGCTTCTCTGTTGTAGGATCAGAGAAAAAGTGTACTTGATTGAAGAGCCCTTCCTTGATGAATGTATCAGCAAACTTCCTCTGATCTTCTTCTGACATTTCCTTCTGTTTCTTGAACTGTCTTCTTGCAGCAGTTGATAGATCAGAGGTGTCAAGCAAGCTGTCCAAGGTAAAGGTCTGTTGGGGTCTCTTCATCATTGGATCATCAGTGTAAACAGGTTTTCTTGGTAGGCTGGGATCCTTCTTTCTGTTTTCTTCCAGACTCTTGTAAGTCTCAACCAACCTTAGCTCAGACCATCTAGAGACTGACCTCATTTCCCCATAGTTAGCAGCTACTATCTCTTGCCTCATCCTTTTAAACTTCAAGGCTCTGACTGGGTCTCTGCCTTTGCCAAAATTAGGAGTAGAGACTTTAGCCTTGGGGTCTTTGGCCATTTCTTCTATTCTGAGAAGTTCTTCTCTTAATGCATGTGTGGTCCAACCATTAAACTGCTTCTTGGTTGCTTTGTTAGGCTTGGTTGCCAAGATCTGTTCCAGAAGAGAATCCCTGACCTCCTTTTCCAAGTCACCACTGAGAGGCATGGAGGACATGGAGTTGCTCAGGGTCTTAGCAAAATCCTCAATCCTTCTGAGTTTGCTAAGCTCTGCTGAATGAATGCCCTGAGCAGTCCTGTCATCCTTCCCTTTGCATTTCTCCTTAATGATGGCATCCACCTGTTCACCCTTGTATTTCAGATAAGTATCAATGTTGAGGGGAACAGGGAAGTTTGGGAGAGATGGGAAGGATCTGTCTTATGGTTGTTCAGTATTGTAGAAGGATTGTAATTCCCCCTTGAGTAGATCAAGTTCAAGGGGATACTGAACAACCAATGGTTTAATGGTTGGTGGTGGTCTATGGGATCTGAATTTGGATGTGTGTGGTGAGAATGATGTGATTGGAATAGCTGTGATAGGAGGAGTGGATTGTGCAGTTGAGGTGGTGTTTGGTGATGTGTGTATGTTTTCATCATGCACAACAAAGGTTGATTTTCTCTTCCTTGTGTACATGATTTTAGGGGATGGTGATTTGGTAGCAGTAGTTGGATTAACATCTGTTGGCCTTTTAGTAGGTCCAGCAGATGTTTGGGATTTGGCTGGTGATGTAGGTTTGGGGGTTGTATGTTCAGGTGTGTTTGTTGGTTTGGGTACAGTGGTTTGGGAAGCAGTGTTTTGGGTGGTTTCAGTGTTTTGGGTGGCAGTGGTTTCAGTAGCAGTGGTTTTGTCAGCAGAGGGGTTTAACTTGGATGGTGGTTTTCTGACATGCTTAGCAGGCCTTTTCATCCTTTTAGAGGATCCCACATCTCCAGTTTCCTGCTGTTGTTTCTTCTTGAGTTCTATTAGCGACTCTGCTTTAACTTCCAAGGTGTCAGCTCTTTTCTGTTTTTCTTGAGCAGCCTTTTCAGCTTCTATGTTTGCAGAGTCATCAACTGCTTTGTTCTTGTCAGTGGTTTGTTGTGGTGCTGTTGGTGTTGCTTGTTGTTGTTGTTGTGGAGCTGTTTTAGTAGACTCTGGTTTGTTGGCAGACTTGGCTTGGCCCTTTTGAGAAGGAGGACAACCAAAGGGATCTAGCTTTGGTAGCCTATCTCTGCCACTCTCCCCCTTTTTGGCATCATCATTTTCATCCCTGAGAATGGTGGTAGGAGCAAAGCCAGTAGTTTTCAGCAGGTGGTCCTTGATGGCTTTAATATCTGCATGGGTATCTTTGTACCTTGCATCCACCATGTTTCTGATCTCAGCCATATATGTCTCATGTGTCTGATCAGCCAGTTTTCTGTGAGCTATGATGATGGGGGAAACGGATTTCCATAGCTCACTAGCTATATCAGCTGTTGATGGTTGACTCTTGGAAAGGTCTGCAATGGAGGCCAGTATAAGCTAGACATCAGATTTGATGTCTGCTACAGAGGTCTCAATTGTACAAACTCTGTCCGTCAATTCTTGGTATTTTGACCCATCTCCTAAGTTAATAGGGTCATCTGAGTCCCTACCAGTGGTAGTTCTACCTGATTCAGTCCTAATAGGAGAATCAGATGCCCCCTTTTTCTTGGTACTGGGACTTCCAACTGTTTTTGGAGACACTATAGTGGCTTCAACAGTTGTTGCCTTCAAGGGAGTCTTAGCAATGTAATCACTGTCCTGATGTGAGACAGTGGTCTCTACATCAGTAGTGGCTGCTCCACTTGAAAACTCACCTAGAGTTGCATT
The DNA here is from genome assembly GCA_028751855.1 of Ambrosia trifida. Lineage (NCBI taxonomy): Eukaryota > Viridiplantae > Streptophyta > Magnoliopsida > Asterales > Asteraceae > Ambrosia > Ambrosia trifida. The sequence goes on along the minus strand of CM054125.1, from coordinate 37,122,568 downwards.
GAACTCAGGTGGTGTAACCTCCTCTTCTGTTTGTTGGATAGCAGATTGAATATTCTCAGGACCAGTCACTTGTGGGAGTATGCTCTCAGTGATAGGTGGAAGAGAGGAACTGGGATCTTCCTGAGATTTGTCAATTGCCTCAAACAGAGGTTGCATGGTTTGTGGGACATGATGTGATGGTGAGGGTGGAGGAGTAACAAGAGAATTAGCCCTGGGAGAGGGGCTTGTGAACATTTGGCCAAGTGACTCAAATGTATCATGATGTGTGTCCCCTTGGCTTACAACATGATCCTTTTGGGAGGATTCATGAGGAGTTTGGTCAGGTGGAGGTATGTCCAACTGTTGTGAGGAAGTAACAACAGTGGTTTCAGGTTGCTTTTGTGGTGCAACAGAGGTTTCTTCTGGTACCTCATCATCCAGAAGCCTCATTTGTGGTTGAGTGGTGGTTTTTGTGGATGGATGTTTCTTTTTGGAAGTGGCTGGTGTGGGTTTCACAGCACTGGATGTAGTGCCATGATCACCAGGAGCAGTGGGCTCAACAACAGAGGTTTTGACAACAGTTGTTGTCTTTGTCCTCTTTGTTTGTGTTTTAGAAACTTTTGACACTTTAGACACTTTTTCTTGGGTGCTTCCACCCAGCATTCTAGTGAAAGTTTCATCAGTTAAGCTTTTCATTTGCATTGCCTCACCCTTTTTGAAAACTTTTTCTGGTAAGACTTTTTGTAAGATTACACTAAGAATTCTTGGGTAGATAAGAAAAGCATTGTTAGACCCAGACTTGATTGCTTTCACATTTGATACTAAGTCCATGAACAATCCCTGGGAAAGATTGAAGTCAGAGTTTGACAACATGGCATAACCCAGATATTGCATCCTTAATGGGATTTCATTAAAGGATGTGGACTTAGCAGAGACACATAGAAGAAGGGTATGGAAGAAAAATTTCATGACTGGAGGGAAAAACTTTTTGAAAAGAGTTGATCCAGTCATCTGACCATCATACCCTCTTTCTTGGAACTCAGTGTGAAGCTCTGTTTTAGTGAAGGAGTCCTTACCTGCCAGGTCATTTAGTGAGAAGGTTGTGGATATGATTTCAGGGGTAATTACGATACTAGTTTCTCCAATTTTGGAAATAATGGAAGTAGGCTTTTTGTCTTGGAGTAAAAACTCAGCATTCAACCAAAATTCTTGGAGAGTATCGAGATAAATGGGGGCGTCAGCGGTTAAGATGGGTAAGTATTTGGATTGTAGAAGAATGTCAATGGTGGAATGGAATGAAACGTTGTCGTTTGTTTTAACCAGATAGGGGAGATAATTGTGAGTGGCTTTGGCTTGAAGATCCATTGTAATGGATTTTCGAAGGTGAAGATGAATGAAATTTGATTGAGGGTTTGAGAAAGAAGAAGGCGGTTTTCAGTATTTTGAATACAATGAGACAGTGTAACGTCTGTTGTGGTAAAACAGGGTTTTTATAGGCTCAAGGAAACCGCTGATGTGGCCAAACCTCTGCTTACATGAGCAGACGTGGCAATCATCTGATGGATGAAACATCTGGTGGAAAACAACTGTTTTTGGCAAACAACTGATACAAACAGCTGATGGAACCAACTGTTGTGTTTTTTTTTTTTTGTATAGATATAGTATAAATATATAAGAAAACAGTTGTTTTATCTGAACAAATGTTCTGAAACAGATTTTTCAACTAACAGTTGTTTTATCTGATCAGATGTTTTGAAACAGATTTTTCAACCAACAGTGGATATGAATGAAACAGTGGTTGTTCTATCTGATCAGATGTTATAAACAGATTTTTCAACCAAACAGCTATTTGAAAAATTTTGATTTTCTGAAACATTTTATTATGATTTATTAAAACGTTATTTAAAAATTTATTTGTTTAATCCATGTTTAACATACCAATTCTGGAAATCAGATTTGTAAAGGTAGATGTGTCTAAAGCTTTTGTTAACACATCTGCCAACTGATCCTCTGTTGGAACATGGTGCAGAGAAATCAAACCTTTTTCATAGCTGTCTCTGACAAAATGATGTCTTATGTCAATGTGTTTGGTAGTGGAATGAGAGACTGGATTCTTGATGATATTTTCAGTAGCTTGACTGTCCAACATGAGTGGAGTCTGTAGTGCAGTTATCCCAAAATCCAGTAGTTGATTTTGAAGCCACATGAGTTGGGCTGTACAGCTTGCAGCAGCAATGTATTCAGCTTCAGCTGTTGAGGTTGAAACAGCTGCCTGCTTTTTGCTTTGCCAAGAAACTAAGGCATTCCCTAGAAATTGGCACCCTCCTGATGTGGATTTTCTTATGGTGTGACAGCCAGCAAAGTCACTATCTGAATAACCTGAAAGCTCAATGTTTCCATTAGCAGGATACCAGATACCAAGTGTGGGAGCACCTTTGAGGTATCTGAATATCCTTTTCACAGCAATAAGGTTTGACTTTCTGGGTGAAGCCTGGGATCTGGCACAGACACAGGTAGCAAACATAATGTCTGGCCTAGATGCAGTTAAGTACAATAAAGACCCAATCATGCATCTATAATGTGTTTGATCAACCAGTTCATCCTTGTCATCAATAGTGAGCAGCTTGACTGTACTCATGGGAGTGCTACATGGCTTACAATCATTCATCTCAAATCTGGTTAATAAATTCTTTACATATTTGTTTTGGTGAATGAATGTGCCATTTTGCAGTTGTTTCACTTGAAGACCAAGGAAACACTGAAGCTCCCCCATGGCACTCATCTCAAACTCTGCTGTCATGAGTTTTCTGAACTCTTCACACATTTGGTTACATGTGGATCCAAAAATGATGTCATCCACATATATTTGAACAATCATTAAATGTTTCCCTTTCCAATTAAGAAATAAAGTTTTGTCTATTTTACCTCTTGTGAAGCCAATGGATAAGAGAAATGTGGAAAAAGTTTCATACCAGGCCCTTGGTGCTTGTTTGAGTCCATACAAAGCTTTGTTGAGCTTGTAGACATAATCTGGATGGAATGTGTCTTCAAAACCAGGTGGTTGACATACATAGACCTCCTCCTGAATTTTGCCATAAAGGAAAGCACACTTGATGTCCATCTGATACACCTTTATGTTGTGGTTGACAGCAAAGGCTAAGAAGAGTCTGATGGCTTCTAGTCTTGCTACAGGAGCAAAAGTCTCATCATAATCTATTCCTTCTTCTTGTCTGAAGCCTTGAACCACAAGCCTGGCTTTATTCTTGACAACAATACCCCTTTCATCAGTTTTGTTTTTGAAGACCCACTTTGTTCCTATAGGACAAACATCCTTAGGTAGTGGTACAAGCTCCCATACTTGTTGTCTTTTGAATTGAAGGAGTTCTTCTTGCATGGCTTCTACCCAACTGTTGTCTTTTAGTGCCTCTTGGTACTTGACAGGTTGTGTGAGGGATAGGAAACCTGCAAAAAGACAGATATTGGAGGATTGGCTTCTTGTGAGCACACCCTCTCTGATGTTGCCAATGATCTGGTCTGGTGGATGAGCTCTTAAGTAAATAAGATCTCCCTGATATGGAACTATGGCATTTTGAGGTGATGGACAGAGGTTTGGTGACTCTGTTGGTGTAACATCTGTTGGTACTTCTGTAGTGCCATCAGATGTTTGGAATGGTAATTGAGGAATGGGTCCAAGTGGTGTGAAACTTGACTGACTTTTGTCAACGGATGATTGACTTTTGTCAACAGATGATAGGTCAGTGGTTGTGAGGGGTGAAGCAGTGGTTTGAGGATAAGACTGGCCAACAGTGGTTGACACAGCTGTGGCAGAGTTTTGACAATTGTTTTGAACAGCTGCTTCCTCTGAGGCAGAATAGATTTTGTAGTGACTGGGGATCACAACATCTGTTCTGTAATCTTGTTGTGGAGACTGTGGAATACCTGCATTGTTAGTTTTAACAGTGATATCTTCAAATTTGAATTTATCTAAATCAAATAGTTCAGCAGGATTTGCAGGGATTTTTAGAGATGAAAGTTCATTGAACTTTACATTCAGAGTTTCTTCTATTGTCTTGGTCCTTGTGTTAAACACTTTATAGGCCTTAACAGTAGAAGAATATCCCAGAAAATAACCACAATCTACTTTGGCTGCAAATTTTGAAATGGAATCTTTGAGGTTTAAAATGAAACATGGGCAGCCAAAGATTTTGAAAAATGAAATTAATGGTTTGATTTTGAACAAAATTTCATAAGCAGTTTTTTTATGTCTGGGGTTGATCAAAACTCTGTTTTGAACATAGCAAGCAGTGTTTACAGCTTCTGCCCAGAAGGACAGTGGCAAACCAGAATCTGCTAGCATGGTTCTTGCTGCTTCTATAAGAGTTCTATTTTTCCTTTCAACCACCCCATTTTATTCTGGTGTTCTTGGGATGCTGTACTGCCTCACAATCCCTTTTGACACACAGAAGTCATCTAACTCCTTATTCTTAAACTCTGTTCCATTGTCACTCCTGAAGACTTTTACTGGCAAGTCATATTGTTTTTCAACTTTGGTGACAAAGTCCTTCAATATACCTGCAGTCTCATCCTTAGAATGTAAAAAGTAAGTCCATGTAAACCTAGAAAAATCATCAACTATGACAAGACAAAATCTCTTTCTTCTTAGACTCATGATTTTAACAGGGCCAAACAAGTCCATGTGCAACAATTGTAGACACAGACTGGTTTTGGACTCATCAATGGATTTGTAAGAGCTTTTATGTTGTTTCCCTTTTAAACAAGAAACACAATGCTCATCACATTTAAATTCTTTTGATGGTAAACCTCTGACAAGGCTTTGTTTGGAGAGTGTGTTGATAGTGTTAAGGTTGGTGTGACCCAATCTCCTATGCCACAATTCTGTCTCCTTAGTGGAGGCAAGAGAAAATAGACAGACATTTGCCATAGGATTGTCCTTTAACATATCAACAACATACACATTGCCACTTCTATGAGCAACAAGTTGTGCTTTGCTCTCAGCAATGATGGTATCAATCTTTTTCACCACTTCTGGCCCAATAATCTTACAAGTTTTCTTTGTGAAAAAATGAGCCATAACCTTTGTCACTCATTTGTGAAACACTCAGAAGATTAAACTTGAGATTATCAATAAGATTGACATTTTCAAACTTGAGTTTTCCAGCTTGTACAGTCCCTGAACCCAACACCTTACCTTTTGAATCATTACCAAAGGATATATCACCCCCTCCATGAGCCAAGAAGTCCAGAAGAAGGGCTCTACATCTTGTCATGTTCCTGGAGCCTCCACTATCTACATACCAAAGACTATCTAAACAAGCAGAAGCTCCCTGCACATCAGTAATAGATTAGTTTTGGTGAGTGTCCAAAGCCAGTTTGGCTTTGGATGGGTCCTCAGACCTTTCAGACTCAAGCTTTGGAAGGTGATCAGTGGTTTGGACTAGTTTTTGAATTAAGTTCAACAACTGCTGCTGACCATTTGCCAGTGCTTGGATGTCAACACTTGGGGCAGCAGTTGTTTGATCACTTCCTGACAGATGATAATACCCATATGGATTTCTGCTCACTCTTGGTTTAGAGGTTCTTTTTGGCTCCTCATAAACATGTGGCAGACTGTGACATGGTGGTTGACCATAACCTCTTGGGTATTTGCTTGAGGGTGGAGCATCTGTTACTTGGACATCTCTAGAAGCAGATGTTTCAAGCCTTTTAGTAACAGGTGTTTGGACAGGGGTGAAAGTCTGTTTGGGCTTTCCTTTTGAAGTACTAACCACAGGGTTTGCAAGAGTTTTAGCTTTGTATTCTTGTATTTTTACATCAAAATTTTTGAGATACAAGCACTCTTTGGTCTTGTGATTCTTTTTCCCACATATTGAACATGTGGCTTTGGAATCACATTCACTTGTTCCTTTGTTGATGTCATATGCTTTTAGAAGAAAACAGTTTTTAGTGACATGATTCTTCTTTTCACAGAAATCACAGAACAAGTTGACAGTCTTTTCTTTCTTCTTCCCTTTTTCAGCCTTCTTTTCAGCAGATGTTTGAGCATCTGCTGGAAGATTTTTCAGGGGAATGACTTTTGCCTGAGGAGCTGTCTTCCCATCAGGTGTTTTAAAATCAACAGGTTTAAAATTCTCAAGAGTATCACACTCATCAGACCAGGTAGGTTTAAATTCATACTTTTCAAGTTCAGTGAAAGATGAGGAACCTTCTGGTTTTTCAAGAACAATTTTCTTACCATTTGGTTCACTGATTTTAATCTCTTGACCCTGAAGGTTTGTTGGTACTACCTCAACAGACTTTTGACTCTTTTTGTCAGTGTTTTCAAAAGCTGGAGCAGTGGTTTCAAAACCAAAACCAAACTTCACATGACTTTTGGTTTGTTTGTTGAGTAGCATCTCAAAACCTCTACATGATTCCACCCATTTCTCACATTCAACTTGGGTGGACTCAAGCTCACTTTTACAACTTTGATATTTTGCTATCATAGTTTGGAGCTGGTCTTTGGTTATGGTTGCTTCATGTTTTAAGCTGCTTATTTCAGACTCTTTTACAGTTAAACTTGTTTTTAAATCTTTTGAAAGTTTTTCAAATTTAACTTCATCATCCAAAATTTTCTTTCTAAGGTTTTCATTCACCTCTTTGATGTTAGCAAATGCAATTACACATTTGTCAGAACACAACTCTTTAAGAATTTGAGGAGATACCTTAGCAGCAGCCATCAATGCACAATCACACTTGCACTCACACTCATCAGATGCACCCCAGGGATCTGAGAGATTCACAACCTCTTCTTCAGGTTTTTCACCTGTAACAACTTCATCAACAACATCATCAGTCACAACATCAGATTCAGTCACCACCTCCTCAGATTCAACCTCATCAGCCATAGCCATGAAACAAAAGTTTTCTAGTTCATTTTCAGCTTTGGCAACTAATGCAAAATTTTCATCTGTTAACTCATCAGGTAGACTGCTCCAATCAACAAAGCCTTGTGTAAAGAAGCTCTGTTGACTGGTCTCTGCAGGAGCAGAGGATGAAGCAACAGTCGTTTGCACAGGTGCTTGAGCAACAGGTGTTTGCACATAGTGGATCTGAGGAACAGTGGTTTGGACATACTGGACAGGAACAGTGTTTGAGGACTGTGCAAAATGAGCAGTGTTTTGCACATTTGGTCCAGGGGCATTATAGGAATTCTGATAAGTGTTGGTCTGTGGTCTTTGATTTGGATAGGTGATCATAGGTGTACCATGTTTACCCCTACATTCCCTAGCAAAATGACCAAGTCTATGACATTTGTAACACTTTATCTTAGATTTATCCAACCCAACCTTAGATCTGCCAGTTAACCCTGGAAACCTTCTCCCAGTTTTCTTGTAAAAGTTGTTAGTTCTTACACTGAGAAGGGCCAATTGGTGCATAATGTCCATTTCTTCCAAATCATCAGGGTCAAAGTATTTCAGGTCATCATGCTCAAAGGATATATTGTCAGATGCCTGGATATCACCACCACTTGCTGTGAAAGCATAGTTTGGTGAATAAGAATCAGAGTTAAAACCTGAGTTAAAACCTGAAGTTATGTCAATGAAATGATCATAACTCTGATCCTTAGTGTTTCCAGTCACCTCATCATGACCCAAAAGTGTTGTATTCCCAAATACATAGTCATCAGACACTTTTCCAGAGTCCTGGAGCTTCTTTTTTTGGTTAAGCTCTCTCTCATAGGTCAAGAGCTTACCATGAAGCTGGATCAGTGATAGGTCTTTAAATCCAATTGAGTTTCTCATCACAATAGCAATAGTGTCCCATTTGTCTGGTAGTGATCTTAAAAACCTATGGTTCAAGGTTGAATGAGGGTAAGTAAGACCAACCAATTTTAGTTCACTAATTAAACAATTAAACCTCTCAAACTGTTGAGTTAATGACTCTCCTTTGACATGACTGAATGTTTCATATTGTTGGTTAAGTATTTCACGGTTGTTTTCAATAACCTCCTCAGTCCCACCAAACTTTTCTTTCAGTGCATCCCACAACTCCTTTGCACTATTACAGTGTAACAACCCAGCATATATATCATTGGGTAGAGCCATGGCCACAATACTGAAGGCCTTAGCATCTAACTCAATTTTCTGAAAATCCTGGTCGGAGTAGTTTTCAAGTTTCTTTGGCTCAAACACCTTGGGATCTTCAGTACTCGGCACAGTCGGAACATGTGGTCCGAAGATAATCGACTTCCAACACCCAGTGTTCTGTTGAGCTAGAACATGGCTCATCCGACGTTGCCAGATATTGTATTCAGATCTGACAAGCATCGGTGGCTTGTTGTTCGTGCCAGTGTTATGTGGATCGTGATTGATTGAAGCCATTCTCTGATTTTTCAAAAAACAAAGTCTGTTTAAAAACGGTTGAAATGAAATTAAACTATTACTCTGTTTTCAATCCAACAGACAAACGATATCAATAATTGTGAGCTGATTATTAAATTGATTTGTTAGATCGAATTTAATTGACCAAGCTCTGATACCAATTGTTAGGATCTGAGTTTGATTGTTTTGATTATGTTTAACTAAATATGATAAAAGTGAAACGAATATAGAATGAAAGTGCAGCGGAATAATAAACTGTTAATCAAAACAAGAGAGTAAATGTTTTCAGATCGAATGCTTTCATTTATCTAAAAGATTACAATCGTACAAATACTCCCCCTCAGCCTGATCACACAGTGTTTGTCTGAGAGAATGTTTGTGTGTGTGATGCAATAGAACAGTACAAGCACTGTTCTATTTATAGACAGACCTAAACCACTGATGACCTAAGCTGACGTCACCTAAGACAGTGACCTCTAACAGAATAACAAACATAAACATCTGCCTATTACAAACTACTGTTACATTGAAAGCACTGATAGTAAACAGCTGTTGTAGGAAAACTCTGATGGTCTTGTATCCACTGCTGAAGCCTAAGTGCTGTTGGCTCCAGCAGTGCTTTAGTCTTCAGTACTTGAATCAGCAGTTGTTCTTCACCAGACCTTTGGTCAGCAGTTGTTCTTCATCAGTTGTTTATTCAGCAGTCCTTTGTATCAGCAGTTGTCATAGCAGTTGTTTGGATAGAATAGTTGTTAGAGTCAGCAGTCTTTTGGGAGAAGTAAGTTGTAAAGATTGTTTATTGAAAGGATCAACTGTTAGCATATTTTGGCTTTCCAATCATCTGTTCTTCTCCAGGTCAGCAGACCCAACAGTGATACTTAGTTCACATTTACCCGTAGGTTTTCCCGAATTCATTATGATTATTGTGACGAATAGTTCGCATATGCCCGTAGGCTTTCACAAATTTAATGTGATTAGTGTGATACATTGTTCACATTTGCCCATAGGCTTTCACAAATTTAATGTGATTAGTGTGATACATAGTTCACATTTTCCCATAGGCTTTCACGAATCTAATACGAGTCAAGTTTAAAGATAACTTAACCTTAAGCTTAGCCCGAATCTTGGATTTTTTTTTACCTTAGTACGAGGTTCATGTTGGAATACGAGTTAGCCCTTGAGCGCGGTTTAGACTCGTTAAAAGTTTACCCTTTAGATGAGGTTCAGATTGGTTGGTGATTTAATCCTTGATTAAGGTTCAATTCCATTTAGGAATTCACCTTTGGTTTTGGTTTGAATGCATTTATGACTTAAACTTGGGTTAAGGTTCAAGTCTATTTATGAATTTCACCATCTATATTGAGGTCTGAATGTGATTATGACTCAACCTTTGATTAAGGTTCAAGTCTGCTTACGAATTTAACCTTCTAATAAGGTTCGAGTTTAATTATGACTTAACTTTGATTAAGGTTCAAGTCTCTTTATGAATTTCACCATCTATAAAGGTTCGAGTTTAATTATGACTTAACCTTTGATTAGGGTTCAAGGCTATTTACGAATTTAACCTTCTATAAAGGTTTGAGTTTTATTATGACTTAACATTTGATTAAAGTTCAAGTTTTATTATGACTTAACCTTTGATTAGGGTTCAAGTCTCTTTATGAATTTCACCTTCTATAAAGGTTCGAGTTTACTTATGACTTAACATTTGATTAAAGTTCAAGTCTATTTACGAAATTAACCTTCTATAAAGGTTCAAGTTTTATTATGACTCAACCTTGATTAAGGTTCAAGTCTATTTTCGAACTGAATCTGTTTATGACTCAACCTTGATTAAGGTTCAAATCTACTTCCGAACTGAATCTGTGTAAACGTTGTGGTCATACCTTTGGCTCTATGGCCCCACGGGTCGTTTATGCATCGGTTTTACATACCCGGTGTACCAGACCTTTATTGGTTCGGCATTACTCCCGCGTTCTATGACCCTGCGAGTCATATAGTCGTAAGTTTCACATGCCCCTTTTTTCCCCAACCTAGCCTTTGCTACATGGGACGTATTCATAAAGATCGCAAGAAGCCCACCATCTCATGTGTATTACACTTACCTGGCCAGGGTAAGCAATTCACACATGACACTGGTGATCTCGTCGCGTTCGTCACGATACTTCCCAAATAGACAATTCCCAGTCACCTGTTTGATTTAATGAAATCTCTTTTGTTAATTTCCTTTAGTATGCTGATTTCGTTTTTTTTATCGGATGGCATTATTTTGCAAATGCAATCACGTCTTCCTATTTCCGGTTTGGCTAAGCCTATGCCCACCATGACCGTGTGATTGGTGTGTTTCCAAGTTTTGAATTGTTTAAAGCACCTTCCTCATGAGTTATTCCTGATTGATTTCATGTTCATACATGATACATAACATTTCGACTAGATTAAGATAACTTAGGAAACGAATTCCTTACCGGATTGATGATCAAGCTTGAACCAATGCATATCTCATTTTAACCTTGGGCTCTGATACCACTTGTAAGACCCAACCCGAGTAAACGGGTTTAGTGACTTAATCACATGATTTAGACTGTAATTATTGGAGTTAAATTCAATATTTTTAGCTTATACGTCATTCCCAAAGGTTTGACCAAATAAAATGAAATATGCAAGTGAGTGTCTATGGTTCCATGCGTTAACAAGTTAGTTTCAAACCCCAAGTGACTGTAATTATTGGGGTTAAATTCAAGATTTTTAGCTTATACGTCATTCCCAAAGGTTTGACCAAATAAAATGAAATATGCAAGTGAGTGTCTATGGTTCCATGCGTTCACAAGTTAGTTTCAAACCCCGTTCCCATACAATGTTTATAAACACAAATTATGCGGAAGCGTTTCATGAGATATGCGCATTCGGTTCTTCGAATAGCTTAATCATCTTCCGGAATCAATGACCTTCATACCTAGGGTTTAAACAAGGCCAAAGAACCCGTTAATCGATAATAGGATTGATTAGAATTCAAAATCAACTAAAACAAGAAAAACGGCAGCCAGCGTCCAGACCAGCGTCTGGGACGCTGGGACCAGTGTCTGGGACGCCCAGGGCCGAAACTAAGCAGCGTCTGGGACGCCCAGACCAGCGTCCGGGACGCCGGTATCAGATACGACTCGTAAATTTTGGCTTTTAGCCCGTTTTTAACGCATTTCTTAATGGGTTTTGTGCTCCTTTTGACCCTTGACTTGGGAGGAACAACCAAGAATAAACTTTTGGGGAAATTCTAAGATTTCAAGAGTTTATAAAGTTGTCTATTTGACCCATTCACTTATAATGTATGCATACTAACATGCTAGGATCGACAAGGAATGAGTTTGATTACCTACAATTGCATATTGAAATAATACCACTTCTCATCCTTGTGAAGATAACCTCTTGTGATTCCCAAGTTTGTGTTTTGCTCCTACACTCCTAATCAAGCCTTGACTTGACAAGGTGTGTATCCATTCAAGTCACTTCACTGTTGTGGCAATGCCTCGTGTCCATGGCCACATGTGCCACTTCTCTCGGTCATCCTTGCCCGGTCCGTGTGACTTGTGATAGAAATTCACTTATGAATTATATGCCACTTGGAAATCACAATAGCGTTTCAACTCCTACGACACTCCCATTGATATGGATTCAAGGTATGCATATACATATATATATAAAGTCATGGTGATGACTTACCTTAATTCACGTCCTTTTCGCTTATAGACTAGCTTGAGATTGATAACATAGAGTCTACGAATATACTCAAGCAAATAACAAAATCAATATCGGCATAATGTTGACCCTTAGCTTTGGTCCTTGACTAACTAATGTTTTACCAAATTGACCCGTTAGCCTAATTTGGGATATTGACAACCTTCATCTAAGGCCGTTTTCTATGAATTATGAGTCTCGTTTAAGCTTCTTTTATGACACTTCAATGTCTAGATCCCAAATGTATATACAAAGTTATAACTAAACATATGAACATACTAGGAATATATCAATATTTAAGCCATTGACTGAATTACCTTATGCGAGCTTCCTCTTTACCTCAATCCGAGATTCCTTGAATATCCAAAGTCTCTTGTATTCGCACCTATGAGGTGAATGATCACTTAGGTTGTTAGAACCTAATCTTTACATGTCTATAAGCATTATTGGTCATGTTTTACCAACATACATGTTTTCATCAAAGTATCTATGCCCAAGTGAAATCCAGTTTCATTGAGGCATTTTATCAAACACTTGGTAGGCGTGATTTTCCTAACTTTAGTTTTAGGACTTAAGGACCTCATGGATCCATCCTTGACCAAGATTAACATTACTAACATCCCAATAAACATCTAAATCATAGTTTATCATTGAAAAGTATTAACAAAAGCTAGTATTTCATGGTTTAAAGGTGGTTCCTACCAATCCACCAAGAAACCCAATTCATCTTATAACATGAATTTACAAAGATATGATCATCTCATAAGGATTTTGCTTAACACACGCAAATTCTCATGTATTATGGTCTCCTCATACTAGAGTAACCTTTGCAAGCCCTTAATTTACGTTTTTATAACAATCAATGATTTTCATCATAACCAAGCATGAACATATCAACAAAATTAGCCAAATAAAATGTTGCCTTGGTGTGTATTATGCTTGGATGATTCGTTTTAGGACTAATGCACACAAAATCCCCTTGATATCATCTTGATTTAGCTTGATCATAGAGTTTCTCTTATGTGTGTGTTTTGAGTGTGTTTATGGGTGATTTTCCTGATGATAATCGATACTCCCTTTTTCCTTTATCAAGTTCATAAGCAAACTATGTCTTAATGACACATTTGGTCCTTCAAGTTTCACACAAATGGATTTGGTTAAACCCACTAAATAAGTTAATCTCTTACAATGGGTTTTAGCCATGTTTAGCTAACAAGGTTAAAGGGGTCATTTTCCTATGTTAGAAATTTCGTATAAGTCGCCCCTCATTCGGTTCGATTAAAAGCCCCGTGTGTTTATATTATCATAAAATACGATTTAGGAATTTTGGGGTGTTACAATCTGGGTTAAAACTCTAAGATTATTGAGATAAAATGCGTAAAAATGTAAGTTTTCGACAATATATACCCATTAAGAACACCTAACTTTAGGGCTGATGTAAAATAGATTGATTAAGGTTAAAATGAGTATAAAAGTCATTATTAAAGGCACGTGATATGTTCACCATAACCACGAACGATTACTGTGCAAAACTATGTCCCAAAAGTCGCCGAAAAGCGAGTTTTGAGGCATAAAATAGTCACAACTTATGGATAACTTGGAATAACAAGATAGACTTATTTGTCAAGTTGTATAAGGAATCAGAGAATTAACTAGAACTTATGAAGTCAAAATAAGTTAATTTGAGGAATCAAAAGGACTCTAGACATGAGAAACTTTGGATATTATGTAATGTGTGTTTGGTGGAAAAGAACATAATTTATGTAAGTAGAAACATAATAAGTTGTTGAACACAAACATGAGCGTTATATGAATGAGTAAATATGAGTAAAAGGACTCAAGGAAATAAGGATATCATGAATTGTGTGGTCACTCGAAACCTAAAAGGATTTATCAACATTTAATCACCAACGGGAAATATGGGTGGAAATGAGTATTGAGAAACTGAGTAAAAGAAGGTTGGTGAAATGTTTGATTAAATTTAGGCAAATTTGCTAAACATGAATGTTTAGAGCTAGTTTGGTAAAGGAGCACGTGACACAGATTCGGGGAAACATTGTGATTACAGCTTAAAGGTGAGTTTCACGGCCCCTTTTCTTTTAAATGTTTTTGAACGTTTTACAAATCGGGGGATTAACATGCTTATATGATGCGATAGACTATAAATATAGAATATTGAAGCTCTTAGGATAGTGCACCAGGTGGGTACGTTTGATATAATGTGACACCAGTGTCAACCGACTGGTTGCCACTCACACTCCCAGCACATCTTAATCATTAGCTTTCGGAAAAGGCCGTTGTTTATGTTGTAGTACTATTGGGTTGACGCCCCCGTTTTCATGATTTGACTGGGTCGAAATCTGCTTGAAAAATGAACATAACCTCCAACAAGTACCTCTCGCGGAGAGGCCACCACAAGGAACAAAGTTATGGATTGATTAAGAGCCTTTGGTTACATCATACTTGTGGGACCTTGCAAGTCCACTTGATTCTCTATTTAGTACTATTCGATCATATGTTGTTTACTAAACTTAAAAGTTTACTCATAAACCTGTGAACTCGCCAACATTTTTGTTGATGTTTTTAAGCATGTTTTTCAGGTACGAATGAAAGAAGCTCTTGGGAAGAGTGGGTTTAGCAGGCACTACGTTGGACATGTTGAATGGGACCTTAAACTATAAAACTATGTTTTACTATCTTTTATTTAAATAAATTGTAAAACACTACTTATGAAATTTCGCTCCATCTTGGCTATGACATATTTTTAAAACTTTCTTAGACTAAAAGCTTAAATGTGTTGGGCTAGAGGGTGGTTGCAAGATGTCCATGCGTATATTCAAGTGATTTGCTAAACTTTACGGTAACAACTTTAGTTACCTCATGACTAGCATTCCGCTGTGCGCTGTCGGGGTGTGACAGAAGTTGGTATCAGAGCCAAGGTTATAGCAAACTGAAAATCTTTGGTCTAAGCTCTAACCATGAACGCTCTCCCAGAAACTATATAAAGTAACTCTAGACTAGGATGATAACTCTAGTTAGAAAAGAAAGAATAGATGGCACCTACATCAAAGACGGACGATAAGGGAAAAGATTTTTCACTTCCAATTGCACCAGATCAGTTGGCTAGGATGATAGCTCAACAAGTGACCCTTGCACTTGACCAACACGTAGACAATATGGAGATCGATGAAGGTGGACACGATGGTAAGATAGGTGGACGTGCACCAGGAGCTAGCAGTTCGCAGAAGCAGGATGCGAACGAAGTTGAGTTAGGAAAGGAACATGTTATTGGAAATGCATCAGATGTGTGTCTTGACAAACAAGGAGAAATTAAGCAGGACGGTGATCACGGAATGTCTTTGACATGTCACCCCAGTACCTTTTCAGGAACTGAAAATTCGTCAAAGGTTATCGAATGGGTCAAGAAGATAGATGCAGTAATGACGACTGGAGAAGGATTTATCCACCAAAATATTGGTTATGCAGTGAGTCTTTTGCGAGGCGATGCATTGGCATGGTGGAATATGCAGGTTTGCATGATGGGAAGAGAAGTAACGTGCAATATGACGTGGAACGAATTGAAGAGGATGTTATTGGGAGAATATCGTTCCCCCAGTGATTGGAGAAAAGATTATAACAGAGTTTGTGACATTAACTATGGAAGGATCAAAGGTGAAGGAATACTCGACGAGATTTGGTGAGTTGGATGGTTTGGTTCCTAGATTATTTTCGTCGGAACTCGCTGTCATTGAGCACTATATGAGAGGCTTGACACCTCAGGTCACGGATATGATGATGTCTTTAGAACCAATGACGCTGCGAAGTGCTATGGAAATGTCAGACTCCTTAACCGATGGCGGGATTAGAATGGAGGTATTGAGGAAGAAAGATGAGGTTGAAGGAAAGTTGAATGCGGGAACCAAGGATGGCGTGGAAGCAAGGGGGCAGAAGTCGGATAGAAAGAGAAAAAGAGTGGTGAACTCAAGGGGTAGGAGTGCTAAGAAGAGGAATAAGATCAACAAGGCAGGAAAGTGGAAGTTTGTAAGGCCTTGTGTAAGATGCGGACAAGTTAAGACTATGGCTTCAGAATGCCAGGCACATGTCCCAGATCAAGGTAACGAGGTTCGAGGGAAAACGGTTAGCCATTGTTGTTGTGTGAAAGGACATCTCGAGCGGGAATGCCCGGGATCTTCTAAGAAGGGAGTTTACATGAAGGAAATAGATTGTTACCGATGTGGTGAGAAGGGACATTACAAGTGGGACTGCCCGGAAATTGGTGAGAATGATGTTGAGAAAAAGGAAACCGGAGGCGGGCATGGACATGATTCTCCAGGACCCTCCGAGCGAACTGGTAAGTTCTTTAGTATTTAAGTAAAATTATATTTGATGCGGTTGAAATTAGCATAGTCCTAGAGGAAGGTAAGAATATTGACTGATAATAGACACCACGTAGCGTAAGTTACATTAGGCGAAAGTATAATAAGTCTTAGTTGTGCTTAAAGGGATGCAGTTAGACCTAATGAGAAGTGATATAATTGCGCCTCAGAATCTAAGAGTTTAGGTTCATTACGCCAGTGGCTAAATTATGATATCATAGGTAAAAAGGTGTGACATCCGTCACTTTTCTTTTTATTTATTTATATATATATATATATATATATATAATAATAATAATAATAATAATAATAGATAATAATGATAGTCCAAGTCCAAACCTTGAGCCCAAACCAACTACCCAAAAACCCAACCATCCTTCGCCTTCTCTTTTAAAATTTCGGAGCCCACTATTTGGCCCAGTACACCGGCCCGTCAGCCAGGCCCATCCTCTTCCCTTATCAGCTTTAAAAAAAAATATTATGCTCCTGCCGGGACTCGAACCCGAGCAGTGAGCCGGGTCACGCACACAACCACACATACATGAACCAACTGGGCTACGGCTCATTGTTGGTTTAATCCGGACTCATAATATATATATACACACGCGTAAACCCCAAGCTTTCTCCTTTCCTCTTGTCTGTTCGAGCAGCAGCAACCAAACACAACAACCCAGTCAACATTTGACTTTGACCACCTAATTAATCTATAATTGACACCCTTTTACTTAATTGACTCGTTTTGATGCATTAACATTAAAATCCGACCTTGAAGACGTGTCATAAACCCAGTAATTGCGAGGATTCCGGGCTAATTAGTCGTCCTCTTGACTAAGCTCGATTCAAACATCAAGACCTTCCCTTTATATGATATCACTATAAATTGGACCCTCCTTGACAAGCTTAAGATGCCGAAAACCAAACCCACACCTCCAATTTCTGTTAACAATTCGTTTTTATACAAGAACTAGTCGACGATTGACTTTTTCGTTTGACCGGGTTTACATCTTCGTTTCTGATTTGTAAGTATCAATTAATATCACGTATTTGTTTATCGTTATTGCCCAAACAATAACCCCATGATTCCTGGGATTATTGTTTGGTGATTCGTTCAATTTAGTAACCTAGGGTTCGATATATGTAATTAGGGAAGAACATGATCTTGAGTGTAGTTATAAATTTTAATCGAACAGAAACCAAACACAACCACTGGTCTAGACCAAGTGGTTGTGCCTGGTGTCTTTGAACAGGCCCACACGGGTTCGACCCCTGGCATCAGCAAGGGTTTTTCTTTTTGAAACATTCAAGTTTTGTTATATATATATATATATATATATATATATATATATATATATATATATATAATTACTAGTATTTTAAAATTAGTTTTAAAATACTAAAACTCTTTTAAAAACTCTACAAAAATTATTTTATGTTAATCTAGTGAAAAAGTTTAACATACAATTTTTAGTTTTTAAAAAAATTATTTATTTAATATATATAATAAATAATTCAAGTTTATTCAATTTTATTTATAAAATTCTATAAAAATATCTAAACAACTTTATAAAATTCCACAAAAATTATACTAAACTTGTATAGCAATAAACATTTCAGAATTTATTTTTATTTCAGAAAAACCGTTCATTTTATATTTTTAATTAATTTTTGTTAGTTTTAATCATAAATAAATCATAATAAATTCATTTTTCAACGTTTTTGCACCAAAATTTTACATAAATTATTTCTATTCATTTGAAACAGAAATACAATTTTTAATTTAAAAATTCTTTAATTTTAATATTTTTAAATATTAAAGTTATATTTTGACATTTTGAAATAAATAGATTTAATAATCTATTTATAAGAAAATAATTTTATAAAAATTATTTTCACACTTAAAACCCTATATTGTGACCATCTTTGATTTAAAATTTACAAAAAGACTTTTTTTTATTTATTTATCAAATTTCTTTTATTTATTAAACGTTTAACTTATTAATCAAACGATTGCATATCCCCAAATTCGAAACCCTAGAAAATACTTATAGACTAGATAGACTTAGACTTATTTGTTACATTATACATAGGGTGATACTTGGCAAACGTTGGATTACACTTATTTAAATCCACAAGACTTACCACCTTGCTAAAGTGAGTATTACTTATCCCCTTTTTCGCTTTTACAATTTTTGGGGTGATTCATGCATAACTATACAAAACTTTCATATTCATTTACACATACATTTTTATTCATTTACAATTCATATACGTGTCTTGATTATCTTTGTGCTTATGTTTGAACATGAACGTAGCTTACATACAAAATCATACATCTAGACATAACTTATGTTATGGTGCTCTTTACACATAGACGTAACTTATGTTATGGTGCTCATTTAGACGTAACTTATGTTACGGTGCTCATTTAGACATAACTTTGTGTTATGGTGCTCTTTTAGACTTACACGTGTTGAGGTGCTCATTATCAATTTCATTGTACAAACTTTACATTTGATCTTGTCTTGTTTAGTTACTTGCGTGTTTACATAATGCCTTGATGATGCTAGACACTTGAATTGTACTACCTTTTCAAACTTATACTATATGTACAAAACTAAGTAGTACTCACCAACATTCATGTGTTGACAAAATTATTTTCGTGCATGTTTCAGGATAAGCTGCTTGAAGCTTCACATAGAACTTTGGACTTAGATTAAATCAATCAATTATCTTTATTTTGTTGTCTTGTATTTAATTTCACATGTTGTAAAACAATATTCAATAATTATATATTTACATTTTAGTACCATGAGCTTTTGAACAATCGTCACTACGTGGCACCTCGATGATTCCGCCATCGGTTGGGGTGTTACAGATTGGTATCAGAGCCATGGTTATAGGGAACTAGGTTATTAGACAAGATGGCCTAGACTATAACCGAACTTCAACTTGCATGCATAGTATTTCCTAAATTACCCTACCCCTCATTTCCCTCTACTTTCCTTTCTTTATCTTTCCCGTCTTCTCTATTTCTTCTCATCTTTTATCATGGTGCATGGAGATGGTGTCCTACAAGGGGTGGAAAGTCTACATCATCATGGAACGAGAGCAATACCCTTCATGAAGACACTCTTAGGCATAAAGTCTACTCTTGTTCTGCTCCTTCAAAGTTGTTGAACTTTAATGAGTGTGATAGGGACACGTGCAATCTGGAAGGGTGGATACCTGTACACTGGGTTTTCTGGCATAGGCAAGCATAGCGCATAAATCCATTTACGGACCTGTTATGTTTACCTGGGGATTCCTGGAGTGAGTGTCCACTTATAGGCTAAAGCATGTCTTCTTTGATCACCATTGGGTTCAACTCCTGTGAAAAGTCAACGTTCTTATTGGGCTTTACAGCTAGACAAGGGCACTCCAAGCATCTTATGCAAGTTTTTCAATAATACTCTCTCGTTTCATATACAATATCCTGTATATCATGATTTTCATATATTGCTTACAAGTTCATACTTTCATAATCATCTGTACGATTATACACTTACGTTTTCTAATCTCATGATTATTCATTGACTACCTCATAGATGTCTGCTCGCCGCATGCTCCGTGACGCCCGCCGACGCCCTGTTCATGCTTCTGGACAACGTTCTGACCGTCACCTCGCATCTTTAGTCGCTGAACAAATTGTTGCAGTGATCCCAAACCTTGTCAGTGAGATAACCAATAATAGTAATAGTGCCAACACAGGGAGTACGACTCAATTTCGGTGCACTTACAAACACTTTAACTCCTGCAACCCCACAAAATTCACTGGTGAGGAGGGTGCTACTGGCCTCCTCCAATGGTTTGAAAGCATGGAGAGCACCTTTGTGAACAGTGAATGTCCTGATGAACTCCGTGTTCGCTATGCTACTAGTGTCCTTCAAAAGGGGGCACTAACATGGTGGAATGGCGAAAAGCGCAATCGGGGCGCTGATGTCGCTTTATCTTTGTCTTGGGCTGAGGTTAAGGAACTCATGATCGCCAAATTTTGCCCTAGGAACGAAATCAGGAAACTGGAGGATGAGTTTCGTGAACTCAAACAAGACAGCGGTGAGAACCTGGCGTATATTAATCGATATCATGAACTTAGCATATTGGTCCCACACATGGTCACCCCGGTCTCTCGAGCAATCGAGAAATATATCGAGGGATTACCTGACCTGATCCAAGACGTAGTCACTGGAAGCAAATCTACTACGGTGGAAGAAGCCATCCAGCTTGCAGCCACTTTGACAGACAAACATGTAAGGAAAGGAAACTTGGTTAGGAAGGGCACCAAGACGTCTACTGAGAAAACCACCAATGCTGTTGAACAATCTAAGACTGTTTTAGCAAAGGCCGCCACTACTGCTTCAAACTCTAAGAAACGAATGGGCGATAATCAGAACCAGGCTGTTGTGGATCCTGTGAATCAACCCCCTATCAAGAAAGCCTACACGGGGATCCATCCTCAATGCAACACTTGCAAGTATCATCACCCTGCAAGTCTTCCATGTCGTCAATGCACTAGATGTGGAAGGTTTGGACACTTTGTCACCACTTGTCGTATAATGGATAGGGCACAGGATAATCATCAAACAGCTGCCCAGGAACCACTACAGATTACTAACGGTCGGGCATGTTATCATTGTAGAGACCCTAACCACATGCGACCTCAATGCCCTAAATTGAATAATGTAAACCTGGTGGCACATGGACGAGCTTTCAATATCAATACCAATGAAGCAAACGGTCTGGATGACGTTAATCCCACTGGTTAAGCCATGGATGAAATCTTCCTAAGACTCGAGAACCCAATACTCGTGTTTTCATTTTCTTGATCCTATTATCATTTTGTACCCAATTATGTCATACTCGTAAGCATATAACATCTAGAAATTTCTTGCATACTATTGTGTACGAACGCAGATTGGAAATTTATCATATTCGGTTACGTTTATTTTAAATCGTATAAGCTTCAGACTCTACCTTACATTTTATTGAAACATTTGGACTTGATTCCCATGAAAATCAAACTACTAAAAACTCGATACTTGATCCTACAGAGCTTTTCTAAAAACATCATGGTTTGATATATGAAACTTGATTTTTCCCTTAATTTGACTACCTATTGAACATTTAATTATTCATGATACTCGTAAACTATTTCTATAGGCCACTAAGATAACACTTACACTTGATGGTTGTAGTACTTACAAACTTGCTTGTGTGTATTATCCACGCAACTCAGATAAACATTTCATTTAAAGGGCTCCTCGGACAAGTGGTAGCCCATACTTGAATACTGTTATGCTTACAAGTCGTTGCAAACCAATGCAATTGACCCCATTATTACATAGCCTCATTTCATTGATAAACGTGTTTGTTGTGTCATCTTCTTGTGAAACTTATTTGCTTTAATGTGTGTTAGATTAGGATCATAGAAGGACACAAAACCCTAATGTAAGGTAAATTGATGATTCCGGTCCGGAACATAATCATGAATTTACAGGTACGTTAAGGTAGTGTGAAATTCTATTAGAGTTTTTGGTAGGCGTCCAGTACGTTTTCAAGGTATCAAAGGTGTGGTGGGTTAGCTGCGGTACACCCTATATATAAACACTAATGATGCATTGAAAGTGAGACTGGAAGTCGAACCAGGAACAAACTCTACTTGCTTGGTAGTTCATTTGGTCTTTTTATAGTCAATCAACTCACACGTTCATTGTAGGATTCCTAAAACTTGAAGTTTAGTGTTTTACCAGATTCTTATTCTCCTTACTATTTGAGACGAACCTAATCCAAAATCCTTAACTCACACCTATCAAACCTCTTATCCAAATCATTCAAATTTTTCAAACCACAGTTATCTTAATTTTTACCCACGCGTCCATAACCTTATGTTTCTAATAACTTCGGGACGAATTTTCTAAAAGCAGGGGATGTTGTGACATCCGTCACTTTTCTTTTTATTTATTTATATATATATATATATATATATATATATATATATATAATAATAATAATAGATAATAATGATAGTCCAAGTCCAAACCTTGAGCCCAAACCAACTACCGAAAAACCCAACCATCCTTCTCCTTCTCTTTTAAAATTTCGGAGCCCACTATTTGGCCCAGTACACCGGCCCATCAGCCAGGCCCATCCTCTTCCCTTATCAGCTTTAAAAAAAAAAAAAAAATTATGCTCCTGCCGGGACTCGAACCCGGGCAGTGAGCCGGGTCACGCACACAACCACACATACATGAACCAACTGGGCTACGGCTCATTGTTGGTTTAATCCGGACTCATAATATATATATACACACGCGTAAACCCCAAGCTTTCTCCTTTCCTCTTGTCTGTTCGAGCAGCAGCAACCAAACACAACAACCCAGTCAACATTTGACTTTGACCAGCTAATTAATCTATAATTGACACCCTTTTACTTAATTGACTCGTTTTGATGCATTAACATTAAAATCCGACCTTGAAGACGTGTCATAAACCCAGTAATTGCGAGGATTCCGGGCTAATTAGTCGTCCTCTTGACTAAGCTCGATTCAAACATCAAGACCTTCCCTTTATACGATATCACTATAAATTGGACCCTCCTTGACAAGCCTAAGATGCCGAAAACCAAACCCACACCTCCAATTTCTGTTAACAATTCGTTTTTATAGAAGAACTAGTCGACGGTTGACTTTTTCGTTTGACCGGGTTTACATCTTCGTTTCTGATTTGTAAGTATCAATTAATATCACGTATTTGTTTATCGTTATTTCCCAAATAATAACCCCATGATTCCTGGGATTATTGTTTGGTGATTCGTTCAATTTAGTAACCTAGGGTTCGATATATGTAATTGGGGAAGAACATGATCTTGAGTGTAGTTATAAATTTTAATCGAACAGAAACCAAACACAACCACTGGTCTAGACCAAGTGGTTGTGCCTGGTGTCTTTGAACAGGCCCACACGGGTTCGACCCCTGGCATCAGCAAGGGTTTTTCTTTTTGAAACATTCAAGTTTTGTTATATATATATATATATATATATATATATATATATATATATAATTACTAGTATTTTAAAATTAGTTTTAAAATACTAAAACTCTTTTAAAAACTCTACAAAAATTATTTTATGTTAATCTAGTGAAAAAGTTTAGCATACAATTTTTAGTTTTTAAAAAAATTATTTATTTAATATATATAATAAATAATTCAAGTTTATTCAATTTTATTTATAAAATTCTATAAAAATATCTAAACAACTTTATAAAATTCCACAAAAATTATACTAAACTTGTATAGCAATAAACATTTCAGAATTTATTTTTATTTCAGAAAAACCGTTCATTTTATATTTTTAATTAATTTTTGTTAGTTTTAATCATAAATAAATCATAATAAATTCATTTTTCAACGTTTTTGCACCAAAATTTTACATAAATTATTTCTATTCATTTGAAACAGAAATACAATTTTTAATTTAAAAATTCTTTAATTTTAATATTTTTAAATATTAAAGTTATATTTTGACATTTTGAAATAAATAGATTTAATAATCTATTTATAAGAAAATAATTTTATAAAAATTATTTTCACACTTAAAACCCTATATTGTGACCATCTTTGATTTAAAATTTACAAAAAGACTTTTTTTTATTTATTTATCAAATTTCTTTTATTTATTAAACGTTTAACTTATTAATCAAACGATTGCATATCCCCAAATTCGAAACCCTAGAAAATACTTATAGACTAGATAGACTTAGACTTATTTGTTACATTATACATAGGGTGATACTTGGCAAACGTTGGATTACACTTATTCAAATCCACAAGACTTACCACCTTGCTAAAGTGAGTATTACTTATCCCCTTTTTCGCTTTTACAATTTTTGGGGTGATTCATGCATAACTATACAAAACTTTCATATTCATTTACACATACATTTTTATTCATTTACAATTCATATACGTGTCTTGATTATCTTTGTGCTTATGTTTGAACATGAACGTAGCTTACATACAAAATCATACATCTAGACATAACTTATGTTATGGTGCTCTTTACACATAGACGTAACTTATGTTACGGTGCTCATTTAGACGTAACTTATGTTACGGTGCTCATTTAGACATAACTTTATGTTATGGTGCTCTTTTAGACTTACACGTGTTGAGGTGCTCATTATCAATTTCATTGTACAAACTTTACATTTGATCTTGTCTTGTTTGGTTACTTGCGTGTTTACATAATGCCTTGGTGATGCTAGACACTTGAATTGTACTACCTTTTCAAACTTATACTATATGTACAAAACTAAGTAGTACTCACCAACATTCATGTGTTGACAAAATTATTTTCGTGCATGTTTCAGGATAAGCTGCTTGACGCTTCACATAGGACTTTGGACTTAGATTAAATCAATCAATTATCTTTATTTTGTTGTCCTGTATTTAATTTCACATGTTGTAAAACAATATTCAATAATTATATATTTACATTTTAGTACCATGAGCTTTTGAACAATCGTCACTACGTGGCACCTCGATGATTCCGCCATCGGTTGGGGTGTTACAAAAGGTTCTCCCGGAAAGGGGTATCCGACTATGTAGCTAAGCTATAAGATCAATGAAGCATTATAAGCGTATAAGAAATTACTCGAATTAAATGATCACCAAGTGATAGGATTCCAACTAGATCATGCATGAGGAAAGTTTTAACCAACTTGATAAGGAATATGTATGGACACTTTTAATAAGGGTTATGGAATGGATAGAGCCATAAGGAGCGTGTGATGGAACTACAGGATACCTATATCTATCCTAAGATTATGATAAAAGATTATCTAACGAATATGAAGGAAAAATTCCGCGGACGAAATTTCTTAAACGAGGGGAGAATGTGACAACCGGTAAAATTCAGGAATTGGCCAGAGACTATGGAATATTACCCATAGGGTGTGTTTAATTACGATTAGAAACTATCTAGAGAAATAATAGTAGAATTAGTGGTGATTCATAATAAGAGTCTCAAACGTTCCAAGTTTGATGGTTTCGAAACGAGGACTCTATACGGTAGGAAACTTGACAATAATAATTTTAGTTGTATGTGGACGATTCGCTAGGAAAAAGGGGTATGAGTGGTTAAATGGATAAAAACCTTGAGTTATTGTTATAGAAAAATAATTGCAAGGTGAAAGGAGAATGTATTATGTTTAGATTTTTATAAAAAAAAAAATATAATACCCAACCCCCAACCCCTAGGTCGCCGCCCCACCTCCTCCAATCAAAGAGTTTTGATTTACTAAATTATTATTATTATTATTATTATTATTATTATTATTATTATTATTATTATTATTGTTATTATTATTATTATTATCATTAATAACCTACACATCCCACTATAAATACCCCCCACATCCCCATACATCTACTACACACACTCTTTACATTCCTCTCTTTCCTCTCTCTCTCTCTCTCTCTCTCTCTCTCTCTCTAAATTGTTATGTTTTGATGATTCTTTGAAGAATCAAGCATGAATTAACAAGTTCATATATATTTTATTCAAATCTTTCAAGAACCCAAGATTATAGAGCAAGAAAGCATTGGTTTCCAAGAAGTTTAAAGGTTAGTTCTTCAACAAAAAGATTTATTTAAAAGCTTCTTATTATTTTGGTTTTGATTTAAGATTCACCAAACCTTCAAAGATTTTTGGGTAAAAATTGATAAAACAAGTAAAAGGAAAAGAGAGAAATTGGAAAAGATGATGTAAATATGTATGCATGTGTGTCGTATATATATATATATATATATATATATATATATATATATGTATGTATGTATGTATGTATGTATGTATGTATGTATCGCGCGTATATATATATATATATGTATATGCATAAGTATGAATCAATATTATGAATATATAGATGAAATAGGTTGCTTTGTTTAATAAAATGTTGGAAATGGTTAGATCCTTGGATTTTATGGACATGCAAAGGAGTTTATGATAACACATTAAATTTGAATCTAAAAGATGATTAGAGGCTTTGGATGAGTTAGATTATTGGTACAAGGATGAATATAGTAAAAAGTGGACTATTGGATCAATGGTTCAGCATATAGCTAAGGTTTATGTTAAGAAATGGACAATAAAGTACCTAATTTTCAGATCTGAATATTAACAAGTTTTAGGGGTTTTTATGAACCCAAACTTGAGTAAAACGATTATAAATAGGAACTACATGCTTGAGAGGTCTTGCATGTACGATGAGGATACGTATTGTGGCTCAAAACGCCAAACTACGGACCCGGAATGTAAAAATCTTAAAACTAAGGTAGAACAGGTCCACGTAGGCTTTATGAAGGTGAGAATAAAGGTGATAAAGTAAAAATGAGTTATCTGGGTTAAAACTCTAAGATTATTGAGATAAAATGCGTAAAAACGTAAGTTTTCAACAATATATACCCATTAAGAACACCTAACTTTAGGGCTGATGTAAAACAGCTTGATTAAGGTTAAAATGAGTATAAAAGTCATTATTAAAGGCACATGATATGTTCACCATAACCACGAACGATTACTGTGCAAAACTATGTCCCAAAAGTCGCCGAAAAGCGAGTTTTGAGGCATAAAATAGTCACAACTTATGGATAACTTGGAATAACAAAATAGACTTATTTGTCAAGTTGTATGAGGAATCAGAGAACTAACTAGAACTTATGAAGTCAAAATAAGTTAATTTGAGGAATCAAAAGGACTCTAGACATGAGAAACTTTGGATATTATGTAATGTGTGTTTGGTGGAAAAGAACATAATTTATGAAAGTAGAAACATAATAAGTTGTTGAACACAAACACGAGCGTTATATGAATGAATAAATATGAGTAAAAGGACTCAAGGAAATAAGGATATCATGAATTGTGTGGTCACTCGAAACCTAAAAGGATTTATCAACATTTAATCACCAACGGGAAATATGGGTGGAAATGAGTATTGAGAAACTGAGTAAAAGAAGGTTGGTGAAATGTTTGATTAAATTTAGGCAAATTTTCTAAACGACCCTATGAATGTTTAGGGCTAATTTGGTAAAGGAGCACGTGACACAGACTCGGGGAAACATTGTGATTACAGCTTAAAGGTGAGTTTCACGGCCCCTTTTCTTTTAAATGTTTTTGAAAGTTTTACAAATCAAGGGATTAACATGCTTATATGATGCGATAGACTATAAATATAGAATATTGATGCCCTTAGGATAGTGCACCAGGTGGGTACGTTTGATATAATGTGACACCAGTGTCAACCGACGGGTTGCCACTCACACTCCCAGCACATCTTAATCATTAGCCTTTGGAAAAGGCCGTTGTTTATGTTGTAGTACTATTGGGTTGACGCCCCCGTTTTCATGATTTGACTGGGTCGAAATCTGCTTGAAAAATGAACATAACCTCCAACAAGTACCTCTCGCGGAGAGGCCACCACAGGGAACAAAGTTATGAATTGATTAAGAGCCTTTGGTTACATCATACTTGTGGGACCTTGCAAGTCCACTTGATTCTCTATTTAGTACTATTCGATCATATGTTGTTTACTAAACTTGAAAGTTTACTCATAAACCTGTGAACTCGCCAACATTTTTGTTGATGTTTTTAAGCATGTTTTTCAGGTACGAATGAAAGAAGCTCTTGGGAAGAGTGGGTTTAGTAGGCACTATGTTGGACATGTTGAATGGGACCTTAAACTATAAAACTATGTTTTACTATCTTTTATTTAAATAAATTGTAAAACACTACTTATGAAATTTCGCTCCATCTTGGCTATGACATATTTTTAAAACTTTCTTAGACCAAAAGCTTAAATGTGTTGGGCTAGAGGGTGGTTGCAAGATGTCCATGCGTATATTCAAGTGATTTGCTAAACTTTACGGTAACAACTTTAGTTACCTCATGACTAGCATTCCGCTGTGCGCTGTCGGGGTGTGACAGGGTTGACCCGTTTAACCTATTTATAATATATGTTGTTTTTTACAATATGTTTTATGTTATAAATTAAATTGGTTATGTATTTTATGCTACATTTATAAATTAAAATGGAAATTTGTATGAAATTTTATAAATAATACATATATGTTTATACATGTTTGTGTTTTTTGTAGTAAAATTTTAATTTTAATACATTAGTTTGCGAAAAAATAAAAACAATCAGGTTGAACGGGTCGGGCTCGAGTCAATCCAAGAATATTCAGGTCAGGTTCGGGTTCATATATATCTCAAAATTTTTGGGTTCGGGTCGGGTTTGGGTTTATGTAAAATTTTCGGGTTCGGGCCGGGTTGAGCCCGCCAACCTACGAACCCGACCCGTTAAGCACCCCTAGATATGCGTATTTTTAACAAGTATTTTCAACCTTTTAAATTGTTTAAACTCATATTATACATAATAAACATTTTACTAATTAATATAAAATTATAAATGAGGGGTTATGATAAAAAAAAATGTACAAGTTAGTTTTGCAAATAGGGTTAGTATTGAAAGAATTTTCATGACATTTTGAGTGTGAAGCAAGAATTTTTCATATGTCATCTTAAAAAACATATAAAATTATTATCTAGTTATCTTTGGCTTTTTATAATGTAGTATAGATTGTCAATTAACTCATTAGCAAAGTGTGTTTTGTTGACGAAACACAAATAAATTGGGATATGCGAATTAAAATGGATACGCAATTAAAGTGTCACATAACTCGTTATGGATTATTGTCAATGAACTTTGGCTCATTTGGCAAATGCTAGCTAGGTTAGGTGTGAGGATAGGGAAAGGTTCTGAGTCCAAACCATCAATGAACTTTCTAAGACGTTGCGTAGGGTTCAATCCTTGGTTGTTATTTCCTCAGTGGAGAGGAGGCTGCAATTCTTTGGAATTAGGGGAGGCCTCACATATTCCAACTTGGAAGCGCTTTTGACCTAGGTGAGTTATATCAAACTCGGGTCTTGTAGATTCTGAAATGTGTACGTTGCCGCTTGATCTAACCATTTAAGAATAAAAACTCGTTGTGGGTTATTAATATCTACAATTACTATAAGAGTATATTATATTTTATTTTAAACGTTACACCAACTATTGTTTTTTAATCATACTTCAAAATATTTTTAAATAATTGGTCTTGTAAACTTTGGTTTCTGTAAGGGTCTGTCTATTGGCACCCCCTCAACTTCTATTTTAACTCCCCTCCGAAGCGTCTCGCTTAGGCCTAAGCGAGGCGCTTCGGCCACATTAATTGCAAATCAGTACGAGGTTGCATGGGAGTTTGAAAAAAGGGGGCCAAGCGTCTCGCTTTGGTCAAAGCGAGGTGCTTGGCAACAGGGGGGATGAATCTGGACATTTTGATGTTGGGAAGGTTTTGTTTGGATTTTTTTTGTTTTTTTTGTTTGTTTTGAAGTGTTTTTTTTTAAGTGTTTTTTTTTGTTTTTAACTTTTTTATCTATTTAGCGTTTTTATCTATTGTAATTTTTTAAAATTTAAAAATTTTAAAAACACCGAAATAACCCGTGTTTTTTTTTTAAATCTTTTTTATTGATTTAGGGTCTTTATCTATTGTAATTTTTTAAAATTTAAAAAACAACGTAATAACCCTAATCAAACTATAATTAATCAAGTAATCCCAACTTTAACCTTTTTTTTAGTATTAGTTTAAAAAAAACAGGGGCACATTTGTAATTCCTAGGATTTTTAGGCCTACTTTGGTATTTATACCCTCTGTCTCCTCGCTCTCTCTCTAAACGAACACATTTGGTCACTTCATTTATACCAAAAACAGGGGCATATTTTGGTATCTACACGTTTCTCTGTTTCTCTCTAACCATTCATCTTCTCTGTTACAAAATATAAACTAAAACCCTTGTCTTATTTGATTGTTCCTTACAACACAATGAACATTTATAATCTTTCTGTACCTGTGGCCAAACGAACTCGGCTTCAAACACTACTTTATGCTCAAAGTAATATTACTACTTTATCATGCATAAACTGGTCACACATATATATATATATATATATATATATATTTGTTTTTATTTTCCAACACATTTATTTTTGCTGTAACATTGTTATGATGACTGATATTATGTTTGATGATCGTGTGTTTATGTTTTAATGAAACCAATCAAGGGTTGTTCGGTTCTCGAAAGCGGAACAGAGAACCAGGGATTATTCAGTGTGATGTTGATGATGATAATGAAGTTATTGTTGTTGATGATCATGATGATGATTGCAGTGCTTCTGAACCAACTAGTCAACATGGTAATAATGTCTACTAACGTTTATAATCGAATGTTTACTGTTTGGATCTCATTGGTTTTACTGGCTTGCAATTTATAATTTGGTTTTAGTTCGTTTATTATTTATGGGTTTAGTATTTATTAGAAAATTAAACATTCAAAACACACAACATATATATATAAACAAACGATCAAAATGCATAATAATAATAAGGGTAATAAGTTTGTCCATACACATCATAAAAAAAAATACAAGTAAAATGAGTCTACTGCGGCGGTGGTGGTGGGGCCCCCTGTGCTGGTCCACGGTGTGGTGGTGGGCGTAACTCTACCTGCCAATGCCTCGCCATCGCCTGCATCGCGTCGACCGTCCACTCCTGAACCTCCCGGAGCTCACCGATGCGGCGATCCATGTCCTCTGCCACGAAACGCGCAGCAGGAGTGAGGTCATCATAAATATGACGGGGGTACTGCTGCTGTGGTGGCGGCGGAGGAGGTGGGGGGGTCATCGTCGTCAGCCTCGTCGTCCTGACCCGCCATCTCTACCAGGAGAGGCTCTCCCGGACGCACCTCAACGTAGGGCGGTATATCCTGGAGAGTAGGAAGGGGGGCCGGCGCAAAAGCCCTCCTGGTTCCGATAGCTCGGAACCGATGCACACCCTTCGAGACCTCAAAGAGGATCCCCATGCTCCGGGCATTGGCCTCACCGAGCTCTACCGATGGGATCGAGCGCAGCAAGTGATGGTCGGTATCTGGCGAGAGCCCCAGATGACGCGCGATGTAAGTGATGAACGCCCCGCCAAAGAGATGTGCGCGAGCCTGGCGCAGGTGGCAGCACTTAAAGTAGTCGACCAGGGACGCGGCTAGGTTGCACGGCTGCCGCATAATCAAACAGTACAAAAAGAAAAGGTCAGTCTGGTTGACCTTCTCCCGACTGTTCCCCCGTGCTGCGATAGAGGTGGCGATCGCATGCTGAAAGTAATAGTACAGGGGGTCCCTAATCGACGTCGCCTTCGCTGTATTCTTACCAAAGTGCGACTTGGCGACAAACCTCCAAAACCTGGCCAGGTCGGCCTATCCACCGTAATAAGAGCGTCCCGGTACAACGCAGACTCAGTCTCCGGGGCTGTGTACAACCCCGAAGCAACAACAAACTCCTGCAAAAAAAATTGTAAATATTAACAACTTTGGTAACATAATAATAAAATGACAGATAATTGAAATAACATACCTCATAGGTCATCTGCTGCCAACTCCTTGCCAACCGAAATCGGATGGGGCGAAAAGTCTGAGCCGGGTTCGTGTTCTCGGACGGATCCAGAACCACGAACGACGACAGAAACTCTATCGTCAAAGCCCGGTAAGAAGGCTCCTTGGCGATGTCAAAGTGACGACGCCATGGAGTGTCAGACCCCACAAAGTCGTGAGCCCTGCCGATCTCGCCGACTTTCTCCAGAAGCGACCAACTCATGTACATCTGAGGGTCGACAGGCATTTGACGCATCTTCGTGCAGCAGCGCCGCGCATCCTCAAACCCCTCCTCAAACTCCAGGTACGGGTGGTCCGGTAAGGGGTCCGGTGGTGGACCCCGTCGCTTCCTCTTCGACGAAGGCCCCGGTGCAGACGACCCAGCGTCATCTCCACCACCAAAAGCAGCGTCAGCAAAATCTGGCTCCATATCCATATCTATGTAAACAATAATTTTCAATTACTAATTATAATAATAGTAATAATAATACTAATAATAAATAGGGTCGTTCTAATTAAACCCCCAAACTTCGTAATAATAATAATAATAATAATCGTAATAATAATAATAATAATCGTAATAATAATAATAATATTAGTAATAATAATAATAATAATAATAATATTAGTAATAATAATAATAAAAATAATAATAGTATTAGTAATAATAATAATAATATAAGTAATAATAATAATAATATTAGTAATAATAATAATAATAGTAATAATAATAATAAAAATAATAATAATATTAGTAATAATAATAATAATATAAGTAATAATAATAATATTACTAATTATAATAATAATATAAGTAATAATAATAATAATAATCGTAATAATAATACTATTATTAATACTAATAATAATAATATTAGTAATAATAATAATATTATTAGTAATAATAATAATAATAATATAAGTAATAATAATAATAATATTAGTAATACTAATAATAATAATAATATTAGTAATAATAATAATAATATAAGTAATAATAATAATAATATTAGTAATTATAATAATAATAATAATAATCGTAATAATAATAACAATAATAATAATAATCGTAATAATAATAATAATAATAATAATAATCGTAATAATAATAATAATAATCGTAATAATAATAATAATAATATTAATAATAATAATAATAATAATAATAATAAAATTAGTAATTAGTAATTATAATAATAATAATAATCGTAATAATAATAATAATAATAATAATCGTAATAATAATAATAATAATAATCGTAATAATAATAATAATATTAATAATAATAATAATAATAAAACTAGTAATTAGTAATTATAATAATAATAATAATCGTAATAATAATAATAATAATAATCGTAATAATAATAATAATATTAATCGTAATAATAATAATAATAATAATAATAATAATAAAACTAATAATAATAATAATCCTAATACTAATACTAATAATAATAATAATCCTAATAATAATACTAAAAACAATAATAATAATAACAATAATAATAATAATCTAAATAATAATAATAATAACAATAATAATAATAACAAACCAAAGCGTCTCGCCGAGGCCAAAGCGAGACGCTTTGGTCGTCTTCCCCGGCGCAACCCCAACCGGAACCACCCACCGGAACCACCCAACCTGAACCACCCAACCCGAATGACCCAACCGGAACCACCCAACGAGCGACGGAGGAAGAAAAACTAACCTTTTTTGGCTTCGGAGGAGCGGTGGAGGAAGGAGGCGGTGGTTCTTGCTTCGGAACACGGCGGAGGAGCGGTGGAGGGTCCGGCGGTGTGTGGGTGTGTGTGTGTGTGGAGAGAGAGCAAAAGGGAAAGTGGCCGTGTGCCTTGGAATTTAAACCCAAAACAAGGCGCCTCGCTTAGGCCTAAGCGAGGCGGCTGGTTAGACCAACCGTCTAAACCAGCCGCCTCGCTTAGGCCTAAGCGAGACGCCTGGTTAGGACGGTTACACTAACCAGCCGCCCCGCTTTGACCTAAACGAGACGCCTGGTTATTTTTTTTTTAAATTATTGTTTAAATTCATTTAAAATAATTTTGGGCGGTTAAAATTTTTTTTTAATTAATTTCTAGTAGTTTTATGTTGTAACCAAACCAATAAAAATTCGTTCGAAGCGTTTCGGTTCGTTTGTTGCGTATTTGTGAATTTCGGTAAAAACATCCGAGTTTGAAGAACATTCATAAATTGTTATATGTCATACACGGACTAAACAGTCGATTAATGTTGTTTTATATTAATTAAAATTTCGCGTGTCTAATCGATATCGTGGAGTTCCAGTCTCTGTTTAACGTGTTTTGGTAGGGTTTAATTGTTCGTTTGTGGTTTTCGGTACAAACATCCGACTTTTAAGAACATTTATTATTATTATTATTATTATTATTATTATTATTATTATTATTATTGAATTTATTATTATTATTATTGTATTTATTATTATTATTATTATTATTATTATTATTATTATTATTATTATTATTACTAATAGTATTTAAACGACCCGAAACAATCCGATCCGACCCGACCGGCACGTGAACGCACCGACGCACCGGACTGTTCCGACCCGACCGGCACAGTATTATTATGGTATTATTATTATTATTATTATTATTATTATTATTATTATTATTATTATTATTATTATTATTATTATTATTATTATTATTATTATTATTACTAATAGTATTTAAACGACCCGAAACAATCCGATCCGACCCGACCGGCACGTGAACGCACCAACGCACCGGACTGATCCGACCCGACCGGCACAGTATTATTATTGTATTATTATTATTATTATTATTATTATTATTATTACTAATAGTATTTAAACGACCCGAAACAATCCGTTCCGACCCGACCGGCACGTGAACGCATCGACGCACCGGACTGATCCGACCCGACCGGCACGTGAACGAACCGGACTGTTCCGACCCGACCGGCACGTGAACGCACCGGACTGTTCCGACCCGACCGGCACGTCCTCGCACCGGACTGATCCGACCCGACCGGCACGTGAACGAAAAGACGCACCAGACTGTTCCGACCCGACCGGCACAGTATTATTATTGTATTATTATTATTATTATTATTATTATTATTATTATTATTATTATTATTATTATTATTACTCATAGTATTTAAACGACCCGAAACAATCCGTTCTGACCCGACCGGCACGTGAACGCACCGACGCACCGGACTGATCCGACCCGACCGGCACGTGAACGAACCGGACTGTTCCGACCCAACCGGCACGTGAACGCACCGGACTGATCCGACCCGACCGACACGTGAACGAACCGGACTGTTCCGAACCGATCGGCACGTGAACGCACCGACGCACCGGACTGATCCGACCCGACCGGCACGTGAACCCACCGGACTGTTCCGACCCGACCGGCACGTCCTCGCACCGGACTGATCCGACCCGACAGACACGTGAACGAACCGACGCACCAGACTGTTCCGACCCGACCGGCACAGTATTATTATTGTATTATTATTATTATTATTATTATTATTATTATTATTATTACTACTACTACTACTACTACTCATAGTATTTAAACGACCCGAAACAATCCGTTCCGACCCGACCGGCACGTGAACGCACCGACGCACCGGACTGATCCGACCCGACCGACACAGTATTATTATTGTATTATTATTATTATTATTATTATTATTATTACTAATAGTATTTAAACGACTCGAAACAATCCGATCCGACCCGACCGGCACGTGAACGCACCAGACTGTTCCGACCCGACCGGCACGTCCTCGCACCGGACTGATCCGACCCGACCGGCACGTGAACGAACCGACGCACCAGACTGTTCCGACCCGACCGGCACAGTATTATTATTGTATTATTATTATTATTATTATTATTATTTATTATTATTATTATTACTCATAGTATTTAAACGACCCGAAACAATCCGTTCCGACCCGACCGGCACGTGAACGCACCGACGCACCGGACTGATCCGACCCGACCGGCACGTGAACGAACCGGACTGTTCCGACCCGACCGGCACGTGAACGCACCAGACTGATCCGACCCGACCGGCACGTCCTCGCACCGGACTGATCCGACCCGACCGGCACGTGAACGAACCGACGCACCAGACTGTTCCGAACCGACCGGCACAGTATTATTATTGTATTATTATTATTATTATTATTATTATTATTATTATTATTGTTATTATTATTATTATTATTATTATTATTATTATTATTATTATTACTCATAGTATTTAAACGACCCGAAACAATCCGTTCCGATCCGACCGGCACGTGAACGCACCGACGCACCGGACTGACCCGACCGGCACGTGAACGAACCGGACTGTTCCGACCCGACCGGCACGTGAACGCACCGGATTGATCCGACCCGACCGACACGTGAACGAATCGGACTGTTCCGACCCGACCGGCACGCAAACGCACCGACGCACCGGACTGATCCGACCCGACAGGCACAGTATTATTATTGTATTATTATTATTATTATTATTATTATTATTATTATTATTATTATTACTAATAGTATTTAAACGACCCGAAACAATTCGTTCCGACCCGACCGGCACGTGAACACACCGACGCACCGGACTGATCCGACCCGACCGGCACGTGAACGAACGGACTGTTCCGACCCGACCGGCACATGAACGCACCGGACTGTTCCGACCCGACCGGCACATCGTCGCACCGGACTGATCCGACCCGACCGGCACGTGAACGAACCGACGCACCAGACTGTTCCGACCCGACCGGCAGAGTATTATTATTGTATTATTATTATTATTATTATTATTACTACTCATAGTATTTAAACGACCCGAAACAATCCGTTCCGACCCGACCGGCACGTGAACGCACCGACGCACCAGACTGATCCGACCCGACCAGCACGTGAACGAACCGGACTGTTCCGACCCGACCGGCACGTGAACGCACCGGATTGATATGGCCCGACCGACACGTGAACGAACCGTACTGTTCCGACCCGACCGGCACGTTAACGCACCGACGCACCGGACTGATCCGACCCGACCGGCACGTTAACGCACCGGACTGTTCCGACCCGACCGGCACGTCCTCGCACCGGACTGATCCGACCCGACCGGCACGTGAACGAACCGACGCACCAGACTGTTCCGACCCGACCGGCACAGTATTATTATTGTATTATTATTATTATTATTATTATTATTATTATTATTATTATTATTACTCATAGTATTTAAACGACCCGAAACAATCCGTTCCGACCCGACCGGCACGTGAACGCACCGACGCACCGACTGATCCGACCCGACCGGCACGTGAACGAACCGGACTGTTCCGACCCGACCGGCACGTGAACGCACCGGACTGATCCGACCCGACCGACACGTGAACGAACCGGACTGTTCCGACCCGACCGGCACGTGAACGCACCGACGCACCGGACTGATCCGACCCGACCGGCACGTGAACGCACCGGACCGGTCCGACCCGACCGGCACGTGAACGCACGGACGCCCCGGACTGTTCCGACCCGACCGGCAAATGAACGCACCGGACTGTTCCGACCCGACCGGCACGTGAACGAACCGGACTGTTCCGACCCGACCGGCACATG
This sequence comes from Ambrosia trifida, assembly GCA_028751855.1. NCBI lineage: Eukaryota > Viridiplantae > Streptophyta > Magnoliopsida > Asterales > Asteraceae > Ambrosia > Ambrosia trifida. Next base: position 37,084,885 of record CM054125.1, on the reverse strand, counting down.
AACGCACCGGACTGTTCCGACCCGACCGGCACGTGAACGCACCGGACTGATCCGACCCGACCGGCACGTGAACGAACCGGACTGTTCCGACCCGACCGGCACGTGAACGCACCGGACCGGTCCGACCCGATAGGCACGTGAACGCACCGGACTGTCCCAAATGATGCCCCCCTGGAACGATGACGGTATGTAAGAGCTGTGACGGTGAAGCTCGTAAGGAGGGCATGGCTGGGACTGGGAAGGTCGTACGAGGTCCTCCTGTGATGGTACGAATGAGCTGTGCCGGGGAAATTCAAACTCCTCGTCGGACCCACTTTCTTCAACCGGCATATGCAAGCTCTTTCTTGCAGATTGTTCTCTCTTGTGTTCTTGCTGCTTCTTGGTTGGACGACCACGGGTTTTCTTTTGCACAACAGGCGGTTTATTGGGGGAGTAGTTGCCTGTGACGATTTGTGCAAATTTGTCCAGGTAGTTTAATTGGGCAAAAACTGGTTTTGTATCAATCGTTTCCTTTAATTCTGCCCACACCTTATCTACATTTATATCTTCGCAACCAGTCTTCGCAGGTTTGAAGTCAAGCTTCCTCCAGAACACGTCTATCGAGAACAAATGGATTTCCTGACCTGAAAAAATAACATATGTTATAAAGTTAAGTCATGTAATAAATTATGTAGTAAAATCATATGGACACTAGTGCTAATTACCGTTAATTTGTAACTGCTCGAGACGACAGGCACATGGCAAAGCACAACTAGTATAAAGCTGGCATCCACAAGTGTTATTGTAACGGCGCATGGACGTTTGCAGACGGTCGATCTCTTCGTATATCAACTGAAGAGCATGTTTGCTAACCTTCCGAAGTAACTTTTCAAGCAATGGCTGTCGCTTGTGGTGGTTCATGGTTTTTCTTAGGCTTTCTTCAAAACCTTTTTTAATGTCTCTATATTGCTTATCCACCATTTGATCAACGGACTTCACAATTGTTGACAACGAGTTGCGATTGCTTGGAAGGTAACTTTTAATTTTGGCATGCATGCCCTCAACTCTGTTGGTAGTGGTCTGGCGGAAGTTCAGCGTTTGGTTAGTCCACGCTGACACAAACTTTTGACGGAACCGGTCCAACCAGTTATTCTTCGTGTAGGTAAAAACGTCTGAAAAATATAACCAAAACTTGTCAGGCGTGTGTATGTAAACAAGTACGTATGTAATTATGTAAAACTACTTGCCTAGCCGATCCATCTTTTCCAGATATGACTAAAATTGCCCCAAATTGTATTCGTATAGGGTTTCCGTCGCAAAGTCACACAGCCACCAAAACATTCGAACAAATTCCTTCCACTCCTTATCCGTGAACTCCTTCTTGCTGTTCCTGTTGATATTCTGCGAGATATGAAACCGGCATAGATACTTGTACGCCTTTGGGAAAACCACATCACGCGCGTTCATCAGCGCAAGGTCCCTGTCTGTCACAATCACTCGCGGCTCCATACATTTGTCCAACATAGACCTTATCCTCTCCAACAGCCAAATGTAGTTATCAATCTTCTCAGAAGAAATAAACGCATGGGCAATCGAAATACCCACTACCTGAACAAACGCCATATTGTACATGTTTGTATTGTAGGTGGCGTCAATCATCAGCACATGCGGGAATGCGCACCACATAGTATGTGAATGTTTGTGAACGAAGAAAATATCCGTGAGAGCCTTCGAGGTTTCATCCGCACGCGTGTAGTAGGTGAATCCTCTCTCTGTCAGAAAGTATTCGAGGTGCTCCATTGCACCTTTGGGAATGACTGCCTTTCCAGCATTCATCATCTGAGCCGCATTGTGTATATCTTTCAGGGTAGTCTTTTTCTCCGGGTTCTTTGAAACGATCATTCTCCAAATGCTACGCTTGGGAACATCATTCTCTGTCATCTCCCCGACCAGTTGTCTGTCATCCACAGAAAGCCTTCTAGCATATGGGTGACCCTCTAAGTGTTCAAAGGGAGTGTGGTTGTGCGTCGGGTTTTTCACCTTTAACCTCCAAACCCGTGTCCAAGATTCAAACACCCCTGTCAACTTAAATGGGCAGCCAATTTTTTTGCTACCCGTCTTCCTCACCAAAGCCACACTCTTATGCTCCCCCCCAAGAGTGCATTGAAATACAACCTTAACAAAAATAAGTTTATTAGAAAATAAGTTTATTTTTAAGTTTTTTTAAATAAATAATAATAATAATCGTAATAATAATAATAATAATAATCGTAATAATAATAATAATAATAAAACTAATAATAATAATAATAGTAATAATAATAATAATAAAATAATCGTAAAAATAATAATAAATACAATAATAATAATAAATACAATAATAATAATAAATAGAATAATAATAATAATAATAATAATAATAATAATAATAATCGTAATAATAATAATAATAATCGTAATAATAATAATAATAATATTAATAATAATAATAATAATAAAAATAATAATAATAATAATAATAATAATAATAATAATAATAATAATAAAACTAATAATAATAACAATAGTAATAATAATAATAATAAAATAATCGTAAAAATAATAATAAATACAATAATAATAATAAATACAATAATAATAATAAATAGAATAATAATAATAATAATAATAATCGTAATAATAATAATAATAATCGTAATAATAATAATAATAATAATAATAATAATATTAATAATAATAATAAAAATAAAAATAATAATAATAATAATAAAACTAATAATAATAATAATAATAATCGTAATAATAATAATAATAATAATCGTAATAATAATAATAATATTAATAATAATAATAATAATAATAATCGTAATAATAATAATAATAATCGTAATAATAATAATAATAATAATATTAGTAACAATAATAATAATAAATACAATAATAATAATAATAATAATAATAAAACTAATAATAATAATAATAGTAATAATAATAATAATAATAATAAAATAATCATAAAAATAATAATAAATACAATAATAATAATAAATACAATAATAATAATAATAATAATAATAATAATCGTAATAATAATAATAAAACTAATAATAATAAATACAATAATAATAATAAATACAATAATAATAATAATAATAATAATAATATTAGTAATAATAATAATAATAATAATAAATACAATAATAATAAAGTTTATTAATTAAAAATTAACAATACTCGTAGTAAAGGAGAAACGTAATCCTAAAGGTGTGTGACCCGAAAACCACTGGTGCACCCGTAGGGAATTAACTATGACCAACGAAAAAACACGTGTTTTTAGTAATTAATTTATAAGCTAAGTTTATTGTTGCTTTTTAAATAACAATTTATAAAATACGCATTTGTTAATATCTTGAAAACAATAGTGACTGAAATATATACCTTCACGAACTGTTCTCCTCTTTTCTTCGATCTTTTTATAACTATAACGTCACCATTTGCCATTCCCGTATCATGTACCCAATCGACCAACTCAACGCGTGTCGAAAATGTCCGGTGAGTCTCGAACCAAAGGTTGATCGGGTTAGGTCCTTCCTCCTGATCTTCTACCCGCTTCTCATCGACAGCGCTGTCTTCATAGTGCGTATAGTCTTGTTCTTCAAATGTGTCATCACCATCGTTAGCGCCGTAAGTATAACCGTAGGCAGGTTGACTAGGCTCATCTTCAAATTCATATGGGTCCTTCCACTGTGTATTCAAGTCCAGTTCTACCGCATTATCACGGTAACGAATGCCAGACTGACCCTCCTCGACACTACTAGACCGACCCTGCCCGACATTATATGACGGACCCTGCTCGACATTATATGACAACCCCTCCTCGACATTATTATTATTATTATTAGAGTCGTAAGAATCACCGAAAATAAAGTCGTAATACGAAATGTTATATATGTTGTGGACAAAGAATTGAAATCGAACGAGTTTATAATGAAACCTAATGAAATCGAATGAATTTATAGCCAAAATCTGATGGGACCAGGCGCCTCGCTTAGGCCAAAGCGAGGCGTCTGGGTAATTAATTCGAGAGAGTATCAGGTTTAATGGTTAATCAGGGTTAATCAAACTATCAGCCGCCTCGCTTAGGCCTAAGCGAGACGTTTGGAATAATAGTTTTCAGAGGAATCTGAAGCTTTATGTCTAATCAGGCAGTCAGGCGCCTCGCTTTGGCCAAAGCGATGCGCCTGACTGCCTGATTAGACATAAAGCTTCAGATTCCTCAAAACTATTATTCCAGACGCCTCGCTTAGGCCTAAGCGAGGCGGCTGGCTTAAGGGGTTAAAATAGAAGTTAGGGGGGTTTAATTAGAACGACCCTTCTGTAAACGTTTTGAAGTATGATTTTGTTTTACTTTTTCACATGTTGCCAAAAAGAGACCTAAAGTTGGTGATCTTCTTCCCCTTGACGTGGGATTTCTGCTTTCGTTTTGACTTTTGTTACGACTTTCGTTTTACTACAGAAACTGAAAAATTTATTGGATTCAGTTTTGTCTTTTACCATTCACCATTATTACTTTTGACTTTCTATCCCTTATTTTGATCTAAAAACCTCCTAATTTACTTTATGTCTAGCATATATTAAAAAGGTTGGTTATATTTAAACCCCCCACCTTCTATTTTCACCCCCTCAAAGCGCCTCGCTTAGGCCTAAGCGAGGCGCTTTGAACTCAATTCGAGGAGGTCAGTACGAGGGGCAGGAAAAGCTGATTTTTAAATTCGAAGCGCCTCGCTTAGGCCTACGCGAGGCGCTTCGAGGGGGTAATTTATTTTGGTAGTTGTTTTGATGTTTTGAGTTGGTTTTTTTATTTTTTTTAATTTAATAATTATAAAAAGTTAAAAAAAATTTAAAAAACAAAGTAATAACCCTAATCATTGTCAATGACTTAAACTTGACATCATCAACCACGTATAGTCAATGAATGCGGTATGCCGTTAAATTTCATTAAATGCGGCAATACTTGGATCCGGTTGGAGTCTAAAGCTTCGTGTGTCATCTGTCATCCTTGTGTTTCCAAGACACAGGCAAGTCCTCGTCTGATCCACACCACAAAACAACTTCAAAATTTCAACTTCCCGTTCAGGTACTTAAGTCCACCTTGAAGACTGGATTCGGTGCAATCAGAATGCGAATGCGGTATGCGCGTTAAATTTTATTAAATGCGGCAATCAAGGGATCCGGTTGGAGTCTAAAGCTTCGTGTGTCATCTTGGTCGAACTCATGTTGCAACATTCGTCTTGTGTGTGTTAGGGTCCGAAATTTTAGGCTTTTTAGTGGGTTTTTCCATCTTTGTGTTTCCAATTTTTTTTTAATTAGCTTAAATCTCTCTGATCCATGGTACCTTGAAGACTAGATTCGGTGCAGTCTACGAACATCATTCAAAATTTCAACTTCCCGTTCAGGTGCTTAAGTCCACCTTGAAGACTGGATTCGGTGCAATCAGAATCCGAATGCGGTATGCGCGTTAAATTTCATTAAATGCGGCAATCAAGGGATCCGGTTGGAGTCTAAAGCTTCGTGTGTCATCTTGGTCGAACTCATGTTGCAACATTCGTCTTGTGTGTGTTAGGGTCCGAAATTTTAGGCTTTTTAGTGGGTTGAAGGTGTGTGTTGCACCGGCTTGAGATATAAGTTTGATTAGCTTAAATCTCTCTGATCCATGGTATCCACTTTCAGGTTGTCGTAAAAAGTTGATACAAGAAGATGATCAGAAAAACAAAAACGATTAGCTTAAATCTCTCTGATCCATGGTATCCACTATCAGGTTGTCTTCATCATTGACCGCTATCTCTCGGATAACAACTGAAAAGTTGTCTTCAATGATTGTAAAGAAACTTGAAAGTAATTACAAGAAGATGATCAAAGATGCTACAACATAACTTGCACCGGCTTGAGATATGAGTTTGATTAGCTTAAATCTCTCTGATCCATGGTATCCACTATCAGGTTGTCTTCATCGTTGACCGCTATCTCTCGGATAACAACTGAAAAGTTGTCTTCAATGATTGTAAAGAAACTTGAAAGTAATTACAAGAAGATGATCAAAGATGCTACAACATAACTTGCACCGGCTTGAGATATGAGTTTGATTATTATCGTATTTGCAGCTTAGTTCCTTTCTCTCGAAAAACAAAAACGAAGGTTTGCGCGTTAGCGCCGATCCGATTGTTAAAAGTATCAAGACTATGAAATTAGTAAAACAACTGAATTTTACTTGCTTGCATGAAAATTATCATTTCTCGAAAAGTAATTAAAAACACTTAAAAATGAATTAAAAACAATTGTTGCGAGTTAGGTATAGTCGGAGGACCACGTACAATGATTCATCAAAGTTGTACAAAGCTGGATGTTTTTACTGGAAAACCAAAACGAGCAATAAACGAAGCGAAACGGAGAGATACAATTTTCTTGGCTTGGAAACAACTTAAAAGAACCAAAAATGAATTAAAATTATTTTTTGGTGATTAACAAATAATTTTAAAGAATTAAAAGAAATTCATTTTTTTTTTAAAAAAAAAAGGCCAAAGCGCCTAGCTTTGGCCAAAGCGAGGCGCTTGAGTGCCTCGCTTTGGCCAAAGCTAGGCGCTTGAGTGGTTTGATTAGACCACAAGCGCCTCGCTTTGACCAAAGCGAGGCGCTTTGGCCTTTTTTAAAAAAAAATTGAATTTAGGGCTGTAAACAAACCAAACGTTTGATGAACAGTTCGTTAACCGTTCGGCGGGAAGTTCGTTTGTGTCCGTTTGTTTAATAAATGAACGAACACGAACAAAAAATTCCGTTCGATTAACTAAACAAACAAACACGAACAAATGTCTCGTTCGTTCGATTGCGTTCATGAACGTTCTGTAATGTGTTTGTTTACGTTCGTTTGTTTATATCTGTTCGTGTATGTTTGTTTATGTTCGATCACTAGTTAAAACTTAAAAGTTCATAGTCTTTCAGTTTCTTTCCTAACTTTTATTTCCCTCGTAAACTTTTTCCCCCTTATAGATTAAATATTTAAGTAATGTTTTTATCATTCTCGCATTAACAAAACATCAATCTTTTTAGTTGGTCTTACTATACTAATGAAAAATGTCAACCTTTTGTTATGATTTCTTAGTAGATAATAAAAGATGCTACTACTTTTGACTGCATAGTTATAATACAAGTTTATGTATCATTGTCTAATTAATATTTGTTTTATATGGTCATAAGAAATCGAAGAATGTGTAGAGTTTAGGAAAGTTGGATATTGACGAATCTAGACAATTTTTAGGATAATTATGATCGTTTAGTGGATGTACTTTGTCTAACGGTTAATATTAACAATGTTTTTTAGTTAGTTGCATATTAAATGTTTGTTTTTGTTTGTTTGTGTTCAAGACCCGTGTTCACGAACAGTTCGCAAACAACCGGATTTCTTAACAAACAAACACAAACATAGAATTATGTTCGTTAGTATGTTCGTGAACGGTTCGTTTGTCCAAGAAACCTTAACAAACAAACACAAACAAAGCCATGTTCGTATTCGTTTTGGTTCGTTTACAGCCCTAATTGAATTTCTTTTAATTCTTTAAAATTATCTGTTAATCACCAAAAAAATAATTTTAATTCATTTTTGGTTCTTTTAAGTTGTTTCCAAGCCAAGAAAATTATATCTCTCTGTTTCGCTTCGTTTATTGCTCGTTTTGGTTTTCCAGTAAAAACATCCAGCTTTGTACAATTTTGATGAATCATTGTACGTGGTCCTCCGACTAAACCTAACTCGCAAAAATTGTTTTTAATTCATTTTAAGTGTTTTTAATTACTTTTCGAGAAATGATAATTTTCAGATATTACAGATCAAGGTATTACCAAGCATGTCAAGAAATGATAATTTTTAAATATTGCAGATCAAGGTGTTACCAAGCATGTCAAGAAATGATAATTTTCAAATATTGCAAGTCCAAATCATTGTACGATGTCTTTTTTAGAGGACCTCGACTCTTGAGATGTTGCAGGTGTTTGAAAAGTTTGAACTGAAATTGAACTGTTATTTGGAATGTTCCTAATCATCATAGTTATGCCTTTTTTGATCAGAAAATATAATACCAAACATTTAAAAATATATTACCAAACATTTAAAAATAACTTTTCATGCAAGCAAGTAAAATTCAGTTGTTTTACTAATTTCATAGTCTTGATACTTTTAACAATCGGATCGGCGCTAACGCGCAAACCTTCGCTTTTGTTTTTCGAGAGAAAGGAACTAAGTTGCAAATACGATAATAATGTAAATAATAATAATAATAATGTAAAGGTAGATCATGGAAAGTTGAACTCAAGAAACAAAGATGAAACCGATTAATGTTCTTTATGTATGAATAGTGACCATCTGGCAAACCTGCGTAAAGGACTAAAGCCACATATCTTGCCATTAATACCAACGATGATTGCCAGAGGGTCACTATTCATATATAAAGAACATTAATCGGTTTCATCTTTGTTTTCTTGAGTTGAACTTTCCATGATCTACTTTTATCATCTCAGAAAGATATCTGTCAACGATGAAAGGGAACCCGAAACAATAGAAGTCCACCAAGACTAAAAGTCTTTTTGCAAAAAGGTAGACCACACCACTAGAGCAAAAAGTTGTGTGTAAGTTTTATTTAGCGTAAAAAGTTCATTGTACATATACCTCCTTATCTAAAACAAATCACATCATTGTACATATACCTCTTTCATCATTGACAGATATCTCTCCGACAAGAGAAGATGAAGGGTAATTAAAAACTTACACATATCTTGCGTAAAGGACTAAAGCCACTGGAAGGTAAACATGGTTGATGATAACAACTGAATTAGTAGGTTACTCATTACCGTTGGACGTTGAAGGTAAACATGCACAGTGAGAAGTGAGATTGATAACTTCTCTATGGAAGTTGCTAAAATAGTTTTAATTCATTTTTGGTTCCTGATCATTACAGTTATGCATTTTTTTGATCAGAAAATATATTCCCAAAAAAATTAAAAACAACTTTTTCATGCAAGAAAGTAAAATTCAGTTGTTGGATAGTGAGTAATATAACTGGACAGTAAGATTGATAACTTCTCTATGGAAGTTACTAAAATAGTTAAACAAAAGCTGAAATTGAACAGTTATTTGGAATGTTCCTGATCATTACAATAAAATTCAGTTGATGGACAGTGAGATTGATAAACTGGAGAGGTTAGCCAGACGTTTGTCAAACGAACAATTAAAATAAACTTTTCATGCAAGCAAGTAAAATTCAGTTGTTGGACAGTGAGATTGATAACTGGACAGGTTAGCCAGGCGTTTGTCAAACGAACAATTAAAATAAACTTTTCATGCAAGCAAGTAAAATTCAGTTGTTGGACAGTGAGATTGAAAGGTGGCAGGAAAAAGCTGACATTTTGTTCCTTGTTGCAGAAAGAAATCAACAGTCGGATTGACGATTTTGTTTACCCTCCCATTGACATAAAAATGTTCTTTTGAAAAACGTCTGACTGCAAAAAAAAAAAAAAAAAAAAAAAAAACTAACTCAAAAGACCAAAAAATTTAAAAAAAAAAATTTCCGAAGCGCCCCGCTTAGGCCTAAGCGAGGCGCTTCGGGTCAAAAATCAGTTTTTTATGACCTCGTACCGAGGTAGTTAAAAAGTATAGAAAGCACCTCGCTTAGGCCTAAGCGAGACGCTTTCAGGGAGGTGAAAATAGAAGTGGGGGGGTTGAAATAGACAGGGCCATTAAAAATCTAGCAAGATTAAAATTTAAAAACTTTAATGTGTTAGCTATTAGATAAAATATATTTATACATTCATAACCATTAGTTGAGGTGAGGGTTGGGTCTAGTAAAATCATTGGAGTTAAGATGTTAGTATGGACGTGTGGTGTTGTTTCCCCTGAGATTAAGGGTTTGTGCCTTAACAAATACGAATTTGATGTAATTTAAACCGTTAAAAAATCATAACCATTAATTTAGTAGATCATGATTGACCATATCAATCATTTTTACCATTCACCATTTATTATGCAAATGTAAATACATTCAAATAGAAAGGCTTATGTTAAATATACCAACTAAGAGGATTAATACCAATGGAGTGGTGGTCCATTGGCAAAGGCAAAGCTTTTAAACACCTAGGTTGGGGAAGGTCTTGGGTTCAAGTCCCACAGACCATAAGATTTAAAAAGAAATTAACCTTTCAAAAAAAAATAAACTAAGAGGATTAATCTACCAATTTAGTCAAACTGCATTTAATGAGCTAATCTACCAACTAATTAAATAATGATTAAGTTAGTATTTACTATTTATATTACTATACTACTATCACTTTTTTTATATAACATTTTAGATTTTGTAGTACTATTATTAATAATATTGATACCAATATTAACGAAAAATAAATAACCTTTAATAAAAAAATACGAAAAATGCAAAAGTTCATTATTAATAAATAAATAAATATACGAGTCTCTAGTAAAAAAAAGTAAACATGCAAATATTAAAATACTTAATCAACTAGATCGAAAAAACCACTTTCACGGTGACAAAGTTGGGTATATAGTTCTAGACACGGCCTATACATGGTTTCCCATCTAGTGGCAGACTGGCTAATGTTGTGAAAATTCCAATAAGGCGTGATAGTAGGCATTGGGTACCCTTCTTGTAATTCCACCCTGATATAATGGTTCTCATCATTAACTAGGGCAATTGTAAGAGCTCTGTGATGTTGAATCTCTTCTAGACCACTCCAAAACGGGAAAATAGTCGTACTGCCTGACATGCTTAAAGAATGGACGATTACACCAAACTTATTAGCAATCAGAACACCTGCCTCAGGCATTTTCATCCGCTGTACTCTTGTACAAGGCGACCCAAAGAAGCACACATCTTGATACAATGAATTTACATCCTTAACAAAAATGTTCGCGTAGATATCATATCGACTTTGTAACTCTTCTCTCATCGTATGTCGAATGTACTCATAATACTTATCTTCATCAAGTCCGATACAAACAGCTAGTGCTCGATATCCACAATTTCCATCGCATTTAACATTTTGTATATTTGTTATATATGGATGTATTAATTTGTATTCAATTGTAATTATCCCTTCCCAAAAATCCCACTGATGCCTTGGCCACTCCGGTATGGTACTCGACCATGACTATCGAGTATAACGCTTTAATTAGAAATGGTACATGGGAGTTAGTTCCTCGTGACCTATCCATGAATATTATTTGTTCCATGTGGTTGTTTAAACATAAATACAGGTCAGACGGGACACTAGAGAGGTACAAGGCCAGATTGGTGTGTGATGGTCGTTCACAGCAGGTGGGCATTGATTGTGGTGAGACTTTTAGCCCGGTTTGTTAAACCGGCTACCATACGCACAGTAGGGATGAGCATTTTTTCCCGAGTACCTATACCCGTACCCATACCGTACCTGTACCGGTACCTGTACCGGTACCGATTTTGAGTACTCGGTACAGGTATTGGTACCCACTTTTACTGATTTCGGTATTCGGTACTTTCGGTATCGGTACGGGTATCGAATTCTATATACTATTGAATTTGATTATATGTGTTACTTCGTATTATGGTATTTATGTATAGTATTGATACTCGTAATTATTTACCTACTTGGTACCCGTACGGGTGCTCAAAAAAGAAAAAAACTAACAAAATGGTACCAAATGGGTATCGTACGGAAATACCGATACCCCGGACTCGTACCCGTACCTATATATTCGGTACGGTACTCGGTACCCACTTTTGTTCAAATTCGGTACGGGTATTTTCGGTACGGTACGGGTATAGGTATGGGTACGGTACCGGTCTCATCCCTAACGCACAGTTCTCACACTCGCACTATCTGAAGGTTGGGTTGTGCACAAGTTCGAATTCGTCTATTCTTTACAGGAGCCCTTCGAAAAAAAGATATGAGTTAAAAAAGAATAAAGATTCCATTTTTATATCATATCATAATATATTTTTTCTTGTACATCCATTTTGTCTTCTATTTTTTTTAAAATGTATCTCTCTCTATAAAAACAACAATAATAAATAATAAAACAAAAAATAATGCTGATTAAAATACAAACAAATTAACTACACATTGACTATAAAAAAATCGTAAAAGCTAATTTTTAGTAATAATAAAATAATAAAAAAAACTTAAGTTAATATGATGGTTGTATTTATTGAGAGTATGGTGTAAATACGAACATCCTTTTTAAATGGTACAAGTATTATGTACACGTGGGAAAGCCAAAAAGTTTGACCACTAGGTATATTTAACACTATCCAGATAGAAAGCAAAATCATTTTGTGGTCAAACTACATGAGAATAATTATTGCTCGAATAATGCAAAATTTTGAGGACTATAGTGCAAAATCATTATGTGGTCAAACTACATGGTGATTTATTTGCAGTGTCAAAACAAAGTTTTTGATGAATTAAAATTGTCGTATACAAATTCTCTTTCTTTACTTTTATTGCGTAACAATATATCATTTCATTATAATCTAGGAATAATGGAAATAAATAATCTAACTATTGACTATTGGCGCCAATGATCTCCAGCCCAGCTGGTTTGAGGTAGGGTGGGTTTTCCCTTAGGGGTTCCCATCCTGAGGGTAGGTCACAAGTTCGATTCATCCACACCACAAAAAAATTCCCCGTGATGGTTTGAGCTTAGACAAGGAGGACACCAGTGTGTGGGTAGGGATTCGAACTTGAGATCGCTAGGTTAGGGTTGTACAAGGATTTCCACTGAACTAAGCCTTTCAAAAAAAAAAAAAAAAAACTATTGACTATTGGCCAATAACAGTCTCAACTATGAAAATTACCAATAGTGGTCTCAACTTTCAACATATTGGAATATAATGGACCCAAACTAACGGAGGTCTAACTCCGTTAGTGTGATGCTGACGTGACATCCCGGTGGCAAAATGATCTTACGTGGCATCCGACGTAACATCCTAGGTGGTAAAATGATCATACGTGGCATCCGACGTGGCATCCTACGTGGCATGCCACGTCAGCACCACACTAACGCCGTTAGTTTGGGTCCATTATATTCCAATATAGGGATGGCAACGGGTCGGGTATGGGTCGGGTTTGGCTAATACCATACCCATACCCGGTTATAAAATCTCATACCATACCCGTCCCATAACCCGTCGGGTTTTTGTCGGGTATAGAGCATACCCGCGGGTATCGGGTATACCCGTTGGTATTTGCATGTATATATATATATATACGTATATTTATTTTCTTTTATAGTCTTATGTTTTAAGAAATCTAGAGTATATAAAATTGTAATAAGTAACATGTATATTATCATCACCATAATAATCTTTGAAACATTTTATATGTAAATATATATTATAGTATGAATTTTGAAAACTATTTATATATTTCATAGCATATAAATATAAATAATAATGTTATTAATATATATATATATATATATATATACTAGATGAAAAGTTTATTCTTCAAATAATGAATTTATTAGAATGAAACTTACTAAAAAATAGTTAAGAAAGTATCTATATAAAACTTTAAAGTATTCGGGTATATATTTCGGGTAGACGGGTATTTAGTTTCGAGTAATCGGGTCGGGTATCACCTAATACCATACCCGTCCCATACCTGTGTAATATTTTTTTTCCAATACCAAACCCGTCCCATACCCATCGGGTATCGGGTATACCCGTCCCAAATGCTTCGGGTTTCGGGTATACCCATCGGGCTCAGGTTTTTTTGCCATCCCTATTCCAATATGTCGAAAATTGGGACCACTATTGGTAATTTTTGTGACGACCGGGAAAAATTTTTCTTTTTATCGCTTTGTTCTCTTTGACTTCGGGAAATTTTCGGGACGAAAATTCTTTCAACAGGGGGATGATGTGACACCCGGCATGTTTGGGTCAACATTTTATAAACATATAAGTCTACCTTAGCGAAAAACGTTTATTAAACATACTTGACGGGGTCAGTAGAGTCGGAACACAGTCCGTATTGTCCAGGGTTCAATGATTCGGGAGATCATTGGGTTAGTCACACACACACACACACGATACGAGTCCCGTTGTTGGTGAATTACATAAACTAATTAAGTGTATGTGTAGACTAATGGTCGTATGGTGGATTACATGCTTAGATGTGTTTAAATGATGTGTAGATAATCAATCATCCGTGCTTAAATATGTTAAACATAGACTAAGGTTGCATGCTCGTATGGTAGGGTGCGTTAAAATGCGTTAAACACGACAAATTGGAAAACTAGAAAAACGTGAGTCCTGGTTCGACCAATCGAATGGGCGAACCTGGACAATACTCCTGGTTCGACCCTTGTAAAAGGGGCGAACCTGGACAATACTCCTGGTTCGACCCTTGTAAAAGGGGCGAACCTGGGATATGGAATTGAAAGAATTTCATTCGACCAAGTCAGGGTACGTTCGACCCTGTGAAAGGGTCGAAGGAGAGCACATTCGCCCAGGTAAAAGGGGCGAATGTGGACATAGTATAAATACCACACTTTGTCATTTTTCACCATTTCACAAACCCTAACCGTCTCAAAACACTCTCTAGCAACTTTAAACATTGGGGAAGGAGTTTTTGCCCTTGTTTTCTATAATCTAACCTACAAACATCTTCTACACAAAGATCTAAGGTGTGTTCTTCATTCTAAATCATTTTTAAAGCATTTCAATTCGTTTTTATTAAACCCCAAGAGTCCAGATCTGATACAAACATGTTTTCATGGATAAAAACCTTCCTAATATCTTTCTAAACAAAACCTATTCATAAACAATGAGTTTCCATACAAAATAACATGTGTTAATGGTGTTTTATGTGATGTTATGCATTGTTTGATGATTGATTGCTGTATAGATGTTATGACAATGACCTAGGACTGTTATTGATGATGATTTATGATTGAGATAGGTTACAATTGATTATTGATGATGTTTTGTTCATTTTGGGGATTTTGGGTTAGATCTAGGGCTTGTTCATGATGATAGTGATAAGGATATGATTGGGGGGTTTATTGTTCATGATAATCTGAGTATATTAAGTTGATTATTGATTGATTTCATAAAGTTTCCTAATTGGGTAAAGATTGCATGCGTTTGATGTGACATCTCCATAATTTGCTATTTCGGGTAACTTGTAAAACGGACGGATTTCAGGATAAAATTGGTAGGGTTATGTAGGAATATGTTAATGATAGTTGACTGCTGTGATTGGTAATGTTTCGTGATGTTTTCGGACCGTTTAGATGCGTTTTGGTGCGTTTTATAAAATGCTGATGAAAACGGGCGAACGTGGAATAAAATTGGTTCGAATGGGCGAACATGGAACAAAACATGGGAAAAACGGGCGAACGTGGAAAAACGGGCGAACGTGGGAAAAACGGGCGAACGTGGCTCAAACGGGCGAACGTGGAACAAAATGTGGGAAAAACGGGCGAACGTGGCTCAAACGGGCGAACGTGGAAATGGGAAAACCACATTCGACCATCTGATGTCTGGAATGAGATTTTTGATGCAAACTAAGTGTTTTATGCTTGAAACTTATGTGTTAAACTTATGTGCCTGACTAATTGATGTAATGGGTCACCAACGGGATGTCGGGTCGGTCTGGGATGTCCGGTTAACGTTTAAACACACTTTTTAACACACGTAGTCAAGATCTGGACAATCGGGGACTAGTTAGCCTTCGGGTTAATAGTCATCACACTTATGTAAACTCATTGATAGGTTGTCATTAGTTGGGATTATCATACACGTGTTGGAATTCTAGTTATCGGAAGACGCACTCTAAGGTGAGTTTCACGGCCCCTCTTTTATACTCTTTTCTCTCGGGGGAGAAGCATGCCACACGTTTTAACAACGCAACGTTTATGATTTGAAAACGCAACTCTTATGAAACTTACCACTTTTGGAAACATAACACTTTTAGAAACATGAAGCCTTTTGGGAATGTAACTTTTTCAAGAAACGTGACACGTTTGGCACTTGGCATATTTAACATTGGCACCTGACACTTTTAAACATTGACATTTGGCACTTTTAAACATTGGCACTTGACATTTTTAAACATTGACACTTGGCATTTGGAACTTGGCGCTTGGCACTTATTTACTATACGACGAAACCTAAGTCCCTATTGAAACCATGAATGTGCGGGGCACAACGGGGGAAATGTGGATAGATCTATCGGGCGTGACGAACCCCACCTGACGGCTGGGAGCCGGGCGGGTGCATATTGTCTCTACTTGACACTTGACACTTGGCACATGGGCAGCAACTCAAGCAACGTTTGTCAGTAATGGTTTTAGCAACACAGTCGTAGTAGTAAGGGAACGTTTGTTATTTACTTGGAACTTTTGCACACTTGGCACTTTATGAGGAATTGCTTTACACATGAAAACGTTTACGAACTTAAAACCTGTGAACTCACCAGCATTATATGTTGACGTCTTTTTGGCATGTTTTCTCAGGTCGCTAAGGTTGCAGCATTGAGTATAGGCGCACGGAGTCTCACGGCGTCTAGGGATCATATGCATATTTTGTTAAACATTTCAGACTTTGAGTTTTACTTTTAAGTTGTAATAATACATTTCGCTTCCGCTGTGTTAGAACGGTTTTGAAACTCAATGGTAGTTTACGTTGTTTTCTTATCATATAGATGTCGTTTATTGTGACCGTTGACTTGGATCCTGGTGTGTCACGCGCCTCGCGGTAAAACCCCGCATGTGGAAAATTGAGGGTGTGACAATTTTCGTAGTTGGAACTGTTATTGGCCAATAGTCAATGGTTGAAATTATTTATTTCCATTATTCCTATAATCTATATAGCTATTATATAAAGAGAAAATTGCTCGAATAGTTTATGTGGTTTACTCAGATTTCACATTTAGTCCTCAACTTTCAAAAATTACAGGTATAGTCCTCAACTTTTGACATTTTTTTTAACTCGGATAGTCCTTGGGGCTAACTGAGGTTAAATAATCCAGTTAAGTGAGTGTGAAATTACAAAGCTACCCTTACTTTAATAAAAAATAATGCTAATTAATGTGGGTACCCCCACTTCATCTTCTCCACCTCATCACATTCACAAACCACCACCACCCATCTCCACCCTCCACCACCACCGACATCCACCAACCACCACAGCCCCCTACCGACATCCACACAAACACTGCCACACACAAAAACACTCTCACACTAACACTTTCCTCTCATCTCACACACACACTGACGGGAAAGAGTTAGAGAGAGAAAGAGTCAGAGAGAGAGGGAGGAGATTAGAGATAGAGAAGAAGAGAGAGAACCAGAGCAGAGAGAGACCGGAGAAGAGGAGCCATTGGCTGTGACCTCCGACCGACGCCCCTTTTTCCCCTCCAACGAAGATATTGAGCAACGGTTGATGGTACCGATGACCTGAGTTCTGATTGGGTTAGATTTGATCTCAAAGGTGAAATTCCCAAACCCACATCTTATCTCTTTTAATAAGAATCTTAGATTAGTGATGATGATAAATGGTTTAGATGATGGCTCGCGTTGTGGGTTTTGGTCGAACCAGATCTGATCTCAGAGTAAAGTTCACGGTTGGTTGTTGGTGCAAGGGTTTAAGCCAAGGACACCGGTCAAGAGACGAGTCGAGGGGGCGGGTCAAGGAGGTCGGTCTCTCTAACTCTTTCTCTCTCTAACTCTTTCTAGCGACTGGTCCCAGGTTCGGTGGGGGTGTGGTGGTTGGTGGATGTTGGTGGGGGCTGTGGTGGTTGTAGGGCGGGTGGTGGCTGTGGTGGTTGTTGGATATCGATGGTGGTGAAGGGTGGAGATGAGTGGTGGTGGTTTGTGGAGGTGACGAGGTGGAGAAGATGAAGTGGGGAAGATGAAGTGTGGGACCCACATAATTAGTATTATTTTTTTATTAAAGTAAGGGTAGTTTTGTAATTTCACACCCACTTAGCTGGATTATTTAACCTCAGTTAGCTCCAGGCACTATCCGAGTTAAAAAAATGTCAAAAGTTGAGGACTATACCTGTAATTTTTAAAAGTTGGGGACTAAAGGTGAAATCTAAGCAAACCACAGTGACTATTCAAGCAATTTTCTCTTATATAAATAAAACAACTGTAATAAAAAAAAAAGTATACGATCAAATTCAGTGTATAATAATATTAATTCAATAAAAAAAAAAATATATCGAATAGTCTATTACAACATTTGTATCCTTCATTTAAAACTTTTACTAGAACAAGAGAGAAAAAGATCATAAGTGCACTTATAATGACTAGCAGGAACCCGCGCGTTGCAGCGGGGCTGTACCCGTAAACTTTTATTACATATATAATAATTTTAAACTAAAAGTCATCATGTATTCTTGTGTGACAATTATTTTGGTAAAAGTCCTTTGATATTGAAAGCACGAATAAAAAATAAAAATTGATGCGAGAGAATACTGAAAACTTGAATTAGAAGACAAGATTTCAGTCTCTGAAAAAAAGTAGCTAAATACTCTAAATGAAGCCATAAAA
This sequence comes from Ambrosia trifida, assembly GCA_028751855.1. Lineage (NCBI taxonomy): Eukaryota > Viridiplantae > Streptophyta > Magnoliopsida > Asterales > Asteraceae > Ambrosia > Ambrosia trifida. Next base: position 37,066,311 of record CM054125.1, on the reverse strand, counting down.
AAATAAAGAATGACGTGTAGGATGGGTTTGTCATCCCGTAGTACTAACTGGTCGATTTTGTTGTATATTCCCGAATATGCTCTGAACGTATATATGTCATTTCTCATGTTGGCGATTGTTTCGTCTAATGAGACACCCATAGGTGTGAAGGAGAAGTTTGTGTTGTATGCGAGGATCAAAGAAACCATGAGGTTGCTCTTTTTTTTTTTTTTTTGTTATTCTTGTTTGACAATTATTTTGGTTTTGCTATTGACCGGGTCAGTCACAAATGGGACTATGCCTATATCTTTTATTTGAGTTTGCATATGTTAGTCAAATTTTTGTATATTATTTTTATTATAAGTTAATAAGTTATTTAATTGTTATACTTTTAAACTAAAAGTCATCATGTATTCTTGTTTGACAATTATTTTGGTTTTCCTAATGATCTAGTGTGACACCCGGCAACTTCCGGTAACTAACTTTTGAAAACTTAGTAAGTCTACCTTAGCGAGTCGCGCATACGTTACACATAACAAGGTCGGTCGAGTCGAGTCGCACATCATTAGGGTTTTAACATACGCAAGTCTCGGGTCCCGGGAATTGGTGATCGGGTAGGAACGTGTTATTTATCATGCATTATATGTTGGTAATCATTATGTGACTTATCGCTATGTGGAAACGTGATTACATATGTTAAAATAGGGTTTAACGCGCCAAAAACCCGGACACACAGACTATAGGCGATTAGGCCATGTGGTATAGCCTAATCGCCAGTATTTGAGGCGAGTAGGGGAGTCTTTAAGCGAGTAGGATGCTACTCGCATGAAGGTTCATGCGAGTAGCAGTCCTAATCGCGTATACTGCTGCATACTCGCCTGAACTCCCCCGAACGACTAGAAACGCCTATAAATACCACCCTTGACCTCCAAAACATCATTTATGCTACCCTAGCCGTCCCATAACCTATCTCAACCTACAAACACCCTCTAGAACCTATTTTTACATCAAAACAACCATTTCCAAGCTTATTCCATCATCTCCTCTTGAATACAAGGTGTGTTCTTCAAACCCAAACCTTTAAATGATTATGTTTTACTCCCTAAAAGTCCAGACCTGACTTATAAATGTTTTTGTCTTTGAAAACCCATTTAAAACCGTTTTTAAACAAACCCACACCTTTACATGTATTATATGTGTTATATGTGATTAAAGATAGGATTTTTAGGATTGAATCATGGTTGTTTTTGTGTTATTATGATGTTTATGGCTGTTACAAGTTAGTATGATGATGTCCTAGGAGTTTGAATGGTTTTGGTTGTGTATTGTTGATACTTGATGTTTTGACCCATTGAAGGATTTTGGATGATTAAGGATGATATGAGGTGTGTTGTTGATTGTATGATGTTAGGGTTTACTCTAGGATGATGCTAGAACAGTAGGATGCTATCGGATAACGTGGTTATGTGTTTTAATCTGAATAATTGCTAATTAGGGCAAGTTCTTGCATGTTGATGTGATGTTTACATGCTAAGTTGCTATTTTGGGAAAACGCTCGCATTCGGGACTGTTAGAACGATGAAAACTTAGGGGTTTTGCTTGAAATATGTTTGTTAATGTGTTAGGATGATTATTGGATGTTCCTACATGTTTCGGATCTGATTTGGAGTGTTCGGCGCACGAAATTGCACTACAGAACTGTATAGGCGAGTAGGATCCTACTCGCATGAGGCTTTAGGCGAGTAGGCTCCTAAATGCCTGATGTTCAGGCGAATACAAGCCTATTCGCCTATAGTATATGCGAATAGGGGCCTATTCCCCTCAACTACTAGCATTTACAATCCTAAATGCCTATACATAAGGCAATTACAATCCTAAATGCCTATACTTAAGCATTTACAATCCTAAATGCTAGTTTGATTCCTAAATGCTACTTCTACTAGCATTTACAATCCTAAATGCCTATACATAAGGCATTTACAATCCTAAATGCCTATACTTAAGCATTTACAATCCTAAATGCTAGTTTGATTCCTAATCGCGTATAATGCTGCTGTATGTATATTTTAACATCCCGGAACATGATTTGACGCCTAGGAACATGATAGGAACCCCGGGATACACCCAATGACTTAGTAACACGTGTTCGGACCTGTTTACGCGTTAATCGGATATTATGCTAGACTAGGTGAACTGTTGCGCGTGTTAAGTGTTTAATTGCATATGTGGCATGATGTCTTGTATTTATCTAACACGTGGAATGTCGGGTCACCAATGGGATGTCGAGTCTTGTCTTACGTAGTCTTGTTGTCGGTCAAACACGCTTTTCGGACACATAATGGTCATGGACTGGACTTAGGGACTAATGAACCCGATGGGTTATTAGTCTAACTTGACACATATCTTATGATAGGTCGCCAATAGTTGGGGCTATCATATCTTACAGACGGTTTACTCATATCACGCATACGGTTTACTCTTAAACGGAATACGCAACCTAAGGTGAGTTCACGGCCCCACATTTTACGGTTTATGTTTTCGGGGGAGAAACATGCTTAAAACTCTTTTATGACTTATGACTTGTTAAACTCTTATGGCTCATGACTCTTTATCACGTTATACTATGGCTTACTTATCGTACTATACGGTTCATCAAAAGTCCCTTAGAAACCACTAACATGGGTATATGGCGGGGAAATATGGATAGCGCTATTGGGAACTGACAAACCCCACTCGACGGTGGGACCGACGAGTGCATATTGTCTCTAATAAAACAAGGTCTACCGGTGATGACGGTAGCCCATAGGAAACTAAGGGTCACTACACGGCTTAGTCAGCAATGGTTTCACCCGTATGAGTATCTCATTCTGCGCCTAGCTAGCGTTCTCACAAGCATAGTAGTAACTGTGATGGTAACGGTTTTTGAAGGATCACTTTAAACGTTTAATTAAAACCTGTGAACTCACCAGCATTATATGTTGACTCTTTTAGCATGTTTTCTCAGGTCGCTAAGGTAGCAGCTGTCGGATAGGCGCACGAGGTCGCACTGGAGTCGTCTCGTGTCTAGGGTCTCATTGCACGTTTTGGAATCATGAACTTTTGAACTTATGTTTTATTTATGCATGACTTTTTGTAAACTTTAAATGCTTCCGCACTGTTGAATGTTGGTTTTAAACTTATGCATGGTTTTTGTTTACGTACGTTTTTACATTTAGACGTCGTTTATTGTGACCGTTGACTTGGATCCTGGTGTGTCACACGCCTCGCGGTAGAACTCCGCAGGTGGAAATTTGAGGGTGTGACAGATTGGTATCAGAGCCAATGGTTATAGTGAACTAGGACTGCATGTAGAGTCTAGACTATAGCCGAGTCTCACACACTAGACGGTCACATACATTTGAGTCGTGTCTTTTGGTAAACATACTAACCTTGTCGGGGTGTCGGTATCCTTACCACACAGTGTCACATTACCTATCTCATACTTGGTTATTCCTAGCTTTATTTATCTTCTCCTTCGGGTTTGCAGTCGAGGGAACATGTTTGTTGATCTTTTGAGTTGGTTGTATATTTCTAAGATGCGGGTACCGGGTGACTTGAGGTTCGAGCTCGGGGCACGCCTTGAGGAGCATGTAGAGCAATTTATCATTTCGGGTGCACACGAAATCATAAGTTGAAATGCATGGAAGACTTGGTGAATCTCGTGTTGGGATTAATGGTCACGTTCGAACCCGATCCTAGGCTTTTCATATTCTCTTGGTTTAGCGTTGGTGATGGGTCTGAGTATTTGTTTCTTGTTCCTTCTCAGAAGATGTCAGGACGCACTGGAGGACGCACTGGAGGACGCACTGGGGGACGACGTGGAGGCCACACTGGTGGGGGTAGAGGTGGTGGTAACATCACCTTGACGTATGATGAGCTCAATGAGATGATGCAGCAACAGTTGGGCGTTGCATTAGCTGCTTTTCAGGCTGCCCAGCAGACTTTTATGGGTGCTACTGCTCCTCCGGTTCAGGCAGGTGTTGCCTATAAGCGGTTTAAGGATTGTCAGCCTCTCAGCTTCCAGGGTACGGAGGGAGCTGTGGAGTTGCTTCGGTGGTTGGAGAAGACTGAGTCGGTGTTTGCTTTATGTGAGACTCCAGCGGTGGATTGGGTGAAGTTTGCTTCGGGGACTTTTGTAGGAGCCGCCTTGACGTGGTGGAACTGCGTCACACAGACACTTGGTCTTGGGGAGGCCAACGCCATGCCTTGGGCGGATTTTGTGCGTAGGTTGAAGGATGAGTACTGCCCGCGTGAGGAGATTAAGAGGTTGGAACAGGAATATGGGAATCTTAAGATGGTTGGTTCTGAGGTTGAGGAGTACACGATCAGGCACAACGAGCTAGCAGTGATGTGTCCAGGTTTGTCTACACCAGAGTATAGGAGGATAGAGCAGTACCTTGCGGGTTTGGTGCCAGAGATTGCGGGATTGGTGTCTGCTAGGGATCCTACTACTATATCAGAGGCTGTGCGGTCGGCTACTAAGATGACCAACTTGAAGATTTCTGAGGGTGTCTTGCCTCCTAGGGGCTCTTCTGTGAAGGCGCCGGCAGAGAACAAGAGGAAGTGGGAAAGCGTGGATAAGGGTTCATCGGGGGTTCAGCGACAACCGGCGGCGAATAAGGCTGAAGCTTCTGGGTCAGCATCGGACCAGAAACAAGGGGGCTATGCTGGGAAAATCCCTAAGTGTGTGCGCTGTGGGTTTCATCACTATGGTACTTGTGAGAGTTTTCGCTGTGAGCGTTGTCAGAAGACGGGGCATCTTGCCAAGGATTGTAGGGTCAACCTTTCCAGGACGACTCAGACTAATGCTATTACTAACCCTGCTCCACAGGGGAATCAGGGTTGCTTTCATTGTGGAGAAGCGGGGCACTTCAAGCGAAGCTGTCCCAAGTTGAATCAAGGGGGCACAGGGACTGCAGGGAAGGAAGGAAACAATGAAGGCGGTGGCCGGTTTACTCGTGCTCATGCTTATGTGATCGGTGCTAGGGAGAACCAGGTGGATCCAGACACTGTTACCCGTACGTATTCTCTCTTATCTCTTGTTACGCTTTGGTTTTACTTTTATCCGCATTGTTGTGCGTTCGTGTTTCGGGTGTTTTCTTTGTGGTCTGGTCTCTGTTTCTCATTCTTTGGGTCGATGAGGGTCCTTTGGGGATGTTACTTGGACGGTACCGGTGGGTTAGTTATACCGATCATAGTAGTCTCCAGTAGGCCTTCGATCGGGGTCTCTTGTCTCGTACTCACATTTGGTTTATGACCTTCACTTGTTATATTTTGGGGAAACGTTACTTGGGCACAGAGGTCGACACTCATCACTGTTGAAGCCGAAAGAATCTCGGGACGAGATTCCTTTCAACAGGGGGATGATGTGACGACCCGGAAAATTTTTCTTCTTATTTGTTTTCTCTCCTCGACTTCGGGAAATTTTCGGGACGAAAATTCTTTCAACAGGGGGATGATGTGACACCCGGCAACTTCCGGTAACTAACTTTTGAAAACTTAGTAAGTCTACCTTAGCGAGTCGCGCATACGTTACACATAACAAGGTCGGTCGAGTCGAGTCGCACATCATTAGGGTTTTAACATACGCAAGTCTCGGGTCCCGGGAATTGGTGATCGGGTGGGAACGTGTTATTTATCATGCATTATATGTTGGTAATCATTATGTGACTTATCGCTATGTGGAAACGTGATTACATATGTTAAAATAGGGTTTAACGCGCCAAAAACCCGGACACACAGACTATAGGCGATTAGGCCATGTGGTATAGCCTAATCGCCAGTATTTGAGGCGAGTAGGGGAGTCTTTAAGCGAGTAGGATGCTACTCGCATGAAGGTTCATGCGAGTAGCAGTCCTAATCGCGTATACTGCTGCATACTCGCCTGAACTCCCCCGAACGACTAGAAACGCCTATAAATACCACCCTTGACCTCCAAAACATCATTTATGCTACCCTAGCCGTCCCATAACCTATCTCAACCTACAAACACCCTCTGGAACCTATTTTTACATCAAAACAACCATTTCCAAGCTTATTCCATCATCTCCTCTTGAATACAAGGTGTGTTCTTCAAACCCAAACCTTTAAATGATTATGTTTTACTCCCTAAAAGTCCAGACCTGACTTATAAATGTTTTTGTCTTTGAAAACCCATTTAAAACCGTTTTTAAACAAACCCACACCTTTACATGTATTATATGTGTTATATGTGATTAAAGATAGGATTTTTAGGATTGAATCATGGTTGTTTTTGTGTTATTATGATGTTTATGGCTGTTACAAGTTAGTATGATGATGTCCTAGGAGTTTGAATGGTTTTGGTTGTGTATTGTTGATACTTGATGTTTTGACCCATTGAAGGATTTTGGATGATTAAGGATGATATGAGGTGTGTTGTTGATTGTATGATGTTAGGGTTTACTCTAGGATGATGCTAGAACAGTAGGATGCTATCGGATAACGTGGTTATGTGTTTTAATCTGAATAATTGCTAATTAGGGCAAGTTCTTGCATGTTGATGTGATGTTTACATGCTAAGTTGCTATTTTGGGAAAACGCTCGCATTCGGGACTGTTAGAACGATGAAAACTTAGGGGTTTTGCTTGAAATATGTTTGTTAATGTGTTAGGATGATTATTGGATGTTCCTACATGTTTCGGATCTGATTTGGAGTGTTCGGCGCGCGAAATTGCACTACAGAACTGTATAGGCGAGTAGGATCCTACTCGCATGAGGCTTTAGGCGAGTAGGCTCCTAAATGCCTGATGTTCAGGCGAATACAAGCCTATTCGCCTATAGTATATGCGAATAGGGGCCTATTCCCCTCAACTACTAGCATTTACAATCCTAAATGCCTATACATAAGGCAATTACAATCCTAAATGCCTATACTTAAGCATTTACAATCCTAAATGCTAGTTTGATTCCTAAATGCTACTTCTACTAGCATTTACAATCCTAAATGCCTATACATAAGGCATTTACAATCCTAAATGCCTATACTTAAGCATTTACAATCCTAAATGCTAGTTTGATTCCTAATCGCGTATAATGCTGCTGTATGTATATTTTAACATCCCGGAACATGATTTGACGCCTAGGAACATGATAGGAACCCCGGGATACACCCAATGACTTAGTAACACGTGTTCGGACCTGTTTACGCGTTAATCGGATATTATGCTAGACTAGGTGAACTGTTGCGCGTGTTAAGTGTTTAATTGCATATGTGGCATGATGTCTTGTATTTATCTAACACGTGGAATGTCGGGTCACCAATGGGATGTCGAGTCTTGTCTTACGTAGTCTTGTTGTCGGTCAAACACGCTTTTCGGACACATAATGGTCATGGACTGGACTTAGGGACTAATGAACCCGATGGGTTATTAGTCTAACTTGACACATATCTTATGATAGGTCGCCAATAGTTGGGGCTATCATATCTTACAGACGGTTTACTCATATCACGCATACGGTTTACTCTTAAACGGAATACGCAACCTAAGGTGAGTTCACGGCCCCACATTTTACGGTTTATGTTTTCGGGGGAGAAACATGCTTAAAACTCTTTTATGACTTATGACTTGTTAAACTCTTATGGCTCATGACTCTTTATCAAGTTATACTATGGCTTACTTATCGTACTATACGGTTCATCAAAAGTCCCTTAGAAACCACTAACATGGGTATATGGCGGGGAAATATGGATAGCGCTATTGGGAACTGACAAACCCCACTCGACGGTGGGACCGACGAGTGCATATTGTCTCTAATAAAACAAGGTCTACCGGTGATGACGGTAGCCCATAGGAAACTAAGGGTCACTACACGGCTTAGTCAGCAATGGTTTCACCCGTATGAGTATCTCATTCTGCGCCTAGCTAGCGTTCTCACAAGCATAGTAGTAACTGTGATGGTAACGGTTTTTGAAGGATCACTTTAAACGTTTAATTAAAACCTGTGAACTCACCAGCATTATATGTTGACTCTTTTAGCATGTTTTCTCAGGTCGCTAAGGTAGCAGCTGTCGGATAGGCGCACGAGGTCGCACTGGAGTCGTCTCGTGTCTAGGGTCTCATTGCACGTTTTGGAATCATGAACTTTTGAACTTATGTTTTATTTATGCATGACTTTTTGTAAACTTTAAATGCTTCCGCACTGTTGAATGTTGGTTTTAAACTTATGCATGGTTTTTGTTTACGTACGTTTTTACATTTAGACGTCGTTTATTGTGACCGTTGACTTGGATCCTGGTGTGTCACACGCCTCGCGGTAGAACTCCCCAGGTGGAAATTTGAGGGTGTGACAGATTGGTATCAGAGCCAATGGTTATAGTGAACTAGGACTGCATGTAGAGTCTAGACTATAGCCGAGTCTCACACACTAGACGGTCACATACATTTGAGTCGTGTCTTTTGGTAAACATACTAACCTTGTCGGGGTGTCGGTATCCTTACCACACAGTGTCACATTACCTATCTCATACTTGGTTATTCCTAGCTTTATTTATCTTCTCCTTCGGGTTTGCAGTCGAGGGAACATGTTTGTTGATCTTTTGAGTTGGTTGTATATTTCTAAGATGCGGGTACCGGGTGACTTGAGGTTCGAGCTCGGGGCACGCCTTGAGGACCATGTAGAGCAATTTATCATTTCGGGTGCACACGAAATCATAAGTTGAAATGCATGGAAGACTTGGTGAATCTCGTGTTGGGATTAATGGTCACGTTCGAACCCGATCCTAGGCTTTTCATATTCTCTTGGTTTAGCATTGGTGATGGGTCTGAGTATTTGTTTCTTGTTCCTTCTCAGAAGATGTCAGGACGCACTGGAGGACGCACTGGAGGACGCACTGGGGGACGACGTGGAGGCCACACTGGTGGGGGTAGAGGTGGTGGTAACATCACCTTGACGTATGATGAGCTCAATGAGATGATGCAGCAACAGTTGGGCGTTGCATTAGCTGCTTTTCAGGCTGCCCAGCAGACTTTTATGGGTGCTACTGCTCCTCCGGTTCAGGCAGGTGTTGCCTATAAGCGGTTTAAGGATTGTCAGCCTCTCAGCTTCCAGGGTACGGAGGGAGCTGTGGAGTTGCTTCGGTGGTTGGAGAAGACTGAGTCGGTGTTTGCTTTATGTGAGACTCCAGCGGTGGATTGGGTGAAGTTTGCTTCGGGGACTTTTGTAGGAGCCGCCTTGACGTGGTGGAACTGCGTCACACAGACACTTGGTCTTGGGGAGGCCAACGCCATGCCTTGGGCGGATTTTGTGCGTAGGTTGAAGGATGAGTACTGCCCGCGTGAGGAGATTAAGAGGTTGGAACAGGAATATGGGAATCTTAAGATGGTTGGTTCTGAGGTTGAGGAGTACACGATCAGGCACAACGAGCTAGCAGTGATGTGTCCAGGTTTGTCTACACCAGAGTATAGGAGGATAGAGCAGTACCTTGCGGGTTTGGTGCCAGAGATTGCGGGATTGGTGTCTGCTAGGGATCCTACTACTATATCAGAGGCTGTGCGGTCGGCTACTAAGATGACCAACTTGAAGATTTCTGAGGGTGTCTTGCCTCCTAGGGGCTCTTCTGTGAAGGCGCCGACAGAGAACAAGAGGAAGTGGGAAAGCGTGGATAAGGGTTCATCGGGGGTTCAGCGACAACCGGCGGCGAAGAAGGCTGAAGCTTCTGGGTCAGCATCGGACCAGAAACAAGGGGGCTATGCTGGGAAAAGCCCTAAGTGTGTGCGCTGTGGGTTTCATCACTATGGTACTTGTGAGAGTTTTCGCTGTGAGCGTTGTCAGAAGACGGGGCATCTTGCCAAGGATTGTAGGGTCAACCTTTCCAGGACGACTCAGACTACTGCTATTACTAACCCTGCTCCACAGGGGAATCAGGGTTGCTTTCATTGTGGAGAAGCGGGGCACTTCAAGCGAAGCTGTCCCAAGTTGAATCAAGGGGGCACAGGGACTGCAGGGAAGGAAGGAAACAATGAAGGCGGTGGCCGGTTTACTCGTGCTCATGCTTATGTGATCGGTGCTAGGGAGAACCAGGTGGATCCAGACACTGTTACCCGTACGTATTCTCTCTTATCTCTTGTTACGCTTTGGTTTTACTTTTATCCGCATTGTTGTGCGTTCGTGTTTCGGGTGTTTTCTTTGTGGTCTGGTCTCTGTTTCTCATTCTTTGGGTCGATGAGGGTCCTTTGGGGATGTTACTTGGACGGTACCGGTGGGTTAGTTATACCGATCATAGTAGTCTCCAGTAGGCCTTCGATCGGGGTCTCTTGTCTCGTACTCACATTTGGGAAAGTGGTTTCCCGGTTGTTACTGTCACGTTTGGTTTATGACCTTCACTTGTTATATTTTGGGGAAACGTTACTTGGGCACAGAGGTCGACACTCATCACTGTTGAAGCCGAAAGAATCTCGGGACGAGATTCCTTTCAACAGGGGGATGATGTGACGACCCGGAAAATTTTTCTTCTTATTTGTTTTCTCTCCTCGACTTCGGGAAATTTTCGGGACGAAAATTCTTTCAACAGGGGGATGATGTGACACCCGGCAACTTCCGGTAACTAACTTTTGAAAACTTAGTAAGTCTACCTTAGCGAGTCGCGCATACGTTACACATAACAAGGTCGGTCGAGTCGAGTCGCACATCATTAGGGTTTTAACATACGCAAGTCTCGAGTCCCGAGAATTGGTGATCGGGTGGGAACGTGTTATTTATCATGCATTATATGTTGGTAATCATTATGTGACTTATCGCTATGTGGAAACGTGATTACATATGTTAAAATAGGGTTTAACGCGCCAAAAACCCGGACACACAGACTATAGGCGATTAGGCCATGTGGTATAGCCTAATCGCCAGTATTTGAGGCGAGTAGGGGAGTCTTTAAGCGAGTAGGATGCTACTCGCATGAAGGTTTATGCGAGTAGCAGTCCTAATCGCGTATACTGCTGCATACTCGCCTGAACTGCCCCGAACGACTAGAAACGCCTATAAATACCACCCTTGACCTCCAAAACATCATTTATGCTACCCTAGCCGTCCCATAACCTATCTCAACCTACAAACACCCTCTGGAACCTATTTTTACATCAAAACAACCATTTCCAAGCTTATTCCATCATCTCCTCTTGAATACAAGGTGTGTTCTTCAAACCCAAACCTTTAAATGATTATGTTTTACTCCCTAAAAGTCCAGACCTGACTTATAAATGTTTTTGTCTTTGAAAACCCATTTAAAACCGTTTTTAAACAAACCCACACCTTTACATGTATTATATGTGTTATATGTGATTAAAGATAGGATTTTTAGGATTGAATCATGGTTGTTTTTGTGTTATTATGATGTTTATGGCTGTTACAAGTTAGTATGATGATGTCCTAGGAGTTTGAATGGTTTTGGTTGTGTATTGTTGATACTTGATGTTTTGACCCATTGAAGGATTTTGGATGATTAAGGATGATATGAGGTGTGTTGTTGATTGTATGATGTTAGGGTTTACTCTAGGATGATGCTAGAACAGTAGGATGCTATCGGATAACGTGGTTATGTGTTTTAATCTGAATAATTGCTAATTAGGGCAAGTTCTTGCATGTTGATGTGATGTTTACATGCTAAGTTGCTATTTTGGGAAAACGCTCGCATTCGGGACTGTTAGAACGATGAAAACTTAGGGGTTTTGCTTGAAATATGTTTGTTAATGTGTTAGGATGATTATTGGATGTTCCTACATGTTTCGGATCTGATTTGGAGTGTTCGGCGCGCGAAATTGCACTACAGAACTGTATAGGCGAGTAGGATCCTACTCGCATGAGGCTTTAGGCGAGTAGGCTCCTAAATGCCTGATGTTCAGGCGAATACAAGCCTATTCGCCTATAGTATATGCGAATAGGGGCCTATTCCCCTCAACTACTAGCATTTACAATCCTAAATGCCTATACATAAGGCAATTACAATCCTAAATGCCTATACTTAAGCATTTACAATCCTAAATGCTAGTTTGATTCCTAAATGCTACTTCTACTAGCATTTACAATCCTAAATGCCTATACATAAGGCATTTACAATCCTAAATGCCTATACTTAAGCATTTACAATCCTAAATGCTAGTTTGATTCCTAATCGCGTATAATGCTGCTGTATGTATATTTTAACATCCCGAAACATGATTTGACGCCTAGGAACATGATAGGAACCCCGGGATACACCCAATGACTTAGTAACACGTGTTCGGACCTGTTTACGCGTTAATCGGATATTATGCTAGACTAGGTGAACTGTTGCGCGTGTTAAGTGTTTAATTGCATATGTGGCATGATGTCTTGTATTTATCTAACACGTGGAATGTCGGGTCACCAATGGGATGTCGAGTCTTGTCTTACGTAGTCTTGTTGTCGGTCAAACACGCTTTTCGGACACATAATGGTCATGGACTGGACTTAGGGACTAATGAACCCGATGGGTTATTAGTCTAACTTGACACATATCTTATGATAGGTCGCCAATAGTTGGGGCTATCATATCTTACAGACGGTTTACTCATATCACGCATACGGTTTACTCTTAAACGGAATACGCAACCTAAGGTGAGTTCACGGCCCCACATTTTACGGTTTATGTTTTCGGGGGAGAAACATGCTTAAAACTCTTTTATGACTTATGACTTGTTAAACTCTTATGGCTCATGACTCTTTATCACGTTATACTATGGCTTACTTATCGTACTATACGGTTCATCAAAAGTCCCTTAGAAACCACTAACATGGGTATATGGCGGGGAAATATGGATAGCGCTATTGGGAACTGACAAACCCCACTCGACGGTGGGACCGACGAGTGCATATTGTCTCTAATAAAACAAGGTCTACCGGTGATGACGGTAGCCCATAGGAAACTAAGGGTCACTACACGGCTTAGTCAGCAATGGTTTCACCCGTATGAGTATCTCATTCTGCGCCTAGCTAGCGTTCTCACAAGCATAGTAGTAACTGTGATGGTAACGGTTTTTGAAGGATCACTTTAAACGTTTAATTAAAACCTGTGAACTCACCAGCATTATATGTTGACTCTTTTAGCATGTTTTCTCAGGTCGCTAAGGTAGCAGCTGTCGGATAGGCGCACGAGGTCGCACTAGAGTCGTCTCGTGTCTAGGGTCTCATTGCACGTTTTGGAATCATGAACTTTTGAACTTATGTTTTATTTATGCATGACTTTTTGTAAACTTTAAATGCTTCCGCACTGTTGAATGTTGGTTTTAAACTTATGCATGGTTTTTGTTTACGTACGTTTTTACATTTAGACGTCGTTTATTGTGACCGTTGACTTGGATCCTGGTGTGTCACACGCCTCGCGGTAGAACTCCGCAGGTGGAAATTTGAGGGTGTGACATCTAGTTAGTCACGAATGGAACGATGCCTATTTCTTTTATTTGAGTTTGAATATGTTAGTCAAATTTTTATGTATTATTTTTAGTATAAGTTAATAATTTTTTACAAACTTTTATAAAATACTATTGCATTATAAATATAAATGCTAGATGTAATAACACTACATTATTGTTTGTCATTTATCACACTACATTATTAAATGCTAAAATGTAGAGGGATAATATTGTAAATGACAAATTATTTATGCATTAACACTTGTATCAAATGCAAAAACAATTTTTTAAGTGTCTTAAAATTTAATGAAAATTATTATTTTGCCCATTCAGAACCTATTATATACTAGTATAGAAGTATAGATTATAAAATAAGTTAGGTTTAATTAAATATATAAATGTCCCCAATTGACATCCTGGTAGTAATGCATTTTCCCTCTATATATTCAACATGCGAAGAGTTAAAATATTGTAACTTGCAGGTATATGAGGTTAATAGAAGTATATAAAGTATTACAAATGTATATTTGACATTTTTTAAAGGCTAAGGAATTCTATAAAACCATCAGAACAAGAATCATATACTAGATGGAAACTAGAAATAATAATACACCAAACGAAAACACTGACTGCATGTTTAAAAAAAATTGAAAGCTACAATAATGATTTCAATCTAGAGATTTAACACTTATATATCTGTTATTTATTCATACACGATATTAGTTTTTGGTTCAGTAATATGGCAATATTAAGTTTGTTTCCGTATATCTAAATGTGTAGCGAGTTTGGCACGAGTGTCCTGGTTGTATATAATGGTAGTGATCTTTTGATGTCTCAAAGACAATAATATCACAACTCTTATCATCGGCTTTTAGACGCATTCTTTTGGGCGTCAATGATATTATCCGAATCTAGTGTTGGTCTATGTAGCTATACATATGGACGTAGATATCTCTTATATTTTGCCGGGTTCTTCTTTTCGGTGTATTGTTCATATGTAGTCAGCTTCCTGCTGGTTAGTTTGTTTAATATAGTTCTGTTTGGTTGTTAAAAAAAGTAAAAGAAATATTATTATTATCATCATTTATTTATTTATTATTCATTCATAATAAAATAAATCAAATGACACGTGTGAAAAGAGAATTGGAATAGAAGAAAAAAGAAGCATATGGTTTCAAATTCCAAGATTTTGTTTTTTTGTTGAAACTAGGCGCATATAACCCGCGCGTTGCCGCGGGAATGCAATATAAATTCGATAGGTATCGGTTTGTTACAGTATCAGTATACCCATGCTTTGCCGCAGGAATGCGACACAAATAAAGTCACGATATAGTGGTTCCCCGCGCTTCGCTGTGGAGCTCCTATTGCATTGAGGGTTTGGTGGTCGTTAAAGATCGCACCTCGCTGCGAGAGCTCCTGTTGCGTTGAGAGTTTCATGGACATTAAACATAACATTAAGTAACAGTTGTGGGCAAAAAAAAAGTACTCGCGACCCATGACCTTGCAGACCAGCCTCAACATTACAACAATTGGGTTAAAAAAATACTCGCGACCCATTACCTTGCAGACCAGCCTTAACATTACAACAGTTGGGTTGCCTATTGTTGACTTCATCTGGAGCCCAAAGTATTCCACTAACCGCGACCCACTACTTGTTCACCAAATATGAGGCCACAACTGCCCATTAATTGTTTATCAAATATGAGCCCTCGTAAGACTTTTAAAGTCAAAGTTGTATATAAAAGCCAACAATGGTAGGCACTATACAAACGTCAACAATTGGCAAGTCATTATTATATATTTTGCGTATGATAGTAACCGACACTATTTAAGTGTCTTTAACTTAATATATAGAAGAATAGTTTGATGGAGTTGTATAGAGGCCTAATGATATGTAATTTTGGCTCTAATTGTTACAAGTTCGAGCCTTTAAAGATACCAGGTTTAACCAATTATTCACTGTTGTGCCTTCGGACGAGTGGGTGGTCGGGTTTTTTCAGGATTGGTAGACCTGGAGAATCTAGTGCCCTGTGAGTATCCTGAATTCGTCATAAAGGGATTCCTAAGAGACCTCATGACGACTTTGTTGGCATTTCAAAAAAAGTTTAATAAATAGTTTTTTTTTTAACTTTAATAAATAGTTATTTAAATTTAATAACTTGCAAAAAGAGTATCACTGGTGGCAACATTATAAAATATTAATTGTATATTAAATGTGCATTAATGTGCGAGTTTTGGCAAAGGGAGGTTCATATTTGAAAATTTAGGTCAACTAAAATACAGCACATCAACAGAGTGATTAAATGCAAAATTAAAAAAAAAAATCAGTATGTATTAATTAGGTGTGTTTGAATTATGTAATTTGAAGATGAACATAATGTTTCAATTGTAATATACTACTATTTTACTTTGACCAACGACTATGAAGTATACATACTTTTTTTTTTTTTTTGAACGACCAACGAATTAATTCTGAGCACTCTCGGGCACCCTTTTGGCGAATCAGGTACTCGAGAGTACCCGGGCCACCAATTGCCACCAATTCCCGGGAAAACCCGAGTACCCGACCACTCACCCGCCCGAAGGCACGACGGTGAAAATAGTCGGTAAAACCGGTCGGGATCAGGACTCGAACCCAAGCCAATGGCCAGGTCATCCCTCATTTCCCATCCACCAATGTCCTCCAAATGTAGCTAGTGGGAATTGAACCCAAGTCTCCCATAGGAAACTTTAGGCCCTCAACCAACTAGGCTACAATACTAACTTTTTTTTTAACGGTTAATTCTTATTTCTATTGATATTTGAATCCAATACATCACTCTTAAGTGTATTAAAATATTTTGTTTTAACACTGGACCATCAACCCCTGCTAGTTGGTTGTATTCATTAAGGTTTTTTAAGCCTTTGGATCTATTTTATATATAAAAACTTCCAACTTTTATAATAAAGTATGAAACACATGTAATCAAATTTTCATTGCGTGACTTGACATGCCAACAATAGAAACAACGTCACATATTTAAGCCGTCAAAAACATTTTAGGATTACAAGACTATAATTGTATCACGTATGTAAAGTGCAAATACATACAACAACAACAACCTTACCCAGTAAATCTCACACTTACCAAAGCTAAAAGTAGGGTCTGGGGAGGGTGAGATGTAGGCAAACATTACCCTTATCCTTACAAATAAAGAGACTGCTTCTAGAGAGACCACCAGCTCGACAATACACAAACGACAGGCAAAAAAAAGGTATTGAATTTAAAGAAAACATGAAGGCGTGACGTAGTAAAACACAGGTATATATACCATTTAAGTAACATAACCCGTAAAACCACAAATACAAGTCACCTAAACGGACTTCCCCCTAGTGAAAGACAAAGACTAAGCTCCTAGAACCACGCTACGATAGAACTAAACCCTCCCTACTAATCCGTAACCTTAATCTTGTGCCTCCACGAAGCTCTATCCTCGACCATGTCCTCAGAGAGGTGCATCTCTATTAAATCATGCCTAATCTGCTCATCCCAAGTAATTTTGGGTCTTCCTCTACACCTCTTTCCCTCTACCGAAAGGGTTTCCACTACTCTAACTGGGGTCGTCGTTTGCCTCCTCTTCACATGCCCATACCATCTTAATCTACCCTCCTTAATCTTGTCTGATATGCTAGCTACCCTAACCTTTCCTTAATAACTTCATTTCTTATTTGGTCTACCCTAGTGTGCCCGCACATCCATCTTAGCATCCTCATTTCTGCTACCTCCATCTTGCGAGCTTGTGTCTTTTTGATGGTCCAACAATCAGTCCCATATAGCAAAGCGGGTCTCACCGCAACCCTATAGAATTTTCCCTTTAATTTAGTTGGGAACCTTTTGTCACATAAAACCCCACTAGCGGCCCTCCTCCTACACCAACCAGCTTGAATGTGATGGGCTACATCACTATCTAGCTCCCCATCCCTTTGAACAAATGATCCTAAGTACTTGAACTTAGTTACCTGCGGGACAAGTTGACCTTCAATCGTAACTTGAGTATTATCCTCTTGACTAACATCACTGAAACCACAATACATGTACTCAGTTTTAGAGCGACTTATCCTTAAGCCCTTGCCCTTTAAAGCTGCACGCCAACCATCTAGCTTCTCATTCAGACTATGTTTGGACTCTGCAAATAACACAATATCATCTGCAAAAAGCATACACCATGGCACTGTCTCTTGGATCAACTTTGACAACTCATCCAAGACAACTGCAAAAAGAAACAGACTCAACGCAAATCCTTGGTGGAGTCCTGCCCCCACACGGAAGGAATCGGTATCTCATACAAGCGCGCGAACACTAGTTTCAGACCTGCCGTACATATCCTTAATTACGTCTATATACCTTTCAGGGACCCCACTACTCTCCAGACTATCCCATATCAGCTTACGTGATACACTATCATATGCCTTTCTAAGATCTATAAAGACCATATGTAGATCCCGCTTTTTCTCCCTATACTTTTCCATCAACCTCCTTAGGATGTGTATTGCTTCCGTGGTTGACCGCCCTGGCATGAAACCAAATTGGTTTACAGTAACCCGAGTTTCTCTTCTAATTCTACCCTCAATAATCCTTTCCCATAATTTTATAGTATGACTTAATAACTTAATACCTCTGTAATTCCCAAAACACTGGGCGTCACCTTTGTTTTTATACAAAGGCACTATGACACTACTCCTTCACTGCTCTGGCATTTGCTTAGATTTGAAAATACAGTTGAACAAATGAGTTAACCATTGGAATCATTCCTCTCCAAGACACTTCCACACCTCAATCGGTATGTTGTCTGGACCAACTGCCTTAGCCCTTCTGACGTGTCTGCTAGTACGCATAATTTAGCGATAAAATAACACACGTTTTGCTTTAATATTTATAAAAATGGTTTAGACCTTAATATTAAAACACACACAATAGGGCAAGTGTACCCTGTCATATATGTAGTAATGTACAGATAAGAACCAAATATCGATCCATGGACGCGCGCGGAGCAATTGTACTTAAACTCTGTCCTCAATTTACCAGTAGGAAAAGATAGTTTGAAGTTTGTTTATAACTAAATTAATTCTAAAACATATAAATAACACAAGACTCCAAATAGAAAATATAACTATATAAACTATAATATACCAATCCTAGCATGTCATCTACATATAATAAGAAATAAAGGCGTGTGATCAACATTACCATTTTCCGACAGTTAGTGTCCCTTTCGGGCATCCTAACATGACAACTATATGGAAAGTTAACACGAACAAATGTTAACCACCTCAAGTCGTTTATTAGCGAGCAGCTGATATGATCTCATGTCAATCTTCTAAAGATAAGTTAGTCATCCGTTAAGAGTTTTCTAACCTCACTAATCAAGGAAAGCAATACCGAACAACAATACAACCACCGAGACTAGCATAAAGTAGAGCATTTCACAACCTATTCCATTTTACCAACTTTGAACACAGATATACTAAGATCGCTATTTCTACCAAAATAACTAGCAAAGATCATCAACCGTGTCAAAGATCAGTAACGGCACCATTAAGCTTTTAAAACTCTCTTACGTGTCGGTAAGCATTTTTAATCATTATTCGTCTGACTTTAACCAAACCAATACCCGGTTACAGTTTCATGGTGTAAATTTATTAACAAGTTAACTAGTCTACTACCGGACGATTAAACGGACGGTTTTTCAACATATATCCGCCTAACACATTCGATAATCATCAAAGTCATTCAAACACTATCACAAATCCAATAACAACGAAACAAGGTTGCGCTATGATCATCAAGATCCAAACATGAAAAACGCCAAATTTATACAAACATGATTACATACAAACGATTGTTTTTACTACTAACGATTACTAGATATTATCCGTAGACTATAATGTAATACATAAACAACACATACAAGCCAAAATATTCAGATTTGAATCAACTTAAAGTTTAATAGATCAAACCATAAATCTTGAATGTGATGGATTGGATGATGCTAGATGATCTGGATTGAATCCGAGCTTGTTAGACGGCCTTCCAGCAGCCTTGATGGTCCAGAAATCGCCCAAAATCGCCCAGAGAAAACCCAATATTTGATCAGTGTGGTCTGCTCTGTTTTTATAGAACTTTTGATTTTGTGTACGGCCGTGCGCATAAAGTGCACGACCGTGCACTTTAACTTTACGAAGTGACGTGCAAGTGGGCAAGTGGATAGCTGGTTCCTGAAAATATCTTGGAATCCCTCACGGCCGTGCACCTAGGGTGCACGGTCGTGCGGGTCTGTCTGGTGGTAGCCGGGTGCCAGGGCTGCACTGCCTGGTGCACTGGCAGTGCACCCGAGAATCTGAGTCGCACGGGCACCCGCACGGCAGTGCTGATAAAGGTGCCCGAGAACCTGATGTGCACTCTTGATCGCACTGGCAGTGCACAGCATCTGTGTCCGAGCCAAGTAAGTCCGCACGGGCGTGCACCTAAGGTGCACGACCGTGCACTTCTTCCAGACTTGGCTGATTTTGCAGAAACTTTCCGTCTTGTCCCTATTTCGCCCGGTTTCTTCGACTTTGCTCGTGGGACGTCGTGTAAGACCTGCAATAAACATATGAAGCGGTTAAGTACCGAATTTGTGCAATTATGGTCGAAAACGCGTAATTTGGGAGTTTAATCGGGGATTTATATATGTATATTTTAACGTATATCACATTCCCATCTTCCTGAGTGCAGACCTCACTTTTCCTTGAGTAATCATTCGACAGTAGCACTTATTCGGTGTCAGCCTTTGGGGTGTGGGATTGTCATGATCATGTTGGTAAACTCTCCCGCCGTTGAAAAGATTGCAAAAATATGATTGCCATCTTAGCTTAATGTCGCGTTGCTTTACTAGAATACGTCCATCTTCTCCCTTTATAAACTTCACCCTCCCTAGATCTTGCCTCTTACGCTCCCTAGCTCTGGCAATCTTGAACATATCATGTTCCCCCTGCTTAGTTTTCAGTCGTTCATACATTTTCTTATAGGTCGTGTTCTTTGCCTCTGTCACTGCCTTCCTTGCCTCCCTCTTGGCCTTTTTGTATCTTTCCCTAAGTGTGACACGCTCGATCATCTGCACACCTCAAAAGATCTCTAAAACTCTCATGCTTACCCCTAATTTTGATCTACACCTTCTCAGTCCACCACCAAGACTTTTTATACCCACTCGACTTTCCTGATATGACCCCTAAAATCTCAGTCGCCACCTGATTTAGGATAGCCGTCATATCCTCCCACATCTGATCCGTTCCTCCACTGAGATTAGTCGTTGCGCTAGACACAAATATGTGATCAGTATACCACCAATTGTTCAAATTGTTATCTTTAATGAATTTGTATAGATATTTCTTACATAGATGTAAATATTTAATATTCATGAGGTGTGAGATTTTAAAAGATATATATATTTATGTGTGTACAACTGTACAAGAGTACATACACCGTATCTACTACACTATATGCGAGTAAAATTACTCAAATAAAATCTGTACTTATATTGGGCTAGCACATGCAAATACCTGTATATATAAAATTTTGATGGTTATTAAAAAAAAATATGGCTTTCAATTAGGAGCATGTTTGGAATTGAATTTGGAAACAACTTATTGACTTATTAACTTTTTTTTTTTGAAAAAACCAATAAGTTAATAAGTCATTTTAAAAAGCTAGGATTTGGTGTTTTTCTAAATGACTTATTGACTTATTAGCTTTTCAAAAAGTTAATAAATCAATAAGTTGTTTCCAAACTCAATCCCAAACACCCCTTAGATGTAGATATTTTATTCACCTGTTTTTTTGAGGTGGGATTGGGTCCAATTAACGAAACCACTAATTGGAGTTAGGTGTTACTCCCCTTAAGATTAAGGGTTCAAGCCCTGTTAAAGACAAATTTAATGTAATTTAAGTTGTTGTAAAAAAAAACCGTTATGTTTAGCTTTCTTTCTCCCCTTTTCATTTAATAAAATGATTTTAAAATTTATCCATTGAATAGATAATAAAATCGTGTTTCTAATTTCTACTTCACAAGTCAAGGTTGTGATTATCTAAAAAAATTTACGCATAGCATAAATAAAAATGTTTTAACAGTATAAAATGTGTTTCGGATGTTACCATAAAAAAACTAATCAGAGAATCAGAGACTACCATGATAAATAAAACGGTACAACATAACATTTACGTCTGTGATTGTCCATAAATGATAAAAGTAAGGATTTGTATCAGCTAAAACTAAAAGTAACCGTTATAGCAATTATATTAATTGAATTTCAAATTGAGTAGGTGATACAATTTCATAGATTATATCACAATCCATGACTTACAAGTTCATATAATCTCAAAACCTACCTAGCCGATCAAACAAAAACAAGTCAATGCCTTTACTTAATTGAAGTCCATACGGTTAGCTTAAAACTACAAACTCTAATATAATTAAATCCTTTTTATTATAAACAAAATAAATACCATAACTAATTCGAAATGAACTTCACAACTATTACTAAAATTTTTGGGATTGACCAACCAATCAAACCATCATGTCTTTTACGCCTCAATGCTAGCTCATCTCATCTCATCTCATCTCATCATTAATATTTAACTATTTATCTATTTTATTCATTATACACTTATTCTAAAACCTCTCTCCAAAGTCCAAACTGTCACATTCATCTCTCTCTACCTCTTTGACTTGCAGAGTCACATCAAAGTACTCCCTTCATAAACCTTTCAAAAATCACAGAATCCATTTATGTGTTCTCCCATTCATATCATTTGTGACATGGGTTTCCTTCATTTCATATCATTTCATATGATTTAACCTTAAAACTTTCAAATCTTTTTAATTTTCCCATTAAAAAAATGGACCAAAAAATCCAACCTTCTGAATACCAAAAGCCTTATTCTCTTATCCTGCCACCACCACCACCACCGCCGCCGTACCAAACCACCGGCACCGGAGCAAACTACAACAACAATGTGAGTCCAAGTGTTTTGCTAATAATAATAATCCTTGCAATAATATTCTTTATGTCTGGATTACTTCATCTTCTTGTAAGGTTTCTTGTCAAACCTTTAACTAGAGAACCTGATGAATATGACAATGTGACTGCACTTCAAGGTCAACTACAACAGCTTTTCACTCTCCATGATTCTGGAGTTGACCAATCTTTCATTGACACACTTCCTGTGTTTGTTTACAAATCTATAATTGGTTTAAAACACCCTTTTGATTGTGCTGTTTGTTTATGTGAGTTTGAGGGTGATGATAATTTAAGATTGTTGCCTAAATGTAGCCATGCTTTTCATATGAATTGTATTGACACTTGGCTTTTGTCTCACTCTACTTGCCCTCTTTGTAGAAGTAATTTGCTTGTTGATTACTCTCCAAACACTTGTTGTTCACCTTTTGTGCTTGTGCTTGAGTCTGCTAGTGGTGAGAGTTCTAGAGAGATTGTGACTGAGCCCACTATTCAAAGGGTGGGGTCACAAGTTAGTGTTGATGTGAATCTTGATGAGGGATTGGAACTCGATGTGTCGAATTCGGGTCAACATGAGGTGAGGGAAGAGGAGGATGATAAGAGAGTGGTTAGTGTTAAGCTTGGGAAGTTTAAGAATGTGGAAGGTGGTGAAAAGGGGGAAATTGATGAGGATAGTGGTGAAAGAAGGAACATTGATGGTAGGAGGTGTTTTTCAATGGGTTCTTTTGAGTATGTGATGGATGATAATACATCATTGCAAGTACCAATTAGGACACAAGTTAAGAAACAAGTGTACAAGAAGTCAAATCTTCCAATTAGCCCTGGTCATAGGCAGGCAATGTCGGAATGTGGTGGCGATTCGAGAAGGGATTTTAAAGGGATTGAGGCGTTTAGAACCGTTAGTGGCGGAAATGGTGGTGGGAATGGTGGGTGCAGTATCAGGAGGGAGAATTTTTCGGTGTCCAAGATTTGGCTTAGAGGGAAGAAAGAAAAGAATAATTCGACGGTGGCTGCTATTGAGTCACCGCCAATGGGGACTTTCTCGTTGCAGTTTTTGCTTAGACAGAATGTTATTGGAGATGATCCGAAGGCGTATGAGATGGGCTGTGATGATCAAGAAACACATTGTAACAATGTTGGTCAACAAGGGAGTTCAAATCCACCATCTTTTGCTAAAAGGAGTTTGCTTTGGCTTGTGGGTAGGCAGAAAAACAAGGTTGTCCATTCATCTATGTCCACAAATGTTTAAAAATTTTATGTTTAGATAATCAAAGGGTATTTTCTTAAAGATTCTTATGAGTACAAAGGAGTTCAAGATTTGATGAAAAATGAAGAAAACTCAATTAAAAGTTTATGCATTTTCATTGGATTGGTCTATTCTTTTGTTTTGTCCTTGTTGAGATACAAGACCCATGTGATATAATGTTGTTGTCTTTGAGTAAGAGAAAGTCCTTTTTTAGCTTTTATTTTCACCTTCAACTAGAAAGGTAAGAAAGTGTTAATCTGGGAGACTTTTGTTTCGTACAAATAAAACTTGCTGACTTGGTAGGTTGATTTTGGGTATATTTTACTAAGACCAAGTAATGGCTCGCCAAATAGGGCGTTAAATGCCCTTTTGATGCCCCATTAACCCAAGCACACCTCCCCCCTTATGTTAAAGGGGCGCTAAAGGCCCATACGCGAAAATTTTCGCGTGAGTTAAATTTTGTTCCAGCCAATTACATCCTTCCATGTCATTTTTTTTCTTTTTTTTTCATTCAAATATAATACAATTATATATTCACCCCCTTTCACCCACCATTACACCCCTTGTCCATTTCAAGCCCCTTTCATCTAGCAAGTGGCCCAAGGCCGTCTCCGAAAACGCTAAAAAAAATTGGGCCTCGGGCGAAAAAAAATTTGGGCCCAAAATTTTGTAAAGAGGAATAGATTTAAAAAAAAAATAATAAATAACTTAATATGATGCTAGAGACAAGGCTTAAACTTGAGACCTCTACATTAAATTTGCATGTTTTTCAACTCCACTAACAAAACTTTTATGTTTAAAACACAAATATATATCCTAAATATAGAATTTAATATATATTTATATATATATTTTTAAATAGTTCGGGCCCATTTGTGGGTCGGGCCCTGAGCCGGTGACCACCCGGCCCATGCTCAAGGCCGGTCCTGAAGTGGCCCCACATTGCCAAGTGTCAAAAAATGTCTCTTTTACCCACCAAATTTCACCCACCATTACACATGGTCTAATGTCAAGAACATAACTATCTTATTTTATTAAAAAAATAGAAATGAGGTCAATTTAATTCACGTTTATTTGCTTGCTTAACGGGTACATCTAGCTCTACGCAAATTATGAAACGGGGGTCACGGGTCAGAACGTGATAAGTAGGTAGTTTGGCCAAGATGGATATGTTTTTCAAAGAGAAGTAGTTATCTATATTTGAAAATCATGCATATTTAGATTTTGTATTTTAAGTAGGTTTGAGCCTTGAATTATGTTACATGTATGACAATGACTCCTACTTGAGGATGATTTTGACACTATAAGTTGATAAATGCCATATGAGTTTGCAATTGTTTAAACAAATGTCTAATGAGGACTTTAATTAGAAGAATATAATATAAATTACATAAATAAGTCGATCGTTTAGGTTTCAATAATAATTTAATTTAATTAATAATAAAAATGCACCAATAGATGATGTAGATTCTGATATGATGGGCAGGTGTGCATGAGGGGCCATGTGTGGTGTGGTCATAGACCAGCCAAGTGCTATGCGGGAAATATGGAGCACATAATTTGGGCAAACATATTCTTGGGATTGCCTAAACAACATTAACTGCACTCACGAGCGGTTGTTTCTAGCCCCATCTCGTCTTATATGTCCCCTATCTCCTTTTCTAGATATATATAACATTATTGACGGCAATGAGGGGGAAAGGGTTGGTGTTTCTTGTGACCCAGATTCAGTTTCCACTCCCCCATTAATTTTTTGCGGCATCCAGGTGAAGAGCGAATACGGGTGGCGTCGGTTCGACTCGGATGGGAGGCGATGTTTTACCAATTATTCCTCTGTCGTGCCTTCGGACGGATGGAGGTCGGGTTTCCCTGCATCTAGGAGAGCCAAGGGGCTGGCGGCGGTCGAGTAGTCGACCTTGCCCACAACACTCGGTGTCACGGTAGTTGACACGTCGTTCCTTGCCGTTAAAAAAATATAACTTTATTGAAATTGAAATGACCATTTGAGACTAAAGTGTATTGGCTGAGGTCTATCAATAAGCCATTTTAGGGGGTTAAACATTACATGTAGCCTTGTAGGGACGTTACGGGGGAAGGTGTGAGTGTGATAATAGGAGAGATTTGTATGTGCGGATATGGATATGAATATGAATATGAATATGAAATTACTTTTCCAATCACTCTCTTGATGCCATGTGGATCTAGTCGTGAATCAACCAGGGCCTACGAGTGGGAAACTAAGGCCTTCCTTCTATGAGTATAAATTATAACTAAAATGAAGTTGTAAAAATATCTATAATCTTGTAAGTGGTTTTGAGACGTGTTAAAATCAATATTTTAAATTACTAGTAGACAACCCGTGCGTTGTTACGGGGGTAACAATTTTCAGCAAGATATTTGTTCCATTAGCTAGGGGTCACATTTTTATATAACTTATACTATCTAGAGTTGTCACACCACGACAACGGCGGAAACACGTGGCATGGACGCAAAAGAGAAACGTTTCATAGCCAAGATTAAACAAACACATAATTTAGAAAATAAACATTCATTAGACGGCGGAAAGTATTTTGTTTAGGTACATGTCCGAAAATGTAGTTTTTAACAAAATAAGGATTTTCAATTATTTCCCAATCCCATAGGAAATATTGGTAAATCCCTAACAAAAGTCCGTCTCGTCTTTATTTCGCCCGCCCTAGCCATTTCACGCCTTCACATTCTTAGTTACCTGAAAGATATGTTAGGGAAAACGTCAATATATAAATATATTGGTGAATTTCACAGGTTTTGACACACAAATAAATTAACATTCATTTGTAAATAAGTGCGCATAACGAAATAAGAAATGTGCTACATATAACATTAGGGTAGCTAGTCCTAATACCGATGGATTCCCCATGAGCCCATAACCAAAACCAGACTACTTTACATTGTCCCGCAAGTTGTTTACATGGTAACAACTAATTTAGAATATCGTCGCACCCCGTGGTCCTTCCGTGTTGATCGCTAATCAACCGGGGTGGGTCTCGTCAAGAACCACTAGTACTATTCCCATATTCTATGGCTACATCACTTTGTATAAATGGTTACGGTTAACTGCGGAGACTTCACGTCCCATGTGACTTTACCGTTACCCATGTGCCCATCTTATGTACCATTTCATACTTTCACATGTTATCGCACATTTAATACTTTCTTACTTACATATCTTTCCCCCGAGTTTAAAAACATTAAAACAGAAAAGGGGCCGTGAAAACTCACCTCAAGCGTATCACGAAATCAGAAAATAGTCTTTGCCAAGTCCAATGCGAGACCACCTACATGTTTCCTAACTTAATAAGGCACCGGTCTCAAAGTGCGTGTCTTACTGGCAAGTTGTCTTTCCCCAACTCTCGACACCACGTTTATACTTACGGTTTAATTAGGAATATACCCTAGTCTTAGGTCCGTTGGTGATGATTTATCCCGTTACAAGTTTCACTTAACTTATATTATAACCGTTGCTATTAATTTCCAAGTTAGTTGGTTTCGTCATCGCGAACCCCGATCATTGCCCGTTTTCCTTACACGTCATGATCTTTAAACATATTTATCAATATGTATTTACTAACTTGTATTAATATTTCGTTATATCTTCCAACTCGACTCACGATCTTTAAACATATTTATCAATATGCATCACACAACTTTTGCTTCAACAATTGGAAAGCTGACTCCTGCTTATCGGTCCATTCAAACTTCTTGTCTTTCTGGGTTAGGATCGTCAATGATTGTGCTATCTTAGAAAAATTCTCAATGAATCTTCTATAATAACCTGCAAGACCAAGAAATTGACGCACCTCGGTAGGGGTCTTTGGTGCTTCCCAATTTTTAATCACTTCAACTTTTGCAGGATCGACATGTATACCCTTCTCATTAACAACATGGCCCAAAAAGTGGACTTCTCGAATCCAAAAGTCACACTTAGAGAATTTGGCATACAACTTTTCATTCCGCAAGAGCTCGAGAATTAACCTTAGGTGATTTTCATGCTCCTTTTTGGTTCGCGAATAAATAAGAATATCATCAATGAACACGATCACGAATTTGTCCAAGTAAGGTTTGCACACCCGGTTCATCAAATCCATGAAGACGGCAGGAGCGTTCGTTAGTCCAAAAGGCATGACAAGAAACTCATAGTGACCGTAGCGAGTTCGGTTTGCACACCCGGTTCATCAAATCCATGAAGACGGCAGGAGCGTTCGTTAGGTCAATTTTCGAATAATAACTAGAACCTTGAAGTTGATCGAACAAATCATCGATTCTAGGCAAGGGATAACGATTCTTGATGGTAAGTTTGTTCAACTCACGATAGTCGATACACATGCGAAACGTACCATCTTTCTTCTTAACGAACAAGACCGACGCTCCCCAAGGTGAGAAGCTTGGTCGAATGAAACCTTTGTCCAACAATTCTTGCAACTGGTTGGACAATTCTTGCATTTCGGAGGGAGCTAATCGATATGGTGATCGCGCCACGGGAGCAGCTCCAGGAATAAGATCAATACGAAACTCGACTTGCCGGGGAGGCGGTAATCCCGGCACATCTTCAGGGAAATCTTCAGGAAAATCTCTTACCACGGGAATATCTTCGAGCTTACGCTCTTTGGACTTCTTATCAACAACATGCGCTAAGAATGCGTAACAGCCTTTCCGCAAGCACTTCTGGGCTTTCATGCAAGTAATGATTCGCAAAGGCGTTCCACGCCTTTCCCCTTGAATAGGGAGAACTTCACCGTTCACTAGAGGGATTCGAATTAACTTTTCGTCGCATACCACGACTGCACGGTTTGTTGACAACCAATCCATACCAATAACGATGTCGAAACTACCCAAGACGACAGTAAAAGATCAATACTAAACTCATGCCCACAAAGACCCAATTTACAATCTTTCACTACTTCATCCGTTTCTATAGTTTTACCATTGGCCAATTCTATGGAGTAAGGTGTCTCTAGTTTACTAGTCTTCAAACCAAGAGAGCGTTTAAAATCAATAGAGGCAAAACTAAAATCGGCTCCGGTATCGAATAGAATAGAAGCATAATGATTGTTAAGGAGAAACGTACCGGTGACAACATTGGGATCCTGACGTGCTTCACCGGCACCGATAACAAAGGCTCTTCCTTGGGCTTGATTTCTAAGCTTTGGACAATTCTTCCTCCAATGGTCAGTGGATCCACATTCATAGCACGGACGCTTGTCACTAGGAACCACAGGCGTTCCGGTATAGCATTTCTCACCACTATGACCAACCCTTTTGCACTTCCAGCAAACAGTTTGGTTTCCACCACCATTACCTTGTGAATTTTGTCTTTTACCACCATTTTGAGTAGTGGCAACAAAACCTTTACCTTTTCGATTAGACCCAGATTTGTTACCAGAAGAGTTGTGGTTCTTGTTTCCCGAAAACTTTCTTTTACGACCAGAAGACTGACCTTCAACCGCGGTGTTCTTAATCTCAGAAACTTTTACATCAGAAACATTACCACCTGTAGCCTTTTTCGACAACGTGCCGATACGGATAGCATCCTCTGTCAGGCTGAGAGCTAGATCAATTGCTTCGCGCATAGTAGCAGGCTTTGAGGAAGCGACCATGCCACGAATTTGAGGGGCCAAACCATAAAGATACCTCTCAATTTTCTTCGACTCAGGAGTGACAAGGCGGGGTACCAAACAAGAAAGAACGTGGAATCGGGGGGTATAGGTAGCAACATCTGCCCCGATCATGGAAAGGTTCCAGAATTCAGTTTCCAAGTTTTGAATTTCGCTAGCTGGACAGTACTCCTTAATCATTAGTTCCTTCAAATCAAGCCATGAAAGAACATAGGCTGCCTCATCGCCCATGGATTGCACTTGACTGTTCCACCAAGATAGTGCGTTGTCCAGAAAAAGGTTTGTAGCATACATGACTTTTTGTTCATCAGTACACTTGCTAATACGAATCACAGCTTCAGTTTTCTCAAACCATTTCAGAAGACCAACGGATCCTTCAGTGCCGTTGAAGTTGATTGGCTTGCAATCCAGGAACATTTTGAAAGTACAAGGGGGAACAGGATTGCCAGAGTCTGCAACATTACACAATAATGCCATCATAAGATAAGTCAATTTGGGACGTAACGCAACATATACGACATATCAATGATATATACCTGACGTGGATCTTTCGCGAGTATTGTCGCCTCGGCTACCAGTTCCGCCAGAGCCCCCGCTTTGAACGGTGCGGTTGGCCTCGAACTGGGCCAGGGCGGCAGCAATTTTGTCAGCAATTAGTTGGTCTAGTTGTGCCTGAGAAGTAGGCAACGGGTCTTGCGTTGTTTGTCTTGTAGCGGACGGCATTTTTATCCTTCAATATAAAATATCAAAGAATAATTAGACATATATTTAACCAATATTGTCATGCACGTCATACTCATAAAATAAACATCTCACAAGATTCGTAACTCATCACCAAATAATCATCACATCAGAATATGAGAATCACATGGCAAGAATAAATAGTAGTTGTAATCATAACAATAATAACAACCATAACAGAAAATAACCACAATACAATAATATATTTTACCATAATACATCATGATTTTCATTCATTTTCATTAATAACAATTACATCATTTGTTCATACAACAAAAGGTGGTGATATCTAATCCCACATACATCGTTTGAAAATAACAAAATATCATAACATACTACGCTAGTCATAACTAGTCTAGCTAGGTAAAATACAAAAGATACAACATCCATCACTACTACAACCATCTCTAACAGCTACCACGATCCACCATCAACTGGAAACTTGACTAAGGCTGGGAAGGAGGCCGACGAGCGTACTGTGGAGCATTAAGCCGAATGGCTGCGTCCACGGCAGCAATGTGATCATAAATCCGCTGGGCGCGATCCATATGCTCACCAAAAGGAAGACCACGTAAGCTATCCACGCGAAGTAGATCATCAGCGACGCGAGTCAGCATAGAGTTCGTCTCAATGATGCGTGCCCAAATGGATCACATCTGTGCATCAACGTGGGAGACAGTGGAAGAAAACGTCTCTGTCAGGGTCAAAAGTCTTGCTCAAGAGCGAGCAAAGAGGAAACAGCAAAAGCAGGCATACGTGCCGCCTCACGAGGCGGACCGGGAGAGAAGCTAACTGGTTGAGACGGACCTACCATCTCAGGGACACCAGGAATAACAGGAGCTGGCTGGGAAGAACCAGCCTCAAAAGGTACACTGGGAACCACAGGGGTAGCAGGGACAACAACAGGGACAACTGGGATAGCAGGAGCAACAGGGACATCAATGGGAATAGGATCCTCCGCAGGAACAACTGGGTCGACAATAGGCATCACGGGGGAGTGAGGTGGTGCCTCCACCTCGGGGCTGGCAGGGACAACATCCCTGGGAGCATCATCACTATCAGTAGCGTGGGCACGCATCCCAACGCGTCAAAGCTCGCTACTGCCGGCAGGACTGCCCTCCACAATAACAGCAGGATGATCACCCTCCATGGGCTCATCCTCATCATCCGAAACAAATGCACCATGAGGCGCTACCGACACCTCACCAACAACATGAAAAGGCTCAACAGGAGCCACGAGAGTAGGGGCAGGAATCAGCTCGATGGGAGCCTCTGACACGACAGGCACACTCGGGCCAGCCTGACCCGATGGCCCAACACGAGAAGATGGGGTGACCGAATCAAAGAATCCCGGAGGGAAGGTACGAATAGCAGGGACAGGGTAAACAGGGAATGTGGGTGCGGGAGCGACGAGTGGTGGGGAAGTGACTGACGCCTCAGCTATCGCATCCTCCTCACTAGGGTCCTCCTCCTCATCCTCGTCCTCCTCATACTCACCGTCGACCATCATCTCGTCCGGCTCAACCTCATCGTCCAAACTCAAAACCACAACCACAGGGGCGTTGGGAACGTTCTCCATAATCTGAACACTGCTATCAGAGTCAGACATATACTCGGATTCTTCAGAAGCAGACATTTTCTTTCCTGGAAAAAGTACCGTACTATATATGTATGAATATTTAATTAATTTAAGCAAGAACATCTATACTTCCAAAATTTTACCATCTACTTTTTGTTACTTCCCTTGGCGTGCTTGGCTAGTCGATTCGGGACTTCCTTTTCTAATATATTTTTCGTGTTTGTTTTTAAGAAAATATATTTTTTTCTCTTTCAAACCAAAACCCGGTTATAGTCTATATTTTTCCAAAATACTAGTTCACTATAACCTTGGCTCTGATACCATTTCTGTCACACCACGACAACGGCGGAAACACGTGGCGTGGACGCGAAAGAGAAACGTTTCATAGCCAAGATTAAACAAACACATAATTTAGAAAATAAACATTCATTAGACGGCGGAAAGTATTTTGTTTAGGTACATGTCCCAAAATGTAGTTTTCAACAAAATAGGGATTTTCAACTATTTCCCAATCCCATACGAAATATTGGTAAATCCCTAACAAAAGTCCGTCTCGTCTTTATTTCGCCCGCCCTAGCCATTTCACGCCTTCACATTCTTAGTTACCTGAAAGATATGTTAGGGAAAACGTCAATATATAAATATATTGGTGAGTTTCACAGGTTTTGACACACAAATAAATTAACATTCATTTGTAAATAAGTGCGCATAACGAAATAAGAAATGTGCTACATATAACATTAGGGTAGCTAGTCCTAATACCGATGGATTCCCCATGAGCCCATAACCAAAACCAGACTACTTTACATTGTCCCGCAAGTTGTTTACATGGTAACAACTAATTTAGAATATCGTCGCACCCCGTGGTCCTTCCGTGTTGATCGCTAATCAACCGGGGTGGGTCTCGTCAAGAACCACTAGTACTATTCCCATATTCTATGGCTACATCACTTTGTATAAATGGTTACGGTTAACTGCGGAGACTTCACGTCCCATGTGACTTTACCGTTACCCATGTGCCCATCTTATGTACCATTTCATACTTTCACATGTTATCGCACATTTAATACTTTCTTACTTACATATCTTTCCCCCGAGTTTAAAAACATTAAAACAGAAAAGGGGCCGTGAAAACTCACCTCAAGCGTATCACGAAATCAAAAAATAGTCTTTGCCAAGTCCAATGCGAGACCACCTACATGTTTCCTAACTTAATAAGGCACCGGTCTCAAAGTGCGTGTCTTACTGGCAAGTTGTCTTTCCCCAACTCTCGACACCACATTTATACTTACGGTTTAATTAGGAATATACCCTAGTCTTAGGTCCGTTGGTGATGATTTATCCCGTTACAAGTTTCACTTAACTTATATTATAACCGTTGTTATTAATTTCCAAGTTAGTTGGTTTCGTCATCGCGAACCCCGATCATTGCCCGTTTTCCTTACACGTCATGATCTTTAAACATATTTATCAATATGTATTTACTAACTTGTATTAATATTTCGTTATATCTTCCAACTCGACTCACGATCTTTAAACATATTTATCAATATGCATCACACAACTTTTGCTTCAACAATTGGAAAGCTGACTCCTGCTTATCGGTCCATTCAAACTTCTTGTCTTTCTGGGTTAGGATCGTCAATGATTGTGCTATCTTAGAAAAATTCTCAATGAATCTTCTATAATAACCTGCAAGACCAAGAAATTGACGCACCTCGGTAGGGGTCTTTGGTGCTTCCCAATTTTTAATCACTTCAACTTTTGCAGGATCGACATGTATACCCTTCTCATTAACAACATGGCCCAAAAAGTGGACTTCTCGAATCCAAAAGTCACACTTAGAGAATTTGGCATACAACTTTTCATTCCGCAAGAGCTCGAGAATTAACCTTAGGTGATTTTCATGCTCCTTTTTGGTTCGCGAATAAATAAGAATATCATCAATGAACACGATCACGAATTTGTCCAAGTAAGGTTTGCACACCCGGTTCATCAAATCCATGAAGACGGCAGGAGCGTTCGTTAGTCCAAAAGGCATGACAAGAAACTCATAGTGACCGTAGCGAGTTCGGTTTGCACACCCGGTTCATCAAATCCATGAAGACGGCAGGAGCGTTCGTTAGGTCAATTTTCGAATAATAACTAGAACCTTGAAGTTGATCGAACAAATCATCGATTCTAGGCAAGGGATAACGATTCTTGATGGTAAGTTTGTTCAACTCACGATAGTCGATACACATGCGAAACGTACCATCTTTCTTCTTAACGAACAAGACCGACGCTCCCCAAGGTGAGAAGCTTGGTCGAATGAAACCTTTGTCCAACAATTCTTGCAACTGGTTGGACAATTCTTGCATTTCGGAGGGAGCTAATCGATATGGTGATCGCGCCACGGGAGCAGCTCCAGGAATAAGATCAATACGAAACTCGACTTGCCGGGGAGGCGGTAATCCCGGCAAATCTTCAGGGAAATCTTCAGGAAAATCTCTTACCACGGGAATATCTTCGGTTTTCCTTACACGTCATGATCTTTCAACATATTTATCAATATGTATTTACTAACTTGTATTAATATTTCGTTATATCTTCCAACTCGACTCACTTTTATTATATATTTATTTCCCCACAAAAATAAATATACAAAGATCTTGTCGAACGAGATTCATTTTATGTTAAGCATTTATTTTTTTTCACATAAGTATACATATACTTATAATAACATACTTAACTTATTTTATTTCTTACAAAGTCTCCCATTTTACTTCCAACACTTAGGAAAGTGTTTATGTATATTTTTCACCCTTAATCATTCATGCATATATTTTGTTCACAAAATACATATTTATTTTCTTACTTGGAATAATTAGTCTGTAATCGCCGCGATAACGTATACTCGTATCTTGTAGGAAGTTATACTTGTATACTTATCCGTCCGATTTACTTTTTGTCCGATTTATGCTTTGTTCGTTTTACACGTAGTCCGATAGCTCGCCGCATTGACATACGTCCACTTTCCCGATTTCTTAACTTATATATATATATATTTTGTAGGAAATCATACGTCTTGCCGGTTTACGCATTTTCCTACTTTCGAATATATATATTAATTTGAATGTTTTATTCCTAAAAATTCTTACAACACTTTTACATCCCCATAAATGTAAAAATGCTTATTTTTATATAAAACATCACAAGTTGTTTACATTACTCTTTTTTTCTTACAAAAATGTTAGTGTTTATATTTTCCAACACTTATGGTAAATTTATATTTTTATAAAATACTTTTTTATAAAAATATCATTCTTACAAAATAAATATTTGTGTAAGTTTTCTTACTTTTACAAAAGCAACCCTTTTAAAATATAACTTTTCATTTTTAACCTTTTACTTTCCAAAGTTACATTTTTCAACATAAAGTTTCCAAAATCACATTTTACACCCATGCACTTTCCAAAGTTACTTTTCAAACCTCTATCTTTAGAAAACTTACATATTATTCCCAAGACTTATAAAAATGACAATTTCCACTAAAACTAGTAAACACATGTCAAAATTTACAATAAGTGTTCTTTTCACTATCCAAAACTTTTATTAGTCTCATATGGTCATTTTAAGTCTACTAACATGTTCGATTTAAGTCTTGGAGTCCATTTGTTCATACTTGTATTTTTAAAGTCTACAACTTCATTTTTGTGATTTTAGCTTCATTACATTTTGTTACACATATTTCATGTTCAAATGGTTCCATTAGTCATAATATGATGATCAAAACCATTTTTAGGTGTATTAGGATTTACTTTATGTTTTCCATCCAAAACAACTTCTAAAAAAAATACTAGAACATACAATATTTTTGTAACAAAATAACATCACCAACCATCCTAAAACTCATGTTTATGACCATCTTTGTAAACATTTCATTTCATTGTTAGAAAACACAAAAAACCTTGTTTAAAAACTTTGGTTAAAAGCACCCCAAAAACAACTTGCAAGTTAAGCATATAAATAAATAAAACTTGAACAAGATAAGTTTCAAGAAACTTACTACTAGCACAAGGCTAGGTAAGTCACAAAAACACTTGCATATGAAGGGGTTTTAGTGTGTCTTCCAAGGGTTAAGCTCCTAGCACTTGAACACACTTGATTTAGGGTAGGAATGGAGGGTTTATTATGTGTTATTAGATTAAAAATCAAGGTGGTGGTGGGGTACAAAGTCACGGCTGATCAGCAGCCCAAAAGGGAGATATTGAGTTGTTTTGTGATGAGAAAAATGAAGGTTCAATAGTTTATAAAGTGCATTTCTAATACAAAAGACAAAACTCCTTTAAGCATGCTTTTAAACAACATGATTGCATTGTGTTTAGACCCAACATTAGGGTGGCTATGGAGGCTTCCCATGGCTGGCCAAAAAGGCCTTGTGGGTCCCACATCATGTGCCAAAAATATCTTACAAGTATTTAGTTAGATTCGAATCGGTTCGGTTAGGGTTTTTTGGGTTTTTGCGCGTTCTTATTACGAGCTATTTCGGACATATAATTAGCTTTCAATTACCCTTAAACATAGCCTAGTTTAAGTATTGGTAAGTTATTTAGGCTCTTACCGGGTGAAATTATATATTTTACGCGTATCGGGTGTGATACGTGAACTTTATTCGCTACCGGGAGATTTTAATTCGGAGTTTTCATTTATGGTTTTGGGGTTCCAAAACACTTTATATTTCATAAAAATACCATTTATTTTATATCCCGAGCATTCGGGATAGTTTTCGGTTATTTAATTATCGTCGGGTAATCACCAACGTCCATTTCGGACTAGTTTATTTTTATGCCATTCCTTCGCACTTCTAATTAAACTAAGGCATTCTTATGCCATCTATTGGACTCCGCTATTTTCTGAATACTTAATTATACTTAATTGATGTTAATTCTTGCTTAGAACAGTTAATTACATATATTAATTGTGTACGGATTTACCTAAATTTTGCCGAACGTCACAAGAGTAGTTGCACTTTTTGTACCATCATGTAGATATTTGTTCGAGCGTACTCCCTGAAAACACACAACAAAGTACTCAATGACTTTCATCAAATCAAAAAATATTCACGTTCCTCAAGTTCATTGTTGGAAAAACCTTAGTACTATTACAAATAGCATAAAGTGTACACACATTAGCAAACAATTATTGAAATTAAAAAAAGTAACACCTAATAAAAAAACTGAGATCCGAGATGTCAGTGGCGAAGCTTGGTTCTCGAATCGGTGGGTTGCGGACTCAATTTTTTTCAATCGGTAGTGACTGGAAGATCAAATCGGTGGGGACCGAACTCAACCCGGACTCAATTTACCTACGAAAATCGCGATATTCCACCACTGCGCAAAAAAACGGTGGGGGTCGGGGGCCGCTCGGGCCCTCAAGAAGTTTCGTCCCTGCGAGAAGCATTAGATAAGTTTTAGCAGAAGCGAGGATTAAGAAACTAAGGACTTCATGATAGACGTAGAGTAATGTTAGATCCATATGCAAGTTTGTCATCATTCATGCAACTTTACTTTCTTCTGTTAATAGTAACAATAGCTATACATGTGAGTTTAGGGCCAACCTACATCCTATTTATCTTTCTACAAACGACCACGGTACAAAACACAACATTACTACAACATGTAATCAAATGTTATTGAAACGAACTGGGAATTAATTAGGGGATGCGGAAGAGATAACGATGTTATTGAAAGCTAGAATGATATAGAATTACTTGCATTAGTTATTTGTACAATTGTAATCAAATGTTGCACATAGGGGCATAAATGGAAGGATTTGGCAAAAAGACAGTTGTTTACCTTGTGACCTTTTGTATGTCATCTTAAAATTGACATGAAGTGACTATTTTAGCCATCTCTCCTCCTTTACAATGTAGTACTAGTGGGTTTACCCGCGCGTTGCAGCGGGATCCACAAATGGGTTGCAATAAAACATTATGATACTTAGGTTTTTTGCCGCAAGTTATGCAAAAAGAATTGAAATGTGCACACTATGTTTTAACAAGTATTCGTAGAAAGAAAAGAAAAGAAATGTGCACCGCCACTTACAACTGATTGCAGTTCACCACAAAAACCATGTACTCATTATTAAACAAATCTTAATAAACCAAAGGTATGTTACTGTAACAAACCAATATGAACATAAACATCACTCTTGTATAAGTTGTCCGGTCATTGCATATGTACATAACCATGCCATTGAAGACACCTTGCTAAATGATAAAGTTCATTTACATGACAAAAGCATGTAGTAATAATATGATATTGTATAAACTATCATATGAAGTTCATTGTCCATTTAGAAATTAAAAGTTGTGATTTGTAAGTTTGTAATAGACTTAACCAACTTGACCCATCAGCTAAAAGTTGTCCAATGTAGCCAGTGAGTCGAACCATCCCGTCCACTTTGCCGCTGGGTAGACGCATATATATGAAAAGGGTTTATAATATAAGTATTATTATGTCAAAATTTTAAAATTCATACAAGTTTAGCTGAGATAAGATTATCATTGTGGTAACATAAATTATTATATTTCATCACCATTATATGAAATTTGTTCAAAAATATTGCTATCCCGTGTGTTTATTTAGTTTGGGTGAGTTCCATTTTCATATAAAAGTTAATTATCTTCTAGGGGCATTTAGGGAAGAAAAGTGGTAAAATTTAGAAAATTATAAAGAAACCCTTGATATGCCATCTTAACTTTGGACAATTTGGACATATTTGTCCATTCCTCCTCCTTTATAATGTAGTATAGATATAGATAGATATAGATAAGTAATTGTTTAGAAATGTTGATTGTCATAAATATTTAATAAAATGTATTAAAAAAATAAAAGAAAATTTTATTCACCCAACCAAATTTCATGTGACCATAACACATGTTTATATATAGGGCTGCAAACGAACTGAACTTTCAGTGAACAGATTATGAACCGTTCAATGGGAAGTTCGTTTGTGTTCGTTCGTTTAGTAAATGAATGAACATGAACAAAAAAATTCATTCGTTTAGTTAAACGAACAAACACAAACATAGGTTGTGTTCATTTGATTATGTTCGTTGGTTTATGATCGTTCGAAGACTTCAAGTATGTTTGGATCTACTTAATGTCTTAATATATGTGAATTCGATGTTATTCAAAAGTTCATATATGTTCGTTTGTGTTTCTTCCCGTTCATGAACACTTACTTGTGTTCGTTAATGTTCATGAATGTTCGTTTGTGTTCGTGTGCGTTCATGAACAAAATTAACAAATGAACACAAACAAACACGAACAAGAACGTTTTCTTAATTAACAAACGAACACGAACAAAAAATCCAATTCGGTAAGTGTTCAGGAACTGTTCGTGAACACATATATTTCTTAACAACGTATCCAAGAAAAATACAAGGAATGCTTCTAGGTGCGCGTTTATGAGGAGCATAATTTCGTTCGGTTCGTTTGCAGCCCTATTTATATACACTGTGGTGATGGGTGAAGATGGTGTGGGCCGATATATGCCTATCACGTCAACAGAGGAGGATTTCTTCCTCAACTCCCAAAAAACCACGGGGTGGTGGGGTGTGGGGAGGTCGTTTTTCCTTTTCTTTTATTTTTTTTTCTTTTAAAAAACAAATCAACTAAATTAAAAAAACATTTATATTAAATAGAACAATAACATTACATAAAATTAAAAAAAAAAATACTAAAAATAATCTATACTATATATAATGCACAAGAGATGGGTATTTTAAAATACCCAAAAATTGAGAATTTTTTTTATTAACCACAATGTATAACCCTAAAATGGGGTAAAATAGTCATTCAAACACTTTTATATTTTAATACCTCATCTTATTTACACTTTAATTCTTCAACTATAATCAACTTTTGCTTGTTTAAATAATAGTCACATTTTTTCCTTTGTTTTATGGCAACTATCCCCACGACTTTTAAATGGACATAATTTTTTCATACGCTAATACTGTGACACCCGGCATGTTCGGCTTAAACATAATAGTAACACCTAAGTCTACCTTAGCGAGAAACGTTTATAAACAAACTTAACTGGGTTAGTTGAGTCGGGTCAATTAGGATTGTCCAGGGTCAATGATCTGGAGGATCATTGGGAGTCGTTTTGGGAATACATTAGTACCGGGTTCCGTCGTTGGTGACATTACATGAACTAATTAAGTATATGTGTAGATTACGGGTTGTGTGGTGGATTGTATGCTTACACTTGCTTAAATGATGTACGAATGATTATACGTGCCTAAACATGCTAAGTATAGACTATAGATGCTTGTTTATGTGTTAGGATGTGTTAGAATACGTTAAACACGATAAACTGGAAAAAGGTTAACATGTGTTAAAAGTGCTGTTAACATGTGTTAAAAAGTGCTGATGACCTGAATGTGGAAATGGGATCTGAAAAGTGGGCGAACGTAGAACAAAGTGGGCGAATGTGGAAGATTTCCACATTCGACCACTAAAAAGTGGGCGAATGTGGAAGAGTTCCACATTCGACCACTAAAAAGGGGCGAATGTGGAAATCTTCCACATTCGACCCCATGAACTGGGCGAACGTGCAGATGGTATAAATACCATCCTTAGCCATTTTTCACCATTTCACAAACCCTAAACGCCTCTAAACACTCTCTATCAGCTATTAACATTGGGGAAGGAGTTTTTGAGCTTGTTTTTCATAACCTAACTCTCTAAATCATTACAAGTGAAGATCTAAGGTGTGTTCTTCATTACAAATCCTTTTTAAACAATTTTGGCTTGTTTTAATCTAAACCCCAATGGGTCCAGATCTGATATCAACCTATTTTATGAATAAAAACCTTTCCTAACCAAAACCTATTCATAAACAATGAGTTTTTATGCAAATAAACATGTGTTAGTATGATATTATGCATTGTTTGATGATTACTTGTTGTATAGATGATATGACAACAACTTAGGGCTGTTATTAATGATGGGTTATGATTGAAATATGTTACCTTTGATTGTTGATGGTGTTTTGATGATTAAAGGGGGTTTTTAGTTAGATTTAGGGTTGTTTTTGGGATGATTATGATAAGGTTATGATAGGGGTTTCTTGTTCATAATGATCCGAGTATGATAAACTGATTATTGATCGAATTCAGAAAGTTTCCTAATTGGGTAATATCTTCATGCATGGTGATGTGACATCTCCATAATTTACCATTTTAGGAAACTTGTAAAACGGATAGATTTTTGGGTAAAATTGGTAGGGTTTCGTAGGAATATACTAATGATGCTTGACTGCTGTAACTCGTGATGTTTCGTGATGTTTTCGGATGTTTTTCGACGCGTTTTTTTGGAAAAATCTGACATCAGGGGCGAAGGTGGATTCCAGGGGGGCGAAGGTGGATTCCAGGGGGCGAAGGTGGAGGACAAAGGGGCGAATGTGCTACAAAGGGGCGAAGGTGGAAGGAAAAGGGGCGAAGGTGGAATTTCAGGAACACCTTCGACCAAACAGAAACACCTTCGACCACTTACAAGCCACCTTCGACCACCCGGAACCACATTCGACCCTACGTTGACAAAAATGAGATTTTTGATACAAACTAAGTGTTTTATGCTTGAACCTTGCGTGTAATCTATGTGTACTTGATTAGTTAGGGTAATGGGTCACCAACGGGATGGCGGGTCGGTCTAGTGTGTCGGTTGAACATTTAAACACGTTTTAAAACATACTTGATTACGATCTGGACAATCGGGGGCTAGATAACCTTATGGTTATTAGTCGGAACACTTATGTGAACATTTTAATAGATCTCCGGTAGAGGGATTATCAAGGGCCAAACATCTTTACTTATAATTGAAGAACGCTATCTAAGGTGAGTTCACGGCCCCACTTTTACTGCTTTAACTTTTGGGGGAGAAAACATGCGCTAAACAGTTTTGGTAACATATGTCATACTATGGTTTTAACTTTATATTGCTATACGATCTTTTGGAAAGTCCCGGGGGAAACCATGAATGTGCGGTTTGCGCAACGGGGGAAATGTGGATAGATCTATTGGGCGTGACCTGCCCCACTCGTCGGCTTGGAGGGCCGGGCGGGTGCATATTGTCTCGAACAGGAACATTATCGTGCTGAACATTACGGGCTGCTAAACATGCTAAACATTGCTAAACGTGTCCAGTAATGGTTTCCAATCGTAGTAGTAATAAAATATACGCCTAGCTAGCGTACTTGGTAGTGTTGATATAGTATGGGCATGGTATCACTTGGTAACCTTTTTGAACAAACCTGTGAACTCACCAGCATTATATGTTGACATCTTTTGGCATGTTTTTCTCAGGTCGCTAAGGTAGCAACAACTGGATCTAGGCGCACGAGTCGGCACGGGCGTCTAGGGTTTAGAGCATGGTCTTCATTAAACATTTGAACTATGTCTATTTGGGTTGTAAACATTTAAAGCTTCCGCTACAGTTTATGCTTTTATAATTATACCTTTTGGGTTTTGTGTTATGCATATAGTGTTGTTTATTGTGACCGTTGACTTAAATCCTGGTTTGTCATGCGCCTCGCGGTAAAACCCCGCAAGTGGAATTTGAGGGTGTGACAGATTGGTATCAGAGCCAATGGTTATAGTGAACTAGGACTGCATTTAGAGTCTAGTCTATAGCCGAGTCGCACACACTAGACGGTCACATACTTGTGTCGGTTTGGAACATGTACTAACTTTGTCGGGGTGTCGTTACATTATCATCACACTTCTCTGTTACATCATCCGTTTTTATTTGGGTTCTTACCTACTCTTGTCTTCTTCTTCTGGATTGAAGGAGGAGGGGTTGATTGGTTGGTTCTTGCACACACATGCCTTCTTACACTTGCACCTATTGCCACATAGGCGACAATGTTCGTTGACTGGAGTCTAAATTAGGGGTACATCTGGAGGACCATGTAGAGCAGTTTATCATTTCGGGTGCACACGAAATAATAAACTGGGATGCATGAAAATCCCGATGGACTTCGAGTTTGGATGTATAGTCCTGAAATTGTCCCTAGGTTAACTCTTGAAAATTCTAGTGGTTAACACTGGAAGTGAATCTGAATCTCTCGATTTCTTGGTTTGTTAGATCATGTCTGGTGCTCGTGGTGGTGGACGTCGTGGTGGTGGTCGTGGAGGCGGTGGTCGTGCCGGAGGCGGTGGTCGTGGGAACATCAACATGACCCAAGCTGAGCTGAACAACTTGCTCCAGCAGCAAGTGAACATGGCTATGGCTAATTTCCAGGCCGGGATTAATGCCATGGGTGGTGAGTTGATTTCTGTCGACCTTGCCTCATTTTTGGGTTTCGTGTCCTTTCATTTGTGTTTTACTTGTGTACCGTGTTTCAGGTGTTGGTGCCAATCCACCCCCACCTCAGTGCTCTTATAAGAAGTTTAGGGACTGTCAGCCCCATAACTTCGCTGGTACTGAAGGGGCAGTGGGACTGCTCCGATGGTTGGAGAAGGTTGAATCTGTGTTTGTCATGTGTAACTGTCCTGCTGGGGACCGAGTGAAGTATGCTACTGCGACATTTGAGGGGCCCGCATTGTCGTGGTGGAATGCTACTACTCAGAATATGGGACTGGGAGAGGCTATTGCTATGCCTTGGGCGGAGTTTGTGCAGCTTTTGAGAGGTGAATACTGTCCGAGGGAGGAGATACAGAAGTTGGAGCATGAAGTCTGGAGTTACAAGATGGTTGGGTCGGAGATTGAGGAGTATACTGTGAGGAGGAACGAGCTGGCGGTGTTGTGTCCTGACTTACACACACCCGAGTACAGGAGGATCGAGCACTATGTGTCTGGACTAGTGCCCGAGATCGCTGGGTTGGTGGCTGCTGGGAATCTTCCCACTATTGCTGAAGTTGTCCGATCAGCTCATCGGATGACTAACCTGAAGGTGGCGGAAGGCGTTTTGCCACCCAAGGGTACTACTGTGAAGGCTGCTGAGGGGAACAAGAGGAAGTGGGAGAGTGTGGGGAAGAGTGTGGTGCCAGCTCAGCCGGCGAAGAAGTTTGATACGTCTGGGTCTTCTTCTGGGGCGAAGACGGGTGGGTATGTCGGGAAGCATCCCAAGTGTAACAAGTGTGGCTTTCACCATTCGGGGAATTGTGATCGAGCTCGTTGTCATCGGTGCCAAAAGTTGGGACACCATGCTAAGGATTGCAAGGTGGCGCTCACCCCAACTCAGACTCCTGCGGCTACTCCTGCTCCTGCTGCTCAGGGGACTCAGGGGAGGCAGGGGTGTTACAACTGTGGTGACACGGGGCACTTCAAACGTGATTGTCCCAAGCTGAAGCAGGGCGATGATGGGAGGGGCGGAAACGGTAGCGGTAACGGGAATGGCGGCGGAGGCAGGACTGCGCGTGCTTTCGTCATTGGGTCTGCAGAGGCTAGGCAGGATCCAGACACAGTTACCGGTACGTTCCTTCTCAACAATCGCTATGTTTCTGTTTTATTTGATTCTGGTGCCGATAAGAGCTTCGTATCTGTGGATGTTAGTCAGTTGCTAGATATAGTACCCACACCTTTAGAGGCTAAGTACTTGATAGAATTGGCTAATGGTAAGAA
The DNA here is from genome assembly GCA_028751855.1 of Ambrosia trifida. Classification (NCBI taxonomy): domain Eukaryota; kingdom Viridiplantae; phylum Streptophyta; class Magnoliopsida; order Asterales; family Asteraceae; genus Ambrosia; species Ambrosia trifida. The sequence continues at coordinate 37,022,041 of CM054125.1, read as the reverse complement.
CATCGAGGCAACTCATATCCTTAGGGAGTGTCACTTGGAACTGTCGGGTCTGTCATTCCCCATTGACCTTATGCCTGTACCTTTGGGTAGTTTCGATGTCGTTGTGGGCATGGATTGGTTATCGTTGTATCGTGCAGAGATTGTTTGCTTTGACAAGGTTATTCGAATCCCTCTCCCCGATGGAGAAATTCTTTCGGTTCATGGCGAGAAAAGCGGTGCTCCGCTGAGTATCATTTCCAGCATGAAAGCCCGTAAGTATCTTCGGAAGGGCTGTTCGGCCATTCTGGCACTTGTTAACGTTTCTACTGACGGTGAGAAGAAGATCGAGGATATCCCGGTGGTTCGTGACTTTCCTGATGTGTTTCCTGATGATTTGCCTGGTCTTCCTCCCCATCGTCAGGTTGAGTTTGGTATTGATCTTGCTCCGGGCGCAGCTCCTATTGCCCGAGCTCCGTATCGTCTTGCACCTCCCGAGATGCAAGAGTTATCCAGCCAGTTACAGGAACTCTTGGAAAAGGGTTTCATTCGACCGAGCTCGTCCCCGTGGGGAGCTCCTATTCTGTTTGTGAAGAAGAAGGACGGGAGCCTTCGTATGTGTATTGACTACCGTGAGCTGAACAAAGTGACCATCAAGAATCGTTATCCTCTTCCTCGCATTGATGATCTCTTTGACCAGCTTCAGGGCTCTAGCTACTACTCGAAGATTGATTTGCGGTCCGGTTATCACCAGTTGCGCGTCAGGGAAGCTGACATCCAGAAGACTGCTTTTCGCACTCGTTATGGCCATTTTGAGTTCTTGGTCATGCCTTTCGGTCTCACTAACGCACCGGCGGTGTTCATGGATTTGATGAACCGCGTTTGTAAACCGTACCTGGATAAGTTCGTCATCGTGTTCATTGACGACATTCTGATTTATTCCAAGAACAAGGCGGATCATGAGGAACATCTGCGGTTGGTCTTGGAACTTTTGAGACGGGAGCAGCTATATGCTAAGTTCTCAAAGTGCGATTTTTGGTTACGTGAAGTTCAATTCCTAGGGCATGTGGTGAATGAACTGGGAATTCATGTCGATCCGGCTAAGATCGAAGCTATTAAAGACTGGGAAGCACCAAAGACGCCATCTGAGGTGCGGCAATTCCTGGGTCTTGCAGGTTACTATCGGCGTTTTATCGAGGGATTTTCGAAGATCGCTCAACCCCTCACTGCCCTCACCCAGAAGGACCGAAAGTTCGACTGGGACGAACCACAGGAATCAGCATTTCAGATGCTGAAGCTTAAACTTTGTTCTGCACCTATCTTATCCCTTCCTGAGGGTACGGATGATTTCGTTGTGTACTGTGATGCTTCCATACGGGGTCTGGGTTGCGTGTTGATGCAGCGCGGGAAGGTTATTGCTTATGCTTCTCGTCAACTTAAAGTTCATGAGAAGAATTACACTACTCATGACTTAGAACTGGGTGCAGTGGTCTTTGCGTTGAAAATCTGGAGACATTACTTGTACGGTACCAAGTGTGAAGTTTACACCGATCACAAGAGTCTCCAGCATATTTTCGACCAGAAGGTGTTAAACATGCGGCAGCGTCGTTGGGTTGAACTCTTGAACGACTACGACTGTGCGATTAAGTACCATCCTGGCAAGGCAAACGTTGTGGCGGATGCCTTGAGCAGGAAAGAGTCGGCGAAGCCTCGGCGTGTCCGAGCCTTACAGCTTACCATTCATTCCTCCTTACCTGACCGGATCCGTTCGGCTCAGGTGGATGCCTTGAAGGAGGAAAACCTTAAGGCCGAAACGATGCACAGTGCGGACAAACACCTTGAGCTTAGGTCTGATGGCCTACACTACTTCGCTGGGCGTGTTTGGGTTCCTTTACTCGGGGGATTACGGGAGCTTGTCTTGGACGAGGCTCACAAATCCCGGTATTCTATTCATCCAGGCTCCGATAAGATGTATCAGGATCTGAAGATACTTTATTGGTGGCCGAACATGAAGGCTGATATAGCCTCCTATGTGAGCAAATGCTTGACCTGTGCTAAGGTCAAGGTGGAGTATCAGAAGCCGTCTGGTCTCCTACAGCAACCTGAGATTCCAGAATGGAAGTGGGAGCGGATCACGATGGATTTCGTCACCAAACTACCGAGATCACCAAGTGGCTGCGACATGATTTGGGTGATCGTCGACCGGTTGACGAAATCGGCACACTTCTTACCTATTAAGGAAACGGATGGACTCGAGCGGTTGGCTCGGCTCTACCTTAAGGAGGTGGTTTCTCGGCACGGGGTGCCTGTTTCTATCATTTCTGATCGTGATTCCCGCTTTGCTTCGCGTTTCTGGAAGGCTCTTCATAAGGCCTTGGGTACTCAGCTGGATATGAGTACGGCTTATCATCCGCAAACTGACGGGCAGAGTGAGCGGACGATACAAACACTGGAAGACATGCTGCGGGCATGTGTTATCGATTTTGGCAAAAGTTGGGAGATCCACCTGCCGTTAGTGGAGTTCTCCTACAACAACAGCTATCACTCCAGCATCAAGGCAGCTCCGTTCGAGGCACTTTACGGACGGAAATGCCGATCACCACTTTGTTGGGCCGAGGTGGGCGAGAGCCAGCTCACTGGTCCGGAACTCGTGTACGAAACTTCGGAGAAAATCGTACAGATCCGTCAACGTTTGGCTGCTGCACGGGATCGTCAGAAGAGCTATGCCGATCGCCGTCGAAAACCTTTAGAGTTCCAGGTTGGGGACAAGGTACTTCTGAAAGTTTCACCATGGAAGGGCGTCATACGCTTTGGAAAGCGTGGCAAGCTTAACCCTCGTTATGTCGGACCGTTCGCAATCCTGGATCGGATTGGACCGGTGGCATATAGACTTGACTTACCGGCGGAGCTCGGTAGTGTGCACAACGTCTTCCATGTGTCTAACTTGAAGAAGTGTTTGGCTGATGAATCTCTCATTGTACCACTGGAAGAGATCAAGGTGGATGATCGTCTTCGCATTGTGGAGGAACCTGTCGAGATTCTGGATTACAAGATTCGTAGCCTTCGGCGGAGTAAAATCCGCATCGTTAAAGTTCGTTGGAACTCGTATCGTGGACCGGAGTTCACGTGGGAACGAGAGGACCAGATGAAGGCTAAGTACCCTCATCTCTTTCCGAAGCGCGCGTTCGAGTCCAGGCATGTTACTGCTGAAGCAGAGTGAATCTCGGGGCGAGATTCCCTTTCAACGTGGGGATGATGTGACAACCGGTAACCTTTCTTTTCGTTTTCTTCCTTTTCGTCTTTTTCATTTTGGGCTTCGTGCAATTTTCGGGACGAAAATTCTTTCAACGTGGGGATGATGTGACACCCGGCATGTTCGGCTTAAACATAATAGTAACACCTAAGTCTACCTTAGCGAGAAACGTTTATAAACAAACTTAACTGGGTTAGTTGAGTCGGGTCAATTAGGATTGTCCAGGGTCAATGATCTGGAGGATCATTGGGAGTCGTTTTGGGAATACATTAGTACCGGGTTCCGTCGTTGGTGACATTACATGAACTAATTAAGTATATGTGTAGATTACGGGTTGTGTGGTGGATTGTATGCTTACACTTGCTTAAATGATGTACGAATGATTATACGTGCCTAAACATGCTAAGTATAGACTATAGATGCTTGTTTATGTGTTAGGATGTGTTAGAATACGTTAAACACGATAAACTGGAAAAAGGTTAACATGTGTTAAAAGTGCTGTTAACATGTGTTAAAAAGTGCTGATGACCTGAATGTGGAAATGGGATCTGAAAAGTGGGCGAACGTAGAACAAAGTGGGCGAATGTGGAAGATTTCCACATTCGACCACTAAAAAGTGGGCGAATGTGGAAGAGTTCCACATTCGACCACTAAAAAGGGGCGAATGTGGAAATCTTCCACATTCGACCCCATGAACTGGGCGAACGTGCAGATGGTATAAATACCATCCTTAGCCATTTTTCACCATTTCACAAACCCTAAACGCCTCTAAACACTCTCTATCAGCTATTAACATTGGGGAAGGAGTTTTTGAGCTTGTTTTTCATAACCTAACTCTCTAAATCATTACAAGTGAAGATCTAAGGTGTGTTCTTCATTACAAATCCTTTTTAAACAATTTTGGCTTGTTTTAATCTAAACCCCAATGGGTCCAGATCTGATATCAACCTATTTTATGAATAAAAACCTTTCCTAACCAAAACCTATTCATAAACAATGAGTTTTTATGCAAATAAACATGTGTTAGTATGATATTATGCATTGTTTGATGATTACTTGTTGTATAGATGATATGACAACAACTTAGGGCTGTTATTAATGATGGGTTATGATTGAAATATGTTACCTTTGATTGTTGATGGTGTTTTGATGATTAAAGGGGGTTTTTAGTTAGATTTAGGGTTGTTTTTGGGATGATTATGATAAGGTTATGATAGGGGTTTCTTGTTCATAATGATCCGAGTATGATAAACTGATTATTGATCGAATTCAGAAAGTTTCCTAATTGGGTAATATCTTCATGCATGGTGATGTGACATCTCCATAATTTACCATTTTAGGAAACTTGTAAAACGGATAGATTTTTGGGTAAAATTGGTAGGGTTTCGTAGGAATATACTAATGATGCTTGACTGCTGTAACTCGTGATGTTTCGTGATGTTTTCGGATGTTTTTCGACGCGTTTTTTTGGAAAAATCTGACATCAGGGGCGAAGGTGGATTCCAGGGGGGCGAAGGTGGATTCCAGGGGGCGAAGGTGGAGGACAAAGGGGCGAATGTGCTACAAAGGGGCGAAGGTGGAAGGAAAAGGGGCGAAGGTGGAATTTCAGGAACACCTTCGACCAAACAGAAACACCTTCGACCACTTACAAGCCACCTTCGACCACCCGGAACCACATTCGACCCTACGTTGACAAAAATGAGATTTTTGATACAAACTAAGTGTTTTATGCTTGAACCTTGCGTGTAATCTATGTGTACTTGATTAGTTAGGGTAATGGGTCACCAACGGGATGGCGGGTCGGTCTAGTGTGTCGGTTGAACATTTAAACACGTTTTAAAACATACTTGATTACGATCTGGACAATCGGGGGCTAGATAACCTTATGGTTATTAGTCGGAACACTTATGTGAACATTTTAATAGATCTCCGGTAGAGGGATTATCAAGGGCCAAACATCTTTACTTATAATTGAAGAACGCTATCTAAGGTGAGTTCACGGCCCCACTTTTACTGCTTTAACTTTTGGGGGAGAAAACATGCGCTAAACAGTTTTGGTAACATATGTCATACTATGGTTTTAACTTTATATTGCTATACGATCTTTTGGAAAGTCCCGGGGGAAACCATGAATGTGCGGTTTGCGCAACGGGGGAAATGTGGATAGATCTATTGGGCGTGACCTGCCCCACTCGTCGGCTTGGAGGGCCGGGCGGGTGCATATTGTCTCGAACAGGAACATTATCGTGCTGAACATTACGGGCTGCTAAACATGCTAAACATTGCTAAACGTGTCCAGTAATGGTTTCCAATCGTAGTAGTAATAAAATATACGCCTAGCTAGCGTACTTGGTAGTGTTGATATAGTATGGGCATGGTATCACTTGGTAACCTTTTTGAACAAACCTGTGAACTCACCAGCATTATATGTTGACATCTTTTGGCATGTTTTTCTCAGGTCGCTAAGGTAGCAACAACTGGATCTAGGCGCACGAGTCGGCACGGGCGTCTAGGGTTTAGAGCATGGTCTTCATTAAACATTTGAACTATGTCTATTTGGGTTGTAAACATTTAAAGCTTCCGCTACAGTTTATGCTTTTATAATTATACCTTTTGGGTTTTGTGTTATGCATATAGTGTTGTTTATTGTGACCGTTGACTTAAATCCTGGTTTGTCATGCGCCTCGCGGTAAAACCCCGCAAGTGGAATTTGAGGGTGTGACAAATACTCTTTTTAAAAAAAATACAACATAAAAACAAGCATTTTCTCTTTAATTTGATTATAGTATTACTAATATTTTATAAATTTTAAAAAGTTGATGTGTAACGTGATTAACCATGGCCGACTAAACCATTTTGGAGGCCTAAAACGAATTTTAAATTTGAGACCCTTTAGATAAAAAAAAATGTTCAATAATTTGCTTTCAAACTAAATATGTTTGCTAAATTTGAATTTGTGCAAACAAAAAAATAGAAGTAAACGACTTAACCTACTCACTTTTCGGCATTGAGCATAAGAGAGACCATGGTTAAAAATCATAATATCATCTTTGCTGGTGCGAGAAAAATGAACCAAAGACACAAAAGAATGTTTTACCCAATCAGCTTCCACGGTACAAACTGGAATGGATAATTTATGTAACTGTTAATGGATTGTGAATTGTGATTGTAAAAAACAATAAATTGTAGGTATAATCATAACAGTCAATTTAATAAACACTAAAGATAGATGATATAAAACAAAACCAAGAGTACAAAACATCAAAAACATCTTAAAGTTGAAAGCAGAATACGAATATTAAAATCTAAGTATCATCTGTAATTATGATAATATGAACATAAAGAAATTTTAGTCATAATTGTTATTTTCGGTTTCAGTTTTAATCACATATGAATATCAATAAAGATCTAGCATTTTATTAAAAACATAAAGATACCATCCACGTTATGTCATAATTTATATGTATAATTCGTAAGCTGCAAAAATCAACAGCTAAGCGGAAAAACTTAATTGATTATCTATTTACCTTCAAAGAATGGGTAGCATATCACCAATTTTGATACACGATTTAGAATAAACTAAGTCACTAATTACAACACCTTATATTTTGATTTTGATCTCAATTTATTGGCAAAAGAATCAGAACAAGAACGCAACAGAAGATAGTTGGACTTCGAAGATCGTGATTTTACTATTCAGATGTACGACCTTTTACTATTACTACAAGATTCGATTTCCATTCCTTACTTTCCCGCTTTCTCCTTTTAACCTAACCGACTTGCCTTTTTGTCACATCCTCAAATTCCACTGCGGAGTTTATACCGTGAAACGTGTGACACACCAAGATCCCCATAGCCATTAGTTAGAAGAACAACTCTAAATGCCTAAACCATTTAGTTCGTTTTTAAAAATCAAGTTTAAAGTTCAACCAAAATGTTTAAAGTAATGCAAAAGCATAAAGAAAGTATTAAAGTAAAACATCTTGTGCAAAACACCGCGCCCGAAACCAAAGTAATGTAAATAAACCAAAATAAGTTTTAATAATGTTTAATGCCAGTGACACCAATGATGCATGCCCTAACGTGCTCCATACCTAGCGACTTGCAAAAGCATGTTAGCGTGTGTCAACATAAAGTTGGTGAGTTCACAAAGTAAGGTAAGTAAAAGTTTAGGTTTCCAAAACCAGTAACCAAGAACCACTAGTACAGCGTATGCCAATGATAGCTAACCCATTCATGATAACTAAACACATGAAGTACCGTACTGCTATTTAAACGATGCACTGGCCCCGTGAGCTGGTTTTTGCCTCCCATCATTGCCTATCAACAATGATAAAATCCAAGGTTGTAATTCACTCTCGACTCCCAGCACGGTGTTTGTGAGGTTTGTCAAACCTAATAGTGCTATCAACTAGTAACCCGCTTGCCACAACCCGGTAATTCATTTGGTATAAGTGAAGGACAAAAGGTGTGAAACTAGTAAAACCCGATTCACCTCGTGAATCAATGTATCCCAAAACCCGGGGTAAAATAGTAGTCCAAAACCCAGACTAGAAAAGTAAGTAATTCCCAACCAGGAATTAAGTTGTCTCCAAACCCGAGACGCATACTTTTAAGAGAAGAGTAGTGAAACTCACCTTAGGTTGCAAAAGCTAAATCCAAATCCAAAAGTAATATGAACTCGTACCGACTCATTTGTCCAAGACTCATTTATACGTGTCACTACGTGAGTACATGTGCATACACATCACACAACAAGACTCGTTTGTCCAAGACATCCAATGATGTGAAAATATTTAAGTGACGCTAACGTACTACATGCACAAGTAACCCTACGAACCCGTTGGTGAACATTATGTTTATACTTAGTTATACATACCATATAAGTCTCATTAAAGTGTACAAACAAGTTCAGGTCATAACCAAGTCATACAAACCTCCAAATAAGCACTTATACACAATAGTAATAATCTGCGTTTTCGGGGCAGATTATACGCTGTCAAAACGATTTTATGAAAAATACTTACACAACACATTAGACTCTCAAAGTTTTACTGAACATCCCTATGTGTTCAGTTGTCATGCCACTATTTGTTTTTCATGGCAAAACCACGTTTAAAAATTATGAAAAAAATCGTTTACTACAGCTAGGTTCTGAAAACATTCACTTCATGTTAGTTTACGAGAAAACTTCTTAAAAATCACGTATTCATCCAAACATGATGAATCCACTTGTAAAAGCCTACTTATTCATGTATCTATCTACTGTCCAAAATTCATGACCTAACTCCTTGTAGAACTCGAGTTATGGTCGTTTAAAGTTGACCCAAATTACCACTCCGAAAATCAGGTTTAACCTTTGTTTGTATAAAATTCCCAAAACATATTAAACGACATCCAAAACGCACAAACTCATACATTCTGAAAATCTATGATTATGAATAACATATTCAAACCAAGAAACAACCAAGACAAGTATTTTAGGATCAGATTACTTGTCCTACAAGTTACTACACACAATCTGTCCGTTTTTAAACATGCAATTATCTTAACTTTTACGAACCCTAGATGTATAATATCGATTAAGAACGTCACACATACATAATACAAGACTCCTCACATGTAAATCTGATCAAAACATGCAAGTTTCATCGTAAATATTATCATCTATAAACCCTACATGGTCAATAATCATTATCATGCAATAACACAACATATATCACATAATAACACAAATATACATAGTTTAATCATGTTAAACCTTAATAAAAATCATGTTTTAATCTTTATTAGTTCACATCAGACCTAAACAAACTTGTTTGTAGTGTTTTAAAACATATTAGAAGTGATTAAAGCATAAAAGAATGGTTAACACACCTTAAGCTCTTCAAACAACACAACCGAGCGATGAAATCTCTTCCCGAATGACGTTCTTGAGCCTAAGAAGGTGTTTGGGTTTAGGTTTTCGAGTAGGTGGCTAGGGTTTCGAAAATATGCGTGTGATTATGAAAAAGAGGGTTAAAAATAGATATATATATAGGCTGAAATTCGACTTGGCTGCCAAGTTACCCTATCGCGTCACGCGGTGGGGTTGTGCTTATTCCGTCGCGTGATGCGGCGCGTTCCAGGTTTTTTTTTTTTTTTTTGCTTCATATTTGGGATTTGTACATCTAGATTAACATCACAAATAATCAACCCAATATTTTATGAACCGAAGTATCTTCTCTGTTCGTCGGGTGTCAGTTACGGGTTTGGTAACGCGTTTCGTTTAAATAAACACGAAATCATATAACAATTCACAAATAAATTCACATAAGCACATAATTGCAAATAATATCCAACGAACTATTCCACAATTATTTGTTTTGTTATTTCACCAACGTTTGTGGTTCAACGCTCGTGTATATGATCCGGTAATTCCCCGAATTACCATTTATGTAGTTATTAACCGATAACCATGTACCGTGCAACTCACTTAACTAATCCTAGTCAAGTGCAATGCCATGAACTATCGTGTAGGTTAACTAGAGTTAGGTTAAACTATTAACCCGAAAATGCGGAGTGTCACATCATCCCCAAGTTGAAAAGAATTTCATCCCGAAATTCGGCAAGTTTTCAGTGAAGTAGGTGTCAAGTGATCAGAGAAAATTTTGAAAAAATTTCTGGGTGTCACATCATCCCCAAGTTGAAAAGACTTTCGTCCCGAAATTCAGTTCGAGTTTTCGATTACGAGCTCTGAGTTTTCCTAAAAGAGAGGTGCCAACAATGGTGTTGTTCCTATTACCCTGGCCAAATAAGATTTCCCACAAAACAAGGGACACCAATCATTATCTCATGCCAATGATTTCAGTACATAGCTGGACAACCCGTCCGCACCCATAATGACGTCAGAGCTACAAAGGACAGTTGGGATGATGAGATCGATACCTAAATTTTGGTTAAACCGTACAAGTTTTCGCTCGCGATAGAGCTAGGTGACTTCAACAAGCTTAACATCAGCTTGTTCTACCGTGTGTTTGGGTTCCAGAAGTGTTGGGTCTAACCCTAAGGATGTGCTAAAGTTCAAAGGCACATGCCGGATCAACATCAGAATCGAATAGAACATTAGAAAGTTTATCATAGTGAAAAATAAAAATCACCGACTTAGAGTCAAATACTACTTATATTTATTTACGTTAGTTTATTTGTTTTTAATAAAAAAACGAGTGAATAGCCAAAGTCGTCCCTGAGGTTTTCCCATTTTTGCTAGATTCATCAAAAAGAGTTTTCTTTCTCATATGGACCACTGAGGTTTCCCAAATGTTGCTAAATTCATCCAAATGACTAACCTTGTTAAAAACTAACAAAAATAGAGGGGTATTTTGGTCTTTTTTCTTGGTTTTGATATTTTATCTATATTTATTTACACTGTGTTCCAGAGATTCATTAAAGGAAATAAGAGAAAGGAAAGGAGATAGGAGGGAAAGGAAAGGAGGGGGTGTGATTTTACTTCGTGTTCCCGAGTTTCATTAAAGGAAAGGAAAGGAAAAGAAAATAAACATCTTGCGTGTTCCCGAGTTTCATTAAAGGAAAGGAAAGGAAAAGAAAATAAACAGTTTTACTATTATACCCTTTTGCATTTTGCTTCTCTACTTGCATACACTTTCCTCCTCAACAAAAAAAAAACATACAAGGCAATTATCAATAATAAAGTGTGTAAAACCGCATTTTTTTTACTACCTTTGAAGTGCAGAAAACTGCACTGTTTTACTGCATTTAGAGTGCAGAAAGCTGCATTTTTACTGCATCTGGAGTGCAGAAAACTGCACTTTTTTACTGCATTTAGAGTGCAGAAAACTACACTTTTTTTACTGCATTTAGAGTTCAGAAAACTGCACTTTTTTACTGCACTATGTTTTCGACAATATAATGTACAACCTGAATCTGCATGCAAAGATAACTAATTTAACCACCTGTAGTTATGTTGGTTATGAACAAACAAGCAAAAGCCAAAAAAAAAAAAAAACCACTTTAACGATTAGGTTCCTTTTCGGAAAAAGAAATCTTTATACCAACAATTGTTTTCAAGATCGATGAACAAAAAGTCAAATACGCAAGAAAAAAATAAAAATGTCATAAACGTACTAAGTTGTCAAACAACGAAAACATTACTAGATAAATGTATCCTTAACTCGCTTAATTCTTTAAACCAATCATACCTTTCAGCATAGTCAACCGTATTTGAGGACGACAAGTAAATAATGATCTTGCTTTTGCTTGATTCTCTGACAAATAATTGAAAGCCAACTGTAGTTCATGAGTTTCCAAACCCATTGGCTCCAATTCATTATAGATTTCGTCACCTGTGTACTCGCGATGATAAACTCTTTCTAGTAGATTATTACTCTCCTGGATAATTTTATTGCCATCTATAATTGCATTAGCCACGCTGCCAACGCTATTCGTAATCACAGAGGCTAAATCTTCATCTTGTTGCTCAGCTTTTCTTTTTCTACTCTTACATTTCTTAGCACTTGAAGACTGCTCAAGTTGAGAAGACGAAGGATACACCACTTGAATATCATCATCAACAATGTTTGGACTCTCTAACGTTACATCATTGGCAACTAAAAAGTCATCCACTTCTGGAACGGTTTCTATGTTAATGCTAGCAGTCTTTTGAAATCGGCCATTTCTTTCCTTTGCAGTTTTAGCCTGTGCACCAGATGCCCTATCCTTTGCAAATAGTTCTAGCATTTCATTATAGTTTGAGATTTTTTTCGTCTTCAACATTGCAGCATCAGGCTTTGACTATTCAACAAAATGAAGATAACTAGTATTATGAACTATAATCTAAATACTCAAGTAAATAATTAAAGCACTTACATCTATTAATTTATCCCAGACATCATCCTCAGCTTCGATTAATTGAGTGTTTGAATTCCATGAGAACCCACTCAGTGATGTTCCATGAAACATATCATACCATTGTGAAAAACTACCTTTCATCGTTTTTAACCGATTCTTCAAATGGTTTTATGGTGAAATCCATTCCAAGCTTTGTGCTTAGCTCCTCAACCATATTGATGTATGCTTGTGAAGTAAAAGTGCCATTGATCCTATTGCCGTTATCATGTTGCGTTATCATGGATTGTACGAATGCATTATCCATTTGTTCCGTCCACTTTAGTTGTGAACTTTTCCAGTGACCTCGTGTTTGCTCGTGATAAATTTCTACATGGTGCATAAATAAAATTCTCTTGTGTAAATATGTAAATGGTTGCTTATAATAAATATAGAACAAGTATATGCACACGCAAATAAAAAAATAACCAAATCACCAATTAATTGTAACCATAATAATCAATACAAATTAAAATGAAATACTATAAAGTATTAATCTAAAACTACTTTGACAAATCTATTTCGTTGTTAGGATACGTCAAATAGTTAGTCCACATTGCATTTGCAATTGAGTTCCTTAGTTGTTCGTGTCTGGTACTTCCCTCACCATTGCCTGTTGTATTTTGACGTTCTTCCTCTTGTGGTCCATTTAACACCTCTTGTAAAACCTCATCTTCAAGATCTTTGTCACGATCTTCCTCTAGTAAAAAGTTGTGTAAAATATAGCATGCCAAGAAGATGTCAGACTGTGTTTCACAAGAGTAAAATGGTTCTGTTGTACTTCTAATAATAGGAAACCTCTTTTTCAGCACACCAAATGCTCGTTCAATTGCGTTACGTAATGATGCATGCCGAAGGTTAAACAACTCCTTTGCATTCTCAGGGGAACGAGTGGAGTATTCTTTTAAATGATACCTAACACCTCTATATGGTGTCATTAGGGTACTCGTATGAGGTAAACCCGCGTCTACTAAACAATATCTACCTATAAACAAGTTGTAATTAGTATTATAATAAATTATTACACAATTAAGTAACTTCGGTTTAAGAAACTACCAGTTGGAATTACTAGTTTATCATCTCTAGTAAATGCATTCTTTATAATCCTTGAGTCTGATGATGTACCCTCCCATCCAGTTAGCACATACGTAAACTTTAAATCAAATGTGCAAGCAGCCAACACATTTATCGTTGGGTATCCCTTACGACCACGATATCTAGGGGCATCCTTATTAGGTACTTTGACGCGAACATGTGTTCCGTCAATTGCCCCGATACAATCCTTAAAGAAAGGATAAAATCTCTTTTTTTCTTGAATTTCTTTCGGGACAATATCACCTTTAGGTTGTTGAATGTACCGACCTTCTAAAGATATGATCGCTCGCAAAACTCTATGTAGGTAGCGACTAGTTGTTGATCCAGAACGACGATATAGCCAAGAGGTAAACCGATTTCTAAATCATTACCTACAATATGCAAAAAAGTTGTAACATGCTCTTCAACAGACATGCATTGAGTAGGTCGAAGTCCACCATCATGCTTTAAGATACTACACAATGTCATAAAAGCTTTCTCACTCATGCGGATAAGGTCACGACATTTACCACTGTTTAAAAGGCTATGTAACATCTCTTCTCGTACATATCGTCGCTGTAAAGTTTCATCTCTAGTAGGTAAAATTAGCACGATTTTTGGTTGACAGCCTACGTAGTGCAATAAAAGCCACCAAAAAGCAAATCAGGTTAACTGCTTGCAATTGTCTGGCTCGCACAAGTTGAATAACCTTACGTATATGATTATCCATTGTAACTTTACTTGCTGCTGAAAAATGTTAGTTGATTAGGAAATTGTTACTTAGTACACTTGACATTCTTGTTCTATAAAATTATGGTAGGATCCACAAATTCATATTATTAAACCTTGCTAGCTTATATTAAGTGAACCCTTGCCAAAATAGTTACTCATAATATTAGCAACGACTAAGAAACAATATCATCCTTGATAGTTTACCTTTTAACTTTCACCTAACATATGAGGGAAATAACTAAAGAGATAATTATGTTGTTCTAACTGTAAAAAAGGTGATTTATCCTACTCTAGCATGCAACTAAAGCATTATGAAGTTATTTGTCCCCTATATGAAACATACAGTCCATTTACACACATACTTCCAAATATTATTAGATACAATTTCTATAATTTCCACAAAAACACTCGGAATGTGTAACACCCCAACCGATGGCGGAATCATCGAGGTGCCACGTAGTGACGATTGCTCAAAAGCTCATGGTACTAAAATGTAAATATATGATTATTGAATATTGTTTTACAACATGTGAAATTAAATACAAGACAACAAAATAAAGATAATTGATTGATTTAATCTAAGTCCAAAGTCCTATGTGAAGCGTCAAGCAGCTTATCCTGAAACATGCACGAAAATAATTTTGTCAACATATGATGTTGGTGAGTACTACTTAGTTTTGTACATATAGTATAAGTTTTTGAAAAGTAGTACAATTCATGTGTCTAGCATCACCAAGGCATTATGTAAACACGCAAGTAACCAAACAAGACAAAGATCACATGTAAAGTTGTACAATGAAATTGATAATGAGCACCTCAACACGTGTGAGTCTAAAAGAGCACCATAACACAAAGTTATGTCTAAATGAGCACCGTAACATAAGTTACGTCTATGTGTAAAGAGCACCATAACATAAGTTATGTCTAGATGTATGATTTTGTATGTAAGCTACGTTCATGTTCAAACATAAGCACAAAGATAAACAAGACACGTATATGAATTGTAAATGAATAAAAATGTATATGTAAATGAATATGAAGATTTTGTATACTTGTGCATGAATCACCCCAAAAGTTGTAAAAGCGAAAAAGGGGGTAAGTAATACTCACTTTAGCAAGGTGGTAAGTCTTGCGTAATTGAATAAGTATAATCCAACGTTGCCAAGTATCACCCTATGTATAATGTAACAAATAAGTCTAAGTCTATCTAGTCTATAAGTATTTTCTAGGGCTTCGAATTGAGGATAAGTATTCGTTTGATTAATAAATTAAATGTTTAATAAATAAGAGAAATTTGATAAATAAATAAACAAAAGTCTTTTTGTAAACTTTAAATTAAAGATGGTCACAATATAAAGTTTTAAGTGTGAAAATAATTTTTATAAAATTATCTTCTTGAAAATGGAATATTTAATCTATTTATTTCAAATTGTCAAAATATGATTTTAATATCTAAAATATTAAAATTAAAGAATTTCTAAAATTAAAAATTGTATTTCAGATCTAGATAGTTAGAAATAATTTATATAAAATTTTGGTACAAAAATATTGAAAAATGAATTTATTATGATTTAATTATGATTAAAACTAACAAAAATTAATTAAAAATATAAAATAAATGGTTTTTCTGAAAAAAAAATATTTTCTGAAATGTTTAAGGATATACAAGTTTAGGATAATTTTTATGAGATTTAATAAAATTTTTTAGATATTTTTATTGAATTTTATAAATAAAAATGAATAAACTTGTATTATTAATAATATATATTAAATAATTTATTTTTGAAAAACTAAAAATTGGATGATGAACTTTATCATTTGGAGATCATATAATAATTTTTGTAGAATTTATAAACCACTTTTAGTATTTAAAAACTATTTTAAAAAGTTTAATATATTAAGTATATATATAACGATGGCAAAAAAAATACTTGTTGGTTATGGGAATCGAACCCGGGCCTCTGTCCGGTTCGGGTTTTATCACAAGCGTGGCCACCAACTGAACCACACCCTGAGAACGAATTAAAATGGATTGTAAATAATCATATTGTAACACCCCAACCGATGGCGGAATCATCGAGGTGTCACGTAGTGACGATTGTTCAAAAGCTCATGGTACTAAAATGTAAATATTATTGAATAATCCAAAATTGTCTTACATGGAAATGGAAAATACATTGTCTAAATGATATGTAAATATTGAATTAACTGAATTAAAATAAAGCACTAAATGTTCCTTGCTAAAGCACTAGATCAAACTGCACCTGAAACATGTACAAAAATAGGTTTGGTCAACATATGAAATGTTGGTGAGCATTCCTAGTTTATATATATATATAGTAAGTTAAAAAAAGATATACAATTCAAGTGCAAGCTACAGTGCAAATATGTAAACTATGTGTCATACAATTGAGCGAAATCAACCCTGTGACTGTATAATGTACTGTATGAACGTTGGTGTACTCATCCAATAAATGGGTGATAACTTAACAATGGCCACGGATTCTCCGATGAAAAAGGGGGAGAATCAATCTAGGCGGGTTGTCAATCCAAATAGCGCTGTAACACCCGTAGATTCCCGGACTTGTGTCTCGCCTTGTAGAGTTTGTACACTAGTATTTTATTATGATGGTTCAGTGGAGGGGGCTCTTTAGCATTTTTCTAAACTCAATTGAGTAACTTTGGGGACAAGATACAAGGGAGTCAAAAGTGGAGGGGCTTATAGCAAAAGATGGTGTCATTACCAACCCTAATGCCACACTATTTTAATACCCCATCCTTGTCTCTTTTCTCTGCCGACAAGAACCAACAAACATCCTTTTGACTGCAAATAATCATCATTATCGTTCAATCATCATCACATAATGGGAGGTAATATTTCTTTTCCATGATAATACTCTGGTACCTTGTGTTCCTCGATAACCAACATCACCTAAGTTTATATATTCTTTTCTTTGTCTACGGATTCCTAGGAAGGAAAACAAGAAATACATCATAAACAATATACTTGTTCGATCTCTTTCCTTTGTCTATGAGCAAGGTAAGGATATCAAACTCTACATATTATTTCCTTGATTCATTCTTGCTTTCGACAACAACAAAAAATTATATTCCTTCTTAAGCATATATACTAGTGGTTTATATGTGTTTTTGTTTGATGTACCTTTCCCTTGAAGCCACGACAACAAGCTAGTGAAGCAAGAACATTCTTTTCTTATTTTTTTTCCTTGAAGCTCGACAAGAAGGAGAGCCGTATCAGGCGTGTATATTGCAGGTTCGATCATGATTCCTTTTCCCTCCTTTGTCTTCGGCAACATTAAAACAAGGGAGTATTTCTTCTTTTTTTTTTTTTTGTTTACGACCAAGAGGATTTGATCGATATTGTTCTTTTTCCTTCTTTTGCCGATTTGGTTATGTATCGTCTCACGGATCGGGTTTTGTTCAGGTCGTGGTACGGGATCTTTCAGTGATTCGTGGCAAGTGAAAATTGCCGATCTTCGTGAGTCCGGGTTTGTCTAATAAATATTCACGTGATATCGGAGATCTTTACGTGTTACATTCTAATCGCGCAAGCCTATCTAGGTGTAGCGAAATCACTTCGCATCGGCCCGTGTAGAGTCTCGATTTGTAGTTGTTCGGATCTTTCCATCCTTACGATCTCAGGTACCTTCCCATACTCATGACTTGTTATAGTCGCAATCGTTAGGCCGATGGTTATCTTCATGTTGATGTTCGGATTTTCATGCGGAACTAAATAGGTCGGCGGTTATGTGAGCCATGTGTTCTTGCATTAACCCTCCTTATGGGTGCAGTAACATTAAAGGGAAGGGTTGTGGGTATGGATCGAAGCTTCTGTGTGGATATACGTTTTGGCCGCAAATCATTTTTATTATATAAGCCTTTGAAAATAATAAAACAAGAATGTGGAAATGATAAAGGAATAATAGCGATTTGTTATTACCTTTATCTCTTTTGTTTTTTTCTTTTGTGGGCAAACATATTAAACAAAATTTGGTGGTCACGGTATGATATCACAGAAGCCGTTAGGATAGACTGAATAACTAAACGGTTATGTGAGGAACATGGGGATTCAAGAGTGCGTAGCTCAACATGCCTAAGTGTAATACAACTACGCGGGAGGAAAATATTAATACACTAGTAGTTTGATAAAATAATTAGTCGGGACTTGCGTTATATATTTTCTTTCCTTCCCAAACCTTAGGGCGTTGGTGACGTTTATGTCCTCATTAACAGGTTATTGACCACTTGCCTGCTTGTGTTCCCTTGCTGTTAAGAGACGAACTATACACGCACTAAGGTGAATTCATGTGCCCTTTTTATTGTTTTTAAAACATTTTGGGCTAATATGCATGTCTTGAAATTGTATGTGGAACCTTGCTTGTTAGATCGGGATTTGCCTTGATTTATACTTGATTAGGTTTAATTCTCTATTATACATTTATACATATATAAACTGTGTATGACGGTACTTAGTATTATAAATTGAGCTACGATAGTTATATTACGTCTGCTCTGGTTTATAATTATGGTTTGAGTCTTAGTAGGCGATATGCTCTTATGTTGACTTGTTGCAGTTTCGTGATAAATAGGCGGAATGCGCTTATTGCAGATTTTAATAAAGTCTTATGTTAAGTAAGCGGATTGCGCTTACTCTAGACGTTACATTTGCTTAGGGAACATGTAGGCGGATTGCGCTTATTGTAACTCTAAGGTTAAAGTATTTTGTTAACTTTTATTTGACAATGTACATATATAATAAGAACTTCATAAAACTTGAATTCACTCAGCTCGTCTGACTTTGCGTGCATATTAGCTTGATTTCAGGTAATTGAAGAGTAAAGAGGGATGCCTTGGCCTGCTGCAGGACTACTCAGAGGCGGTTGACATTTCGAAATAAAGAGTCTACTCTATTTATTTGAAAACTATTTTCTAAACTTTTGTTTTGTTCTACAAATATGCTTTGACCCGTCATGGGAAATTTCATGTTTGGATGACTTAACTATTTACTTTTCCGCGGCGTGTTTTCTGATAATAAATAAGACTTCTTGAGTATTAAATTCATGGTTTTAGTCTTTGCATGCCAACTGTTTGACCCGTCGGTTTTGAGGGGCTTTCAAGTTGGTATCAGAGCACTTGTTCGAGGGATTCGAGCAGTCTGTGCTTGAACTCGAATATGGTATGGGACCGAACTGATACAAGAAATGTCAATTGCTGAGTAGCTGCACGCCAAGAGGTAACCTTTAAAATTAATAGTTAAATACTATATGTAT
This sequence comes from Ambrosia trifida, assembly GCA_028751855.1. Lineage (NCBI taxonomy): Eukaryota > Viridiplantae > Streptophyta > Magnoliopsida > Asterales > Asteraceae > Ambrosia > Ambrosia trifida. The sequence continues at coordinate 37,002,832 of CM054125.1, read as the reverse complement.
TTTCGTTTATGAAAAGTTCAAATGTAGGCATAACTCTTAATGTGACCATAGCTTGTTGTGTTTAGCGTGACTAAAGTAAAGTAAACAGCTAATCGCACTTGATCAACGTTATTAGAAGTTTACCCTTACTTTATACATACTAAATATACTTGTGACTGATCATGTGATGGTTTTGTCTTGAAGGATAGTATGGCAAAAACACGATCATCTAGGGGCGGTCGTGGTGGAGGTCGTGGTAATCGTGGTGGTGGTCGTGGGGGTGGTCGCGGGGGTGGCCGTATTCCAGACTCCACTTCGGAACGAGAACCTACTCCTGAGTCAAACACTAGTAACCATGACGTGCTGGGGCCGAATGTTAGAGAAGCGATTGCGGATGAAGTGTATCAGGTTCTTCACAGTAGCATGCCTGAGATCATTGCTGAGGCGGTTAAGGCTGTGACTGGAGCTGACAGGGATGCCAGACGGGGATCCGGAAGGGGACACCGGGAACCCGAACCTATTTATTTCAGTGATGAGGATCGGGCTCGAGTTAGTCGGGTTGCCACCGGAGGTTGCGCTTATGTCGATTTCAAAAAGTGTGACCCACCTTCTTTTGATGGCAATAAGGATATTTCTGCAGCCCACCAGTGGATTCGTGAAATGGAGGCTGTGTTGCGGATAAGTAAGTGTCGGGATGAGGACAAGGTGACTTTTGCAGCACATTCTTTTGTATCTGAGGCTCTATGTTGGTGGGATAACTTGACGCAAGCCATGGGAGATAGAGCAGTTAAGAGGATGAAGTGGGATGAGTTGAAAACTTTGGTTATTGAGCATTTCTGTCCGACTCATGAGTTGGATAAGTTGGAGAAGAAGTTTGTTAATCTTGAAGCTGGGAATCTGTCCCACAAAGAGTACACGTCTAAGTTTAATGAGTTGGCTCGCTTATTCCCAGATATGGTTACACCGGAAGCAAGAAGGATCAAGAGGTACGTTCAGGGATTGCCATTGGACATACGTCGGGGTGTTGTGACTACTAGCATGGATACATTTTGAGAGGTGGTGGCTATGAGTGGTACCTTGTATGAGCAGCGGGATGTTGAGCGTGTCGTGGATCATAAGAAGAATTGGAACTCTAACCGCGGCTCCGATGGAAAGCGAAGTGGGGCGGATACTTCGGGACCCGTTCTCAAGAAAGTGAAGACGGAAGTCACTGACATTGTGGGTAGTAGCGGGGATAGTAAACAATGTGGTAAGTGTGGAAAGATGCATTCGGGGGAGTGCAAACAGGGCACAGGTATTTGTTTCCGCTGTAAGAAGTCGGGTCACCCTCACTATCAGTGCCCAACTTTGGTGTGCTATAAATGTAAGGGCACGGGACATTTCTCTAACAAATGCAAGGCGGCCCACGCTAGTAGCTCTGGTGCTGGGGATGCTGGGAAAACTACCAGGACTGAGGTACCAAGGACCAAAGCCCGGGCTTTCAGTCTCTCTCAGAAGGATGCTAAGGCGACGGCGGACGTTGTGACAGGTATCTTGTTTGTTTATTCCACCCACTCGATTGTTTTTGTATCTATTCCTTTACCTTTGTATGTGATATTGTGTTAGGTACATTTGTGGTTAATAGCCTTCGGGCCTCCGTTTTGTTTGATTCGGGTGCTAGTATGAGCTTTATGTCTACCGCATTTTGTACTAGATTAGGCGCGATCCCCAAAGATATTAGACACTTATTCGAGGTCGAGGTTGCAGTAGGAAATTTATTCTTTGTTACTAAAGCCGTGGAGGATTGTCGGATCGAGTTATCGGGGCATAGTTTTCCCATCCGCCTGTATTTGATGTCATTGGGTTGCTTTGATATTATTATTGGGATGGATTGGCTGGCTACCTGGATGCTCACATTGTGTGCGGGCAAAAACTCGTGCGACTTACAGCTCCTGATGGGGGTCGTATTACTATTCATGGGGATGGTAGTTGCCCATTACCTCGGATTGTTTCTATGCTTAAGGCGGGGAAAATGTTGCAGCGCGGGTGTAAAGCATTCTTGGCACAAGTCTTGGAAGTGGGGACTGATGCCCCTAAGCTAGGGGATGTCCCTGTGGTGCGGGGTTACCCGGATGTATTTCCTGATGATTTAACAGAGTTGCCACCGGACCGTGAGGTTGAATTCCAGATAGACCTCGTGCCGGGAGCTAAGCCTGTTGCCAGGGCGCCTTACCGACTCGCACCTGCAGAAATGAAAGAACTCTCTTCTCAATTGGAGGACTTGCTCGAGAAAGGGTTTATTAGACCGAGTATCTCACCTTGGGGTGCACCGGTTTTGTTCGCTAAAAAGAAGGATGGCAGTATGCGGATGTGTATCGATTACAGGGAACTAAACAAATTGACTGTGAAGAATAGGTATCCTTTACCAAGGATTGATGACTTGTTCGATCAACTCCAAGGAGCTAGTTGGTTCTCGAAGATTGATCTTAGATCTGGCTATCATCAGCTGAAAATACGAGAGCATGATGTACCGAAGACTGCTTTTCGTACTCGTTATGGGCATTACGAGTTTTTGGTGATGTCCTTTGGCTTGACCAACGCGCCCGCGGCATTCATGGATTTGATGAATCGGGTGTGTAGGCCGATGCTTGACCATTCGGTTATTGTTTTCATTGATGACATTCTCATATATTCCAAAAGTGAAGAAGACCATGCTCGACATCTTGAAGAGGTTCTTCAAACCTTGAGGAATGAGAAACTTTACGCTAAATTCTCAAAGTGTGCTTTTTGGTTGCGTGAGGTTCAATTTTTGGGTCATGTCATTAATTCCGAGGGTATCATGGTAGATCCTGCAAAGGTGGAGGCAGTGATGAACTGGGCGACACCAAAATCACCATCTGAGATTCGCAGCTTCTTGGGTTTGGCAGGTTATTATCGGAGGTTTATCCAGGATTTCTCTAAGATAGCTTCCTCATTGACTAAACTGACTAAGAAGGAGGCAAAATTTGTTTGGGATTCGGACCAGGAGAACGCGTTTCTTGAACTGAAGAAAAGGTTGACACATGCACCGATCCTAGCCTTGCCAGATGGTACCGAGGACTTAGTGGTGTATTCGGACACGTCACTTAAGGGTCTCGGGTGTGTTCTCATGCAGCGTGGTAAGGTAATAGCGTATGCCTCGCGTCAGCTTAAACCTCACGAGGTTAATTACCCGACTCATGATTTGGAGTTGGCGGCCGTTGTTTTCGCGCTTAAACTATGGAGACATTACTTATATGGGGTTCCTTGCACAATCTACACCGACCATAAGAGTTTGAAATACTTCTTCGAGCAGAAAGACCTTAATATGAGGCAACGCAGGTGGTTAGAGTTGATCAAAGATTATGACGTGGAGATTATGTATCACCCAGGGAAGGCTAACGTGGTGGCAGATGCGTTGAGCCGAAAGGAGAGACCTAAACCCATTCGGGTGAAGTCGTGCCAGCTTATCTTGAAGCCGGATATAATGAAACAGATCTCTAGTGTTCAGAATGAAGCCTTACAGGTGGAGTGGATCATGACAGAGCGTATGTGGGGGCAACAGGGACTCTTGGAGAGTAATGGAGACGGGGTTATGTTCATGAAAGGGCGGATGTGGATACCTCGATATGGGGGGTTTAGGGATAAAATCATGGATGAGGCACACAAAACCCGTTATTCTATTCATCCAGGGGCGACCAAAATGTATCAAGACCTCAAGCAAAACTATTGGTGGCCAGCAATGAAGTACGAGGTAGCAACGTATGTGAGTAGGTGTTTGACTTGTTTACAGGTTAAGGCGGAACACTAGAAACCATTTGGGAAGATCCAACCGTTGGAAGTACCGGAGTGGAAGTGGGAGCATCTTACCATGGATTTCATCACTAAACTACCCCAAACGCCTAAGGGGTGTGACACTATTTGGGTGGTGGTGGATAGGTTGACAAAGAGTGCTCACTTCTTACCGATACGAGAGTCCATAAACTCTGAACGGTTAGCTGATTTATTCATTCGGGAGATTGTCTCGAGGCATGGTGTACCTGTGTCTATTGTTTCGGATAGGGACACTCGTTTTACGTCAAAATTTTGGAAGAAGTTCCATGATGAAATGGGTACTAAACTACACATCAGCACAGCGTATCACCCGCAGACAGATGATCAGTCCGAAAGGACCATCCAAACTCTCGAAGATATGTTGCGGGCATGTATTATCGACTTTGGTGGTAGTTGGGACTATCACCTACCATTGGCAGAGTTTTCTTATAATAATAGCTATCATGCCACTATTGGGATGCCACCGTATGAGATGTTATATGGGCGCAAGTGCAGGACTCCGGTTTGTTGGGGTTCCATTGGGCAGAAGCAATTGGGTAGTTTGGAAGTGGTCGAGGCAACCACCGAAAAACTTGATAAGTTTAAAGCTTTCATGAAAGTAGCTCAGGATCGACAGAAGTCGTACGCCGATAAGAGGAGGAGGCCTATTGAATTTAACGTGGGTGACCGTGTCTTGTTGAAGGTCTCCCCTTGGAAGGGAATCATACGCTTTCGCAAGCGTGGGAAGCACAGTCCAAGGTTCATCGGACCCTTCCGCATTCTTGCACGTGTAGGGGAGGTGGCTTATCGGTTGGACTTACCCGGGGAACTCAAAGGAATCCACCCAACCTTTCACGTGTCGCATTTAAGGAAGTGTCTGGCGGATGAGGAAGCTCATATACCGCTTGATGATATTGAACTGGACGAGAAGTTGAACTACATCGAGGAGCCTATTTCCATTCTTGATCGTAAGGAAAAGTATTTGCGAAACAAAGTGGTTAAACAAGTGAAAGTACAATGGAGGCATAGACGGGGGTCGGAAGCTACTTGGGAGTCCGAGTCAGAAATGATGAGGCTCTATCCAAACTTGTTTCCCTTGCAGCAGGATTCGGGGACGAATCCTAATGCAACGGGGGGAGACTTGTAACACCCGTAGATTCCCGGACTTGTGTCTCGCCTTGTAGAGTTTGTACACTTGTATTTTATTATGATGGTTCAGTGGAGGGGGGCTCTTTAGCATTTTTCTAAACTCAATTGAGTAACTTTGGGGACAAGATACAAGGGAGTCAAAAGTGGAGGGGCTTATAGCAAAAGATGGTGTCATTACCAACCCTAATGCCACACTATTTTAATACCCCATCCTTGTCTCTTTTCTCTGCCGACAAGAACCAACAAACATCCTTTTGACTGCAAATAATCATCATTATCGTTCAATCATCATCACATAATGGGAGGTAATATTTCTTTTCCATGATAATACTCTGGTACCTTGTGTTCCTCGATAACCAACATCACCTAAGTTTATATATTCTTTTCTTTGTCTACGGATTCCTAGGAAGGAAAACAAGAAATACATCATAAACAATATACTTGTTCGATCTCTTTCCTTTGTCTATGAGCAAGGTAAGGATATCAAACTCTACATATTATTTCCTTGATTCATTCTTGCTTTCGACAACAAAAAAAAATTATATTCCTTCTTAAGCATATATACTAGTGGTTTATATGTGTTTTTGTTTGATGTACCTTTCCCTTGAATCCACGACAACAAGCTAGTGAAGCAAGAACATTCTTTTCTTATTTTTTTCCTTGAAGCTCGACAAGAAGGAGAGCCGTATCAGGCGTGTATATTGCAGGTTCGATCATGATTCCTTTTCCCTCCTTTGTCTTCGGCAACATTAAAACAAGGGAGTATTTCTTCTTTTTTTTTTTTTTTTTGTTTGTTTACGACCAAGAGGATTTGATCGATATTGTTCTTTTTCCTTCTTTTGCCGATTTGGTTATGTATCGTCTCACGGATCGGGTTTTGTCCAGGTCGTGGTACGGGATCTTTCAGTGATTCGTGGCGAGTGAAAATTGCCGATCTTCGTGAGTCCGGGTTTGTCTAATAAATATTCACGTGATATCGGAGATCTTAACGTGTTACATTCTAATCGTGCAAGCCTATCTAGGTGTAGCGAAATCACTTCGCATCGGCCCGTATAGAGTCTCGATTTGTAGTTGTTCGGATCTTTCCATCCTTACGATCTCAGGTACCTTCCCATACTCGTGACTTGTTATAGTCGCAATCGTTAGGCCGATGGTTATCTTCATGTTGATGTTCGGATTTTCATGCGGAACTAAATAGGTCGACGGTTATGTGAGCCATGTGTTCTTGCATTAACCCTCCTTATGGGTGGAGTAACATTAAAGGGAAGGGTTGTGGGTATGGATCGAAGCTTCTGTGTGGATATACGTTTTGGCCGCAAATCATTTTTATTATATAAGCCTTTGAAAATAATAAAACAAGAATGTGGAAATGATAAAGGAATAATAGCGATTTGTTATTACCTTTATCTCTTTTGTTTTTTTCTTTTGTGGGCAAACATATTAAACAAAATTTGGTGGTCACGGTATGATATCACAGAAGCCGTTAGGATAGACTGAATAACTAAACGGTTATGTGAGGAACATGGGGATTCAAGAGTGCGTAGCACAACATGCCTAAGTGTAATACAACTACGCGGGAGGAAAATATTAATACACTAGTAGTTTGATAAAATAATTAGTCGGGACTTGCGTTATATATTTTCTTTCCTTCCCAAACCTTAGGGCGTTGGTGACGTTTATGTCCTCATTAACAGGTCATTGACCACTTGCCTGCTTGTGTTCCCTTGCTGTTAAGAGACGAACTATACACGCACTAAGGTGAATTCATGTGCCCTTTTTATTGTTTTTAAAACATTTTGGGCTAATATGCATGTCTTGAAATTGTATGTGGAACCTTGCTTGTTAGATCGGGATTTGCCTTGATTTATACTTGATTAGGTTTAATTCTCTATTATACATTATACATATATAAACTGTGTATGACGGTACTTAGTATTATAAATTGAGCTACGATAGTTATATTACGTCTGCTCTGGTTTATAATTATGGTTTGAGTCTTAGTAGGCGATATGCTCTTATGTTGACTTGTTGCAGTTTCGTGATAAATAGGCGGAATGCGCTTATTGCAGATTTTAATAAAGTCTTATGTTAAGTAAGCGGATTGCGCTTACTCTAGACTTTACATTTGCTTAGGGAACATGTAGGCGGATTGCGCTTATTGTAACTCTAAGGTTAAAGTATTTTGTTAACTTTTATTTGACAATGTACATATATAATAAGAACTTCATAAAACTTGAATTCACTCAGCTCGTCTGACTTTGTGTGCATATTAGCTTGATTTCAGGTAATTGAAGAGTAAAGAGGGATGCCTTGGCCTGCTGCAGGACTACTCAGAGGCGGTTGACATTTCGAAATAAAGAGTCTACTCTATTTATTTGAAAACTATTTTCTAAACTTTTGTTTTGTTCTACAAATATGCTTTGACCCGTCATGGGAAATTTCATGTTTGGATGACTTAACTATTTACTTTTCCGCGGCGTGTTTTCTGATAATAAATAAGACTTCTTGAGTATTAAATTCATGGTTTTAGTCTTTGCATGCCAACTGTTTGACCCGTCGGTTTTGAGGGGCTTTCAAGCGCTATCCAATGTTAAGGTCGGCTTGTACCATGTTAATGATTTCACTAAGTACAAATGTAATCCACATGTATTGTCTAAGCATAAAGCACGTTGTAAGCAATGCACATAGTACTAGAATTGTATTGTAAGAAAAAAAATGTAAACTTGTATTTGAAATTGTAATAGTGTACATGTAACACCCCAAAAATGTATAAAAGCAAAAAGGGGATAGGAATACTCACTGTTTACGTAAAAGCTTGAAATTGAACTGGACAACGAGATATGTGTTGGAATTATCCCAAAGGATCAACCTAAAGAATTTTGAAAATGTGTAAGGGAATAACTCTAGAATACATGTACTTCTAGGGTTTCGAATTGGGGATAAACGTTTATTTGATTAATAAACAATTTGTTTATTAAATATAAGAAATTTAATGAATAAATAAATAAAAGTCTCTTTGTAAAATTTTAAGTTGAATGTAGTCACAACATAAGGTTTTAAGTATGAAAATAATTTTTATAAAATTATTCTCTTGAAAATAGAATATTTAATCTAATTATTTCAAATTGTCAAAATATGATTTTAATATCTAAAGATATTAAAATTAAAGAATTCTTGAATTAAAAATTGTATTTCTGTTCCAAATGAATAGAAATAATTTATGTAAAATTTTGGTACAAAAATATTGTAAAATGAATTTATTATGAATTATTTATGATTAAAACTAACAAAAATTGATTAAAAATATTAAACAATCGGTTTTTCAGAAATAAAAATTATTTCTGAAATGTATATTGTTACACAAGTTTAGAATAATTTTTGTGGAATTTTATAAAATCGTTTAGATATTTTTATTGAATTTTATAATTTTAAATGAATAACTTGTATTATTTATAATATATATTAAATAAATTATTTTTAAAAAAACTAAAAATTGGATGATGAACTTTATCAGTGGAAAAACATAAAATAAATTTTGTAGAATTTTTAAAAGGGTTTTGGTATTTTAAAATGAATTTTAAAATAATAATGAATAATAAAGAAAAAGGGGTTTTTAAAAAGAGAAAAAAAAAGTCTGTTGTTGGTGGGGCTCGAACTCGGCACCTGTTGGTTGCAAGAACATGACCAGACCAGCTGGTCTGGTTGCTGGTTTGTTAATCATTTTGGTTTTAGATTCTATTTAAACAATACTTGAAACAGAAATCCCCAATTATAATGAAGCGAGCCCTAGATTTTCTAATACAACGATTCAACAAACAATAACCCAATTAATCATAGGGTTATTGTTTGTTGATGGCCGATGAATAAAACCCATCAAAAAGATTGAACTTACAAGAACGATTTCGTGATAATTGTCGAGTCAACAGAAAAGTCAAACTTCAAACGATTACTCTTATACACGTGATTTTAACAGAAATTGATAGTGAGGGTTTGTGTTTCGGCATCTAAGGATTGTCCAGGAGGGTCCAATTTATAGGTAAAGGTTCGGATCGATGGATTGGAAAGGTTTGACTATGTATTAATTGGGTTTCGCATGAATAGGGAAAATTGATGTGGATTAATGATAATCAACCGTGTTTTTGACTGGTAATAGACCGGAATTCGCGAGTCAAAGTTATTCCTCTGTTTCCATGTTTAAAAATGAAAAATCAATCTACATTGATTGTGCAGCGAACGATCAGAGAAGAAAGGAAGAAGGAAAACAGACGGGGCAGCATATATATATAAAACGGGTTGGAATAAGTTCAGAACTTAAGTGTAGCTCAGGTGGTTTGGACGCGTGTGTGTGACAGGACTGACTCGGGTTCGATCCCCGGGTCAGTCATGTTGTTTTGTTTTGTTTTTTTTTTTTTTTTTGACTAAAGGGAAAGAGAAGCTAGGCTTGGGCTTGTTGTGTGGGCTCAGTTTGGGCTTCAGAAAATGGATAAAGGGATATGGATTGGGTTGTGTTGGGTTTTAAGAGTGGTTAGAAAAAAAATGTATATATAATAAAAGCTGAATTTTATTTTATTTCTTTATTTTTTTTATTATTATTATTATTATATATAAAAAAGAAAAGTGACGGATGTCACAGCATCCCCTACTTTTAGAAACTTCGTCCCGAAGTTATTAGAAACATAAGGTTATGGATGCTTGGGCAAAAATTAAGATAACTGTGGTTTGGAAAATTTGAGTTAAGGCACGACGTAAATTTATAGGTAACAGAGTGAATTGTTTCGAGAGATGTGAGTTAAGGATTGGATTAGGTTCGTCCCGAATAATAAGGAGAATAAGAATCTAGTAAACACTAAACTTCAAGTTTTAGGACTCCTAAAATAATTGCATGAGTTGTTTGACTACAGAAAGACTAAATGAGCTACCAAGCAACTAGAGTTTGTTCCTGGTCCGACTTCCAGTCTCACTTTCAATGCATCATTAGTGTTTGTATACAGGGTGTACCGCAACTAACCCACCACACCTTTGATACCTTGAAAACGTACTGGATGTCTTCCCAAAAACTCTAATAGAATTTCACACTACCCTAACGTACCTGTAAATTCATGATTACGTTCCGGACCGGAATCATCAATTTACCTTACATTAGGGTTTTATGTCCTTCTATGATCCTATTCTAACAACACATTAACACAAGTAAATTTCATAAGAAGATGACACATCAAACACGTTTATCAATGAAATAAGGCTATGTAATAACGAGGTCAATTGCATTGGTTTGCAACGACTTATAAGCATAACAGTATCTAAGTATGGGCTACCACTCGTCCGAGGAGCCCTTTAAATGAAATGTTTATCTGAGTTGCGTGGGTAATACACACACGCAAGTAAGTTTGCAAGTACTACAACCATTAAGTGTAAGTGTTATCTTAGTGGCCTATAGAAATAGTTTACGAGTATCATGAATAATTAAATGTTCAATGGATAGTCAAACTAGGGGAAAAATCAAGTTTCATATGACAACCAATGATGTTTTTAGAAAAGCTCTGTATGATTAAATAAGTATTTTGATTTTTCATGGAAGTCAAGACCAAATGTTTCAATAAAATGTAAGGTAGAGTCTGAAACTTATACGATATAAAATATACGTAACCGAATTTGATAAATTTCCAATCTGTGTTCGTACACAATAGTATGCAAGGAAATTTCTAGATGTTGTATGCTAATGAGTGCGACAAAATTGGGTACAAAATGATAATAGGATCAAGAAAATGAAAACACGAGTATTGGATTCTTGAGTCTTGGGAAGATTTCATCCATGGCTTAACCAGTGGGATCAACGTCATCCTGACCGTCTGCTTCGTTGATATTGATATCGAAAGCTCGTCCATGTGCCACCAGGTTTACATTATTCAATTTGGGACATTGAGGTAGCATGTGGTTAGGGTCTCTACAATGATAACATGCCCGACCGTTAGTAATCTGTAGTGGTTTATGGGCTGCTGTTTGATGGTTATCTTGCGTCCAATCTATTACACGACAAGTAGTGACAAAGTGTCCAAACCTTCCACATCTAGTGCATTGACGGCATGGAAGATTTGCAGGGTGATGATACTTGCAAGTGCTGCATTGAGGATGGGTTCCCGTGTAGGCTTTCTTGATAGGAGGTTGAGTCACAGGATCCACAACAGTATGGTTCAGATTATCGCCCATTCGTTTCTTAGAGTTCAAAGCAGTAGTGGCGGCCTTTGCTAAAACAGTCTTAGATTGTTCAACAGTATTGGTGGTTTTCTCAGTAGACGTCTTGGTGCCCTTTCTAACCAAGTTTCCTTTCCTTACGTGTTTGTCTGTTAAAGTTGCTGCAAGCTGGATGGCTTCTTCTACCGTAGTGGCTTTGCCTCCAGTGACAACGTCTTGAATCAGGTCATGTAATCCCTCGATATATTTTTCGATTGCTCGAGAGACCGGGGTGACCATGTGTGGAACCAGTATGCTAAGTTCGTGATATCGAGTATTATACGCTAGATTCTCACCACTGTCTTGTTTCAACCCATAGAACTCTTCCTCTAGTTTCCTGATTTCGTTCCTAGGGCAGAATTTGGCGATCATGAGTTCCTTAACATTAGCCCAAGATAAAGATAAAGCAACATCAGCTCCTCGATTGCGTTTTTCGCCATTCCACCAGGTTAGCGCCCCCTTTTGAAGGACACTAGTAGCATAGCGAACGCGGAGTTCATCAGGACATTCACTGTTCACAAAAGTACTCTCCATGCTTTCAAACCATTGGAGGAGGCCAGTAGCACCCTCCTCACCAGTGAATTTTGTGGGGTTACAGGAGTTAAAGTGTTTGAAAGTGCACCGAAATTGAGTCGTACTCCCTGTGTTGGCACTGTTACTATTCTGGGTTATCTCACTGACAAGGTTTGGGATCACTGCAGCAATTTGCTCAGCGACTAAAGATGCAAGGCGACGGTCAGAACGTTGTCCAGAAGCACGAACAGGACATTGGCGGACATCACGGAGCATGCGGCGAGCAGACATCTATGAGGTAGTCAATGAATAATCATGAGTTTAGAAAATGTAAGTGTATAACCGTACAGATGATTATGAAAGTATGAACTTGTAAGTAATATATGAAGATCATGAAATACAAAATATTGTATATGAAGCGAGAGGGTATTATTGTAAAACTTGCATAAGATGCTTGGAGTGCCCTTGTCTAGCTGTAAAGCCCAACAAGAACGTTGACTTTTCAAAGGAGTTGAACCCAATGGTGATCAAAGAAGACATGCTTTAGCCTATAAGTGGACACTCACTCCAGGAATCCCCAGGTAAGCATAACAGGTCCGTAAATGGATTTATGCGCTATGCTTGCCTATGCCAGAAAACCCAGTGTACAGGCATCCACCCTTCCAGATTGCACGTGTCCTTATCACACTCATTAAAGTTCAACAACTTCGATGGAGCAAAAATAAGAGTAGGCATTATGCCTATGGGTGTCTTCATGAAAGGTATTGTCCCTGTTCCATAATGATGTAGACTTTCCACTCCTTGTAGGACACCATCTCTATGCACCATGATGAAAGATGGGAAGAATGGAGAGAGAGAAGAAGGGAAAGGTAGAAGAAGGAAAGTAGAGGGAAATGAGGGGTAGGGTAATTCAGGAAACATAATGCATGAAAGTTGAAGTTCGGTTATAGTCTAGGCCTTTTTATCTAATAACCTAGTTCCCTATAACCATGGCTCTGATACCAATCTGTAACACCCCAACCGATGGCGGAATCATCGAGGTGTCACGTAGTGACGATTGTTCAAAAGCTCATGGTACTAAAATGTAAATATTATTGAATAATCCAAAATTGTCTTACATGGAAATGGAAAATACATTGTCTAAATGATATGTAAATATTGAATTAACTGAATTAAAATAAAGCACTAAATGTTCCTTGCTAAAGCACTAGATCAAACTGCACCTGAAACATGTACAAAAATAGGTTTGGTCAACATATGAAATGTTGGTGAGCATTCCTAGTTTATATATATATATATAGTAAGTTAAAAAAAGATATACAATTCAAGTGCAAGCTACAGTGCAAATATGTAAACTATGTGTCATACAAATGAGCGAAATCAACCCTGTGACTGTATAATGTACTGTATGAACGGTGGTGTACTCATCCAATAAATGGGTGATAACTTAACAATTGCCACGGATTCTCCGATGAAAAAGGGGGAGAATCAATCTAGGCGGGTTGTCAATCCAAATAGCGCTATCCAATGTTAAGGTCGGCTTGTACCATGTTAATGATTTCACTAAGTACAAATGTAATCCACATGTATTGTCTAAGCATAAAGCACGTTGTAAGCAATGCACATAGTACTAGAATTGTATTGTAAGAAAAAAAATGTAAACTTGTATTTGAAATTGTAATAGTGTACATGTAACACCCCAAAAATGTATAAAAGCAAAAAGGGGATAGGAATACTCACTGTTTACGTAAAAGCTTGAAATTGAACTGGACAACGAGATATGTGTTGGAATTATCCCAAAGGATCAACCTAAAGAATTTTGAAAATGTGTAAGGGAATAACTCTAGAAGACATGTACTTCTAGGGTTTCGAATTGGGGATAAACGTTTATTTGATTAATAAACAATTTGTTTATTAAATATAAGAAATTTAATGAATAAATAAATAAAAGTCTCTTTGTAAAATTTTAAGTTGAATGTAGTCACAACATAAGGTTTTAAGTATGAAAATAATTTTTATAAAATTATTCTCTTGAAAATAGAATATTTAATCTAATTATTTCAAATTGTCAAAATATGATTTTAATATCTAAAGATATTAAAATTAAAGAATTCTTGAATTAAAAATTGTATTTCTGTTCCAAATGAATAGAAATAATTTATGTAAAATTTTGGTACAAAAATATTGTAAAATGAATTTATTATGAATTATTTATGATTAAAACTAACAAAAATTGATTAAAAATATTAAACAATCGGTTTTTCAGAAATAAAAATTATTTCTGAAATGTATATTGTTACACAAGTTTAGAATAATTTTTGTGGAATTTTATAAAATCGTTTAGATATTTTTATTGAATTTTATAATTTTAAATGAATAACTTGTATTATTTATAATATATATTAAATAAATTATTTTTAAAAAAACTAAAAATTGGATGATGAACTTTATCAGTGGAAAAACATAAAATAAATTTTGTAGAATTTTTAAAAGGGTTTTGGTATTTTAAAATGAATTTTAAAATAATAATGAATAATAAAGAAAAAGGGGTTTTTAAAAAGAGAAAAAAAAAGTCTGTTGTTGGTGGGGCTCGAACTCGGCACCTGTTGGTTGCAAGAACATGACCAGACCAGCTGGTCTGGTTGCTGGTTTGTTAATCATTTTGGTTTTAGATTCTATTTAAACAATACTTGAAACAGAAATCCCCAATTATAATGAAGCGAGCCCTAGATTTTCTAATACAACGATTCAACAAACAATAACCCAATTAATCATAGGGTTATTGTTTGTTGATGGCCGATGAATAAAACCCATCAAAAAGATTGAACTTACAAGAACGATTTCGTGATAATTGTCGAGTCAACAGAAAAGTCAAACTTCAAACGATTACTCTTATACACGTGATTTTAACAGAAATTGATAGTGAGGGTTTGTGTTTCGGCATCTAAGGATTGTCCAGGAGGGTCCAATTTATAGGTAAAGGTTCGGATCGATGGATTGGAAAGGTTTGACTATGTATTAATTGGGTTTCGCATGAATAGGGAAAATTGATGTGGATTAATGATAATCAAACGTGTTTTTGACTGGTAATAGACCGGAATTCGCGAGTCAAAGTTATTCCTCTGTTTCCATGTTTAAAAATGAAAAATCAATCTACATTGATTGTGCAGCGAACGATCAGAGAAGAAAGGAAGAAGGAAAACAGACGGGGCAGCATATATATATAAAACGGGTTGGAATAAGTTCAGAACTTAAGTGTAGCTCAGGTGGTTTGGACGCGTGTGTGTGACAGGACTGACTCGGGTTCGATCCCCGGGTCAGTCATGTTGTTTTTTTTTTTTTTTTTTTTTGACTAAAGGGAAGGAGAAGCTGGGCTTGGGCTTGTTGTGTGGGCTCAGTTTGGGCTTCAGAAAATGGATAAAGGGATATGGATTGGGTTGTGTTGGGTTTTAAGAGTGGTTAGAAAAAAAATGTATATATAATAAAAGCTGAATTTTATTTTATTTTTTTATTTTTTTTATTATTATTATTATTATTATTATTATTATTATATATAAAAAAGAAAAGTGACGGATGTCACACATATAGGCTTAGTTGTATAAATGATTTAAATAGAAAAAAATAAGTGTTGTTTGTGGGGATCGAACCCGCATCAGAGCCGGTCCGAGTTTTATCACCACCTGTGTCTACCAACTGATCTGTTGATCAGTTGGTGTTTGATTTCGTTCTTTTATATATAAGTATGAAAACGTTTCTGGTTCATCTTCCCCAATATAAACCCTAATGAATGACACAGCTGTTTATTGCTTGATTAACCATGGGGTTTTTGACACCAAAGGGCCGATTAACATAATAAATAAGGGACTCGATTCATACCGATTCAAGGATGAGGAAGAGAAGCACAACAAGATTCGACCAAAAGACTCAAAAATTCGATTAATTGAGTGTTTAGCAGTGAGATGTGATATGGTGTTTCAGTTTTTCGGTTCCTTCAGAATCACTACAAGATACGAATTTATAGTGTAGCTGTGTAATTGGAAACCTCCAATCTTTGACTATTATTTGGTCAAAACGAGAAAAGAGCTTCAATTAAAATGTATATATGGCAGTGATGGACGCGGAAATTGCTGCGTGAGTCGTTTGTTGGTCAAACCTAAGCATTAACTTGTGATAATTGCTCCAAGATTTCAGCTCAAGGTTGACTTCTGTTCCTGTTGGTCGCGTACAGGGAAGGAGAAGCAAGAGAAAAAGGTTGTTTGCTTGTTGGGCCGGATCCAAGGTAAAAGACAAGTGGGCCGGGGTTTTTTTTTAACACAAAGGAAGATGGGCTCATGTTTTGATTGGGTTATGGTTTGGTTTGGGTTATGGATTATGAGTGGTAAAACATAATGACTAACTTCATTTTTTTTTATTATTATTATTATCATTATTATTATCATGAGGATAAATTGTGGTGTCCAAGATAGGAAGGTGCGGAAAAATGTGTGTATATATATATATATATATAATAATAGTGATAAAAGTGACGGATGTCACAGAATGGGAACACCTCTTCTCGATAGCTCCAACTAACACTCGAAATGGGAACGCCTCTGCTCGATGGCTCCAATGTGGTAGCAATTTTACCCAACATCGCCTTCCACGGCAGCAAATTGTATTTAAACGGCGCCCACTGGTTCCAAAAAAACCTGCTGCAAACGGCCTGGTTTGTCCCAAGTCCCAACAAGCTGCAGATCCTGACGAAGACATCTGACTGAGAAATCGACTCCATCAACGTTCGACCAACCCCATTTATTAGGCCCAACCCCCACCGAAACCCCCTGCAGCAGAATCTGCAGCGAATCCAGGCTGCACCGATCAGCAGCCGAAACAGGAGCAGAATCTGCAGCAGAATCTGTAGCGAATCTGCAGCGAATCCAGGCTGCACCGATCAGCAGCCGAAACATGAGGTTTAACCCAGTCCCAAACCCATTCCCGAACCCCCATCAGAAGACTGAACCTTGTCCGCGACCATGCTTTGTTTGTCTTTGGCTAACCGGTACAGATTCAGAAATAAAGAACGGAAAGAATCATCCGTCGCCCACCTGTCCGTACAGAAACAAGTACTCGAACAATTTCCCATGTCAACCTTAAGTGTATCCTGAATATCAATGCCATTCAGCTGCAAGACCTTGTCAATATTGTCGATGTCCTTCCACATCCCCGGAATGGAGTTTTTAACCCACAACATCTTCATATTTGACCCACTAACATGAATAGCCTTCACCACCCTCGCCCACAATTGATTTGGGTCCGATTTATACCTCCACCACCACTTCGTGATCATGGAGATATTATAATCGCTTAGACCTCCCAAACCAAGGACCATTCATGTGTTTAATTCTATTCAGACAAGTAGATATGAATGAACATTACAAATAATTAATTGTTGTATTTATTTTAGTAGCTAGGCATCCTAATTCAATCGGTTATAAGGGCAAACACAGTTAATTAACATAACAAATTAATATTAATAATTACAATAATAATACTATCACCAGATTATAAAAATAAACGAATCCATAATAAATATAAAATAAATATCATATGATCAGTATAATCACCAAGTCTATGCACTGGACCACTATAACACCCATACAATCACCTAAAACCGTCTACTAACAATAATAATCATCATAATCATAAAACCTAAAAGTATCATAAGAATATTAGTGTGTTACCTGGAAGATGAGTTGAAGATCGATAATGGAGGAAGGGTTAAGAACAGATTCTGCAAATGGGAGATGATGGAAGGAAGGTTGAATATATGGAGGAATATAGGAGATAAATGGCGGGTTGTGTGTGGGAGATATACCCGCCAATTTTTGTGATGAGGGCAAATCTGGAATCAAATCAATCAAGTTGATATTATCCATTCCTTCCTCTCATGATCTTTCCAATTTGGAGAGATTGAGAATTACACTACAAATCCCCTCCCTTCTCAACAGCAATTTTTTTTATTTCCTTCCAACTCCTTCCCTTTCTCCTGTTAAATTATACTCTGGAACAGAGTGTTAGGGTTCAAGGTCCCACACGTAGGTTTAGCATCCAGTTTTGGTGTCTCTATCCTCCGTTCAATCATCGATTTCACATTTTGTAGGTACGATTACTCTTCCAATTTAACCAGCATGCCTAAAACCCAGTTTCATGTAAATCATAATGACTCCAAGATGTGTTTCGTCTCTCATTCAGGCCTATTCCATTATCCTCTCTATTGTGTGTTTTATAAATTTGAGAGAACTAGGATAGTGAAGAAGATTGTTATGGATTTAATTTATGTTCAAGTGCTTCTGTGCAGTTTTTTAATCAGATTGTCAGTTTTCTCTCTCGGCCTATGACTGATTCCTTATCAGAATTATTTATTCTTGTTTTTTGAACTTAACTCATATAGATTGTATAATTTGTGCAGACTCTATTTTATCATTTTAATATATGTTCATGGTCTCCACAATCAAGTAGATCGTATAATTTGGCAAATGTCCTAAAAGAGTAGTTCGAGGGTGTTTGGGATTGAGTCTGGAAATGCAAAAGGCTTTTGGTCAAAAGGGCTTATTGGCTTATGACTTTTTAAAAAGGAGTTTTAAAAAAAGTGTTTGTATTAGCTTTTGGGATGAGAAACGTTAAAAAGTCAATAGATTGTTGTTTTTTTTAAGTGTTTCGCTTAACTTATTGTGAATATTGGTTGTATGGGCGGTAGATTTGTAATTTCTTCCAAAAGCCAAAAGCCAAGATTTCTAACTTCTCAAAAACAGTTTTTCCACCCTTAAAAGCCAAAAGTCAAAAGTCAAAACAGAATGTGCTTTTGGGTTACACAAGCAACTTATTAACTTATTGGCTTCTTGAAAAAATCAATAAGTCAATAAGTTGTTTTGAAACTCAATCCCAAACACCCTCTTCAACAAGGCATGGTAATTGATTGTTATATAGGATATATAATATAGTTTAAAAAGACCAAAATGCCCCTCTATTTTCGTTAGTTTTTAACAAGGTTAGTAATTTGTATGGTTTTGGCAACATTTAGGAAACGTTAGTGGTCCAGGTGAGAAAAAAACATATTTTTGGATGGAAACGTTATGGTCCAGCGAGTTATTCATAGTAGTGTCTCGGCTCCGGGTGGGCAAGGTTATGTTTTTAGTCGGTTAGGGTTTGCCATTCAGAAAGGGGTGGGGGCGCAGCTTGTTGCCCGTCTTCCTGCTATCTTGATGTAATTTGTAATGTTTTTTATTTAATAAAAATCTTTTATGATTTAGCAAACATGAGAAAACCTTTGGGGCGATTTTGGCTATTCGCTCTAAAAAACCTGAATTATTTATACATTATTATTAACTTAAACTCTTTTAAGTGTTTCGATGAAGCTGATTAAGTAGTTTATCTCTACTACCTTATTAAGGAGGAGAGATGGGTAAGAAGGTAATTTCACCATCATTTTAAGATGGCATACAAAAGGTCTCATGCATAAATCTCTAACTTTTACCATTTTCTTCCATCTATGCCCTTATGTACAAGTCACTAATACAAATCAATTGCACCATTCAATACATTTAACTCATGTATTAACTTTTTGTTACCTAGAACCATTACCAAGTAAAAGATTAATTCATGTAACTTGTTTTTAATGGATTAACTTTTTGTTACCAATGGAATTTGAATTATCACCATAAGAAAAGGCTAAGCCTTGTTTATAAACACTTTGTAACCAGTAGGCTAAAGGCTCTTTGGTTCATGTGTGTAACTAAATGTTGCAAATAAAAATCAAGCACGGATCGGATTGGATAAATGACACTATGGTGTATAAAGTTTTGACAATTTAAAATGTGAATAAAAATACATACTCGCGGCAACGCGCGGGCATTCCACTAGTTTTTTATTAAGTAATAAAATGCTCTTTTAGTTTTAGTGAATAAATTGTTTTGTTTTTACTAACATTTTATATTTATCGTATTATTTATTAATAAAATGTATTTTATTTGTATTTAAATTAAATGGGTAGTACAAAAATAAAATGTGGGTGACGTGGAGTTAAAAAGCGTTAAACCATTTTCTTGGTATGTGGTTTAAGTGAAAGCGTGTTAAATTGGTGATGTTGTGCCTAAATGGAATTAAGGGGCCTTAAGGTACACCCTATGGCCTTATAGCCGTTGTTAACAACTCTTTTACTTCACCCAATTTGAACGTGTCACGTCACCCCCACGTCGGTGGAGATCTCCACCTTTGTTGCCCCACGACGGCTTTCGCCACAGCCCAAAAATAGTGCAGTGTTGGTGGCATGGAGGGGCTTCACACCCTCCTCCCACGCTTCACACCGTGCACCTTAGTAAGTGCGAGAGTGAAAATACCCATTCCCTATGTAACGCTTATATATAGCCAGGCTTTTTTTCCCCTCATATTTCACATGAACCAGGGGCGGACCTAGTCAAGGACTAGGGGCCGCGCCCGCTGCTCCTGAAAAATGCGCGCGTAGTGGAAAAAAAAAATTTATGATTTTTCAAAAACGTTACTACTGAAATAAAATTTACGTTGCTACTAGAATTTAATAAACATTACTACTAAATGAAATTATACGTTACTACGTTACGTTACTCGAAAAAATTTTTACCGAACTTGACTAATGATAACTAATCTAATACCAATCCTACAAATAACCCATTAACCCAATAAAACATCCAAACTCCAAAGCCCAAATCTAATAACCTTTTACTTTCCGTAAGGCCCTAACCCAATTACCCAAATAACTAAATAAGCTCATTACCCAAATAACTAAATAAGCCCAAAAAACTTAGAGTATGTTAGGTTTTTGTGACAAAAAAAAAAGAAAGAAAAAAAAACAATCTGCAGATCTGATCGAACACAGCAGCAGCCAGCAAGCCAGCAACACCAAACACCCCAGCCTGCCGCCCCTCCGCCGCCCTCCGGCTCCTGCTGTGCAGCAGCGGCTGCTGCCGCCTCTGACCTGCGGCTGCTGTAATCAAAGTTTATGATTTTTTTTTTAATTTATTAAGTTGAATGTATTGTTAACTAGGTTGAATGTATTGGGAATTATTGTGTTAATTAGGTTGAATGCTTGATTATTGAATTTGAATGTATTGTTAACTACTTAACTTGATTAGTTGATTGTTATAATTGATTATATTGTCTTTGATTAATTGATTAGGTTTGCGATTATAAAGATGAAACCACGTTCTAATACTAAACAAGCACTTATTAGCAATTTGTTTAAAAGAAAAGCAACCGTTGAGAGGTGTTTTTCTAAGATGAAGCTTATCAAGACGGATTTACGCAATAGAATGGGTGAGGACTATTTGAACAATGCTTTGATTTGCGCGGTTGAAAGAGACACTTTTGATAAAGTCAAAGAAGATAACGTAATGGCTCGATTTCAAGCTTTCAAGAACCGAAGGGGCGAAATCTATTAGGTATGTGTTTAAATTTATCTATTATCATGTTGTTATCTTTATTTCCTTTACATTGTATGAAACTATGGCAAAAAAAAAATTTTGAACGTTGCTACTGAAAAATATTTCTAGATCCGCCACTGACATAAACATGTGTTACACATGTTCTAAGTATAAACTAAATAAAAATCCGTAGAATACTATAAAATGTGACCGAGAAAACTATGTTTTCTAGATAATCATTATATGCATTTGAAGTTTTGGGATGGCATTTGTCAGAAGATTATGGATTTCGTAATTTTCACTTAAAAGTTGCACGTACAATCTTCTAAGGTGGGCGGAGTGCCTCAGCAACTTTGCCAAGCCCCATCCAATTTCAGGTTATCAATTCAAATTCACACCCAAAATCATCAAAATCCGTGTTGCCGAGCTGTTACTTGTTGCCGAGTTGTTAAGTTTTTAAGGGTAGCCAAGGAGGTGGTGACAGTGTTGCTGCACGACAACTCTAACCGCGTAGCCCTTACCGAGGGGTGCTCTGCCCCCTTAACATGTTCCTTTATCACACACATGTTCAGTTCACTTTAGTTTATGTTTTAACAAACACCAAATATGTTTATTTATCCGGCATATATATAAAAGTGTAGGATAAGAAAATGTGGTATACACAAAATGCCATTAAAAAAACAAAATTAGTGACATAAAAGCTAAATGCAATTAAAAACGTTTGTGCTTTATTTATTTTTTTTTCACAGGTTTTTAAGATAGTTTATCAACGTATATACGATGATAAGACCGTCCGTTGTGGAAGCGCGAGCAGCATGACGCGAACAGAGTTTTAGCACCGGTTTTCACCCCTAGCCTCACGCGAACCCTGGCACGAGCGAGCATAAGCGATGGTGGTCGCGTGGGTTAACGAGAGAAAGTGACCTTTGGTCGCGCCGTTGGTCACCTCTAGCCACAACGAGATCAAGTGATCGGGTTACTTGAGAGTCACGTTGGTGGCTCGCGCCCGGTCGCTCGCGCCTCACAACGGACGGCCTAAGATGATCAGATGATCACATATGATGTATATTTACATTTTTTTTTTCTAAAAATTTTGGGCATAGATGTCACATCAAACCACTCCATAAAGGGAGAAAAGATGCCACTTTTCTTCCCAAATGGTCTCATTCATTTGCTGCCAAACCATGATTTGCAACTTGTTTGGAAGAAAAATCAAGAGTGGGGTTCTTGATATATCCTCTTACTTACTTTTGACTTGCGAACTTGTTATGGACTGAAACCATTGCAAGATATGAAACTTATCCTACATCGGTTGTATGGGCAACCATTGTGGAGTTTAAAACCCAAGTGGGCTCTCTCTCCTATCATACTAGTCTTTTCAGTTTTGGGATAAGTTCTCTTGTTTGGGTTGTAACATACAGGCCTGGGCTATATACCATATGTCACACATCGTTGTAACCTTCTAGATCCGCCCCTACACACATATACCAAATGGAATGAACACTACGTGACAACGACGTGTGACATTCCTTTAAACCCCCTTTAGTGACTTTAAACATCAAGTTATTTAAGGTCAAAAGTAGAGAAGGCGCATACTGAAATTTCTTAGAAACATACAGGAATCATCAAGTAAACTTACAAATTCCCCATCAAAAGTCATTTCTTTATATTGTTCTTCTTCAACCAGTTGGAAATTAAATAACATAACCAACTGAAATGATCAAAAATCCACCAATGGGGATCTCTAGACTTGTCATGGAGTCCTTTAAAACCATAAAAAGTAACCAGATGCTGCTGCTTCAGGTTCTAGTTTCAGTCCACTTGATAGAACCAAAGGTTAGACATTTAATATTATCGCGGTTGATGAAACATTCGCGAGTGTTCCCAGATTCCGTCAACAACATGCTGCATCAAACTGGTTATAGCAGCAGCAGCCACATCCAGCCGATCCTTGAGGTCTTTCTGGTGAAAATCTTTATCTTAAAATTGTGTTACATAACACCCCTACTGTTATCAGATCATTCGACCTCTAAACTCATAGACTTGAAAGAAATGATGATGAAAATAAATAAATCAAGAAACAAGTTTATACTGATTGCTTTTCACATGTCTTTAGTGGCTATGGTTCCACTCTTTGTAGTGTTTTGTTTTAATGGGATAACATTTGTTTTGGCTAAAGGTTCATATGCATGTGTAATCTATGGAGTTCTTCTGTTGTTATTCACAGTTTGTTATGAGTTTTATGTTAGCGCGCTTGGGGTCATGAGTCTGGTAGTTTCGGCTTTAGAAGAAGATGTTGGTGGTTTGGATGCAATTGTTAGAGCTAGAGAGGTGATGAAAGGGAAAAACCTGCAAGCTTGTCTGATAATGGTGCTTTTCGCGCTTGCTTATGGTCTTGTATATTCGACTACAATTGGAATTAGTCGCGACGATACTGAGATATGGTCACTACTAGATGTTTTAATCTGTTTGTGTAAGGGGCTGCTCTCTACGTTGAAACTATTTTTGTTTGTGGTATTTACTGTATTCTACCTTGAACAGAAGGCGCGGTGTGACAAGAAACAACTCAAAGAAGCTTAAAGCCTTTAGGTTGGTTCCTATGTTATGTTGGTGAATTTAAACTCATGTAACAAGAAGTGAAAACAATGCATGTTCTAATGTTGTACTCCAACTTAATTTAAATGTGTGGACCTAATTCACCAATATTATGCATAAGGTTAATATTGGGAGTTGAGATACTATAACTATACCATTATAATTTATAATCTTAATATTAGTTTTTGGGTAAAGATAATGAATATCTTGATAAAATTTACTGAATCGTATAGGTCACTTAATTTGCTACAAAAGTATTATTCGGTAGAAGTTTTCAGCCCTTAGACCAATGGGTGTGGTGCCGCTCCGGCAAAGAAGACGGGCCGCCACGAGACAAATATCTCGATTTCCAAGAAATTTGGACCGGCATCAACGGCAAGCAAATGCCTCCATTGCCGCTGCCGCCCCTATGCCGCCCCAGGGGGGTGATGTAGCGAGGCCCGGCATTTCATTGCCCACCCCTTGCCGCCCCCCACACGTAATGGTCTTACCGGACTGAAACCGAAGAGCACATTCAATCAATCTTCCATGTAGTCATAATGTTGTAACTAACTGAAAAAACAAAGTTATCAAATCGGATGGAATCATTGTTGCAAAAGGCGAGCTAGGCGGCCGCCTAGTCGCTAGTCGGGACTGGAACTTGGAATAAAGACCTAGTCGGAATCCTCGGCGTTTTGGGCAGTAGGCGGTCGTAGGCGGTCATTAGGCAGTCGTAGGCGGTCGTAGGCTGGTTTTTATTTTTTAATCGAAAATTTTCTAAGAGAAGGAGGGGTAGATAGAGAGGGGAAGTACCTGAAGGTAGAGGGGTAGATAGAGCATGTCTAAAGGAGGATGCTGCATCTTTAACAAACCATAATTCTGGTTGAAGAGAAGGAGGCAGTAAAAACTAAAAACCTAATTTTATTACATATCTATCTCTTTTTAATTATGTCAATATTGGGTTGGGTTGGGCTGGGGTGGGGTGGACTGGACAGTTATTACTTTTAAATTACAAAACTAAAACATTTACTAAAAGTCTAAAAGTCATGGGTGGTCAACTAATATAATATCTGTTTTATGTTTTCTTTAAAAAAACCATTAATTTTTATTATTATTATTTTACATATTATTAAAAACTATTAATTTAAGTATTTCTAAATATTATGTGTATATATCTTAACATATTTTCAAAAAACACCTAAATATGTGTGTGTGTGTGTGTGTATATATATAAAATACGTAAAAATACCAAAACGCTTAATTCCGCCTAATTTTCGCCTAGTCCCGACTAGTCCCTATGCTGGACCTCACTGCCCGCCTAACGCCTTTTGCAACACTGGATGGAATGACAAAAAAAGACAAACCTTAGCGTTAGCAAATTAGATGAAATAAAAAAAATGACAAACCTCATATGTACACTTCACACTTGTAAAAAAAAAAAAACTAGCAAAATTGGTCAAACCTCTAGGACGATGTTGACTATTAACTCAAACGAATAACTTCTAAGACTATCCGTTGTGGACACGCGAGCAGCACGACGCGGACAAGGTTTCAGCGCCCGTGCTCACCCCCACCCACAACAGCCCCACGCGAACAGTCTCGGCGCGAGCACAAGCGACGTAACGGGAAAAAGTGACATTTGGTCACGCCGTTGCTCACCCCCAGCCACAACGGGGTCAAGTGACCGGATTACTTGATAGTCACGTCAGTAGCTCGTGCCCGTTCGCTCACGCGTCCACAACGGACGGCCTAACAAATTGACGTGTATACTTGACGTGTCGGGTGGAATACTCGCAAAGTCCAGGGATCAAAAACGAATATTTCTAAAGTGCATAAACCAAATTGTAAAGCTAAGCTACATAACTGATACCCCCAATCTCCACGTCCTTATTATTATCTGGTTCAGGTTTTTTTGCAATTTTTGGATGATATTAAAAATATTAACAGATAACAAATAACAAATTAGCAACCAACATTCAACAATCAACCAACCAATCACAAACAGTGCTCTGATAATATGATTTGTTATTCATCATCACTATCCACTGCAAATGGTGGGTTCCTACTACATCAACCATCGTCTTCATCTTTCTCCAGTAATCCACACTCTGCAACACCAATCAGGTAAACCCCAACATTATTTCAATTGTCAATTTATGTCTTTTCAATCTGTATGGTTCAGTTATATGAAAATATAAAAGATATTAGTTGCGGGTAAACGGGCAACAAGTTGGGCCGCAACCGTTTTGAAAGAATTAATGCTCAAGTGATTAGTTACTAATTTGTATAGTTTTACATGGAATTTATAAGGGGTTAAAGATTGTGTGTGTGTGTATAAAAGAACATTTTTTTTATTTTTTAAGCTCTAATTTAGGAAGAAAATTGACCCAAAAGTTTACAATGTTGTGGAATTTAAAAGAAAAAAAAAAAAAAAAAAAAAAAAAAAAAAAAAAAAAACTCTGCAGAATAGAAAGATGCATAGAACCAGGTCAAAGTTGATGTGTGTGTGTATGTGAGTGTTGAATTTACAAAACCGATTTTAAGTAGAGAACCGTGATAATCAAGTAAGCGCTTATAAGTGTGGTTTTAAATTGCGTGATGCGCTCTGATGCAATTGTTCCAAAAATCTGATGCACGATGTGAGCGCATCACGTATGCAATGCGCTGTTTATAAAAAAAATACTAGAAACTTATAAAAACGTACTTGAACTAAAAAAACTATCGTTAATAAGAAGATAAGAGTTGTGCTTTTTGGTTCAAATCAAGCGTGCTAAAATGCTTCTAGAAGCACAAAAAAAAGTGTTTAGGAATCATAACGGTCCAAATCGAGCATACTATGATATTAGTTATTGAAAAAACCCAACCCAATTCATAAAATCTAAAAAAAACATAAAAGACAATGTTGCGTGCATCAGAGCGCATTATGCGGAATCAGCGCAATATTCTCGCATCACGTAAACGCAATGCATCAGCTGTGGCTATGCGCTCTCATAGCGCATTGGGCGCATTTTAAAACCAAGCTTATATGTGATGTAAATGTTAGACCAAATATAGTGGGAGAGAGAAAGAGATGCACGTATGCGGTTACATAACCGTCTTATATAGTTGTATAGTGTGTGAGTGTGAGAGAGAGAAAGAGAGGCAGTTGTGCGGTTACATAACAGTCGTATGGATCACAGTTAAGGCAATGGGTTATAGGTGGTTATGTGGTCTTGCAGTATTCTACTTACAAGTGGTTCTGTATTGGACGACTATGTGTATGTATATGTGTATATATATATGTATAAAGATGCAAACTTTATTCTCTATCTTTTTGGTTTTTTTCCAGATGGGGCGTGAAAAGAGGGATTGGATCAGGCATCAAGAGAACAAAGGGCCAAGTAGCTAATGCTAATGTATGCATAACCAAGGCTCCCTTATGTATATATCTGGTTTGAATATGCTTATTTAGGTATGTAATAGGCACACGATAAGTCAATAACTACATTCATGTTATATTCAGGTTATGTTAGTTTTTTACATAACCGAAACATTATTACATTTCGTTTGTTCTACACAAACGGACCAAAAATGTGTATTATGTATCATGTATGAATATTACTTAGATGTCAATAGTTTCAAGTTCTGAAGATTAATATAGGTTTGCTTACTACTTGTGTTGTAGAAAGTACTGTTTTGACTTTTAAAGTCAAACAAATTACTGTTCAACTGCTAACCTGTTATAGAATTTTGATATTTTTGTCCAAAACATGCGAACAATTATTTAGTTTGTAACGAAAGCTACAAACTGATAGATTGCGGGATTAATATGAAGCAGCATTCATATTATTTCTATGTTTGGGAAGAACTATGTTTGACCTCTGAAAATCTATACACTGATAGTCTGATACTATTATTGATATCTTGTCTATGATTCAGCCTTTTGCTACATTGTTTTTAAAACACTTCAGCTTATAAGAGCGTTTTTTTTTTTTTTTTTAATATGTAGGTTACGATAGCAAGTGGAAAGGCAAAGAAAGAGGTAATTATGGTTGACCCGGTTGAAGCAAAGCGTTTAGCTGCTAAACAAATGGAAGAAATCAAAAGGAAACAATCATTTAAGGTATGTTTTTTTGTAATTACTATTTAAATTACCATCTGATGGCTTTTTGAGTGATTGTGAAATAGAATTAGGGGTGTTTATGGTCCGGTTTCGACAGTTTTTAGGTCAAACCGTTAGTAACAGTTTTTTTACCACTGTAAACCAAAACTGAAATGTTGGAAATTGAAACCGGACCAAACCAAACTGCTACTAACGGTTTGGTTTCACATTTTAGGCTTATTCGGCCTTTATAATAAAAAAGTGCATAAACTATCTGGTTTGGGTTTTTTTTCTCAACCGGGCTTCGAGTATAAACTGTAAACCAAACCGTATGGTACAGTCTGAAAATTCCTAAACCAGCTGACCGAAAATTATTAAGAAACCAAACGCATAACCAGACCAATGACTCAGTTCTGGTAATTTCAGAGTTTCAAACTAAACGATGAATACCCCTAAGTATAATATATGTTCGGGTATGTTTTAAAAAAAAATGTTGTTGCAGAGGAGACGTCAAATAGAAGCTATTAACGGAGCATGGGCTATGCTTGGTCTTACAGCTGGCTTAGTCATCGAAGGCCAAAGTGGAAACGGCATTTTGGCTCAGGTAAGCTCATATTCAGTCTAGCCATTTAGCCAGTTGGATTTTGGCTTGTGTAACATGGTTTGATTAATCTCTTTTTCGGTTCGTGCAGTTGGCTGGATACTGGGAAGCCGTGGCCAACTTTTTTGTAAGATAGCGCGCAAAGGTTAGCCTGCAGGGCTCTACATGAATCATTTTCAAATCTTTTACACTTGATTCATACATAATTGTTTATTTTGTTTATGATACATTGATGAAACATGAATACATTAAACATTATCCTGAAAACAAAATGTTTTGGATAATTCATCTTGTTGTTAAGCTATGTTTTGTGAAGTAAAAGAAAGCTAGCCAGATCAACGTATATATTATCCAACTGAAGTCTCTGTGTGAATTTGGTCTGACAACCGCTATGCCAAAGTTGTCTCTTTGGTCCACACGCGTGTATAAGACAAACGTAGTCTCCTCCAATAGTTCCTGAAACAGGAGATATCTTGGCGTTTGCGTTGAGTGCAATTTCGTCAAAGACTTGGGCTTTGTTCCACTCGTCGTCACTGTCAAGGAAGTAAAGGGTGTATGTGTATCTTGACATCAGTAACACGACACTATCCAATGGAACCGTGAAAACTAGTCATGTCTAGTGTTTACTGTGCATGTTCAGAAACAGACAGGGGATAGCCTGCTGGAAAGGCTAAGGATGAAGCGTTTGGATGTCAGGTCTCGGGCAAATGACACTGGAAAAAGGTCATTTAACCACAAATTGATAATGCTGCTTGTTCAACTCATCGTCGCTGTCAAGGTCTATAGCACGAAAACTATTCATGTCTAGCGTTTAGTGTGCTGAGTATCAGAAACATAGACAAAAGACAACCAGCTGGAGGAGCTGAGAATGAAGCACTTAGACCATCCGGAGTGGGGGCTTGAAGGGCTTGAACACCGCCGCCAAGGGGGCTTGAAGAGGGGCAGGAAGGCTATGGCGTGGAAGAATTCATGGGCGGGGGGCGGGGCTTGGGTGTGAGGTGGAGCATTCTAATTGGTCTAAGTTTTTTTTTTTTAACTTTAACACAATATAATATTATTTCCCCCCCCCCCCCCCCTTTCCACTCCCCACAATTTTCACCCTTCACGCACGAGTCTCACAAGTGCCACATGGCGCATCACGCCCCTCCACTCCGGGTAGTCTTAGATGTCGGGTCTCAGGCAAATGACAACGGAAAAAGGTCAGGTGACCTGAAATTGATACCGATTTTTGGTAAATTGGTTATCCAAAGTCCTTTGATACCGATTTTTGGTAAATTGGTTATCCAAAGTCCTTTGATACCAATTTTTGGTAAATTGATTATCCAAAGTCCTTTGATACCAATTTTTGGTAAAAGGTCACGCCCCTCTTTCCCGCCCCTCCACATGGTGTGATGGTATGGTGCAAATGAGTGGTGGTAAGGTACAAGTATAGAGGTATATTTAGGACTTAGGATAAGGTTAATTTACCGTTAAAAAATGGCGACCGGCAGAAGTCTGAATACCAGATTTTTATTTTGTTGGAACTAGTTGTTTGCTTAGTCACGCGTTGCGGCAAAGTTCCAATATTTACAAAATGCGTGAGAAAAATAGGGTAATCACTCGGTTATATATGTTCATTTACAACATGTTAAGTTGTTTTACTGGATTTTCAATTGTTAAACATGAAATAGACTGGGCCAATAAATTGGGTTGGAACTTGAAAGAAAATTGGAAATGGGGCCCAGGTAAATAAGCAAATGAGTCATGTCTCATGGGCACCTAAACTTTTAAAACACTTTACTTACACTACAAAGTTTTTAATTACACAGGCCCACTTTTTATACATCTTTAAACTATAAAGTTTTTAATTACACAGGCCCATTAGCTCAGTGGAGGCCTGGGATGGCAAAGAGTTAGGTATTATCTATTCCTCGACTTAGGGTTGTTTGGTAGCCTCTTAATCAGCCTCTTAATCATTCAGGTCTGAATTATTCAACATTCAGACTGTTTGTTTCAGCATCTGAATAAAATGATTAAGTGCTGAACCATTAAGCTAACAAGAGATACTGAATGATTCAGCTCTTAACCATTCAGAACCTCTTAACCATTCAGATCATCTTAATAATTCAACACTTAATCAACCAAACAGCCCCTTAAACCATCAAAATTTTTAAAACTAATCCCAAATACAGCTTATACCCATCGACTTTCGGATAAACCCGTCGGGCTTGAATTTTTTTGCTATCCCTACTGGGGCCCTACAGTTGTAATTAAATTCGCCCATAAGGAAAATAACCCAAATGACCTAATGACCTAACAAAAAGCCTATATTAACCTTCTTTTCCAAAGAAAAAATATATATATATATATATATATATATATATGCACAAGGTACAATTTTTTTATGACTTTATATTTTATGTATCATTGACAACAAAATAGATTATTAGTTGTTAGTATCCTCTTCATTGCCTCATAAAAATCTCTCTCCAACCTGCATTAGTCCATTTAACTACCACCCTTTTTCGCCGCTGTGTAGCCCACCTTTCTCTCCTTGGTCTTCACCATCCCCCGTCCTATGACCACAACAAACCACCTCTCCCTCGTTTATTCACACAAACTCCGTCTTTTTTTTCTTTTAACGGCAAAATAATAATACTTCATTTTGGCCATAAAGTGACTTGAACCGTCACTATTTGGTAGACATTAGAGCTTGATAAAAATATTGTTATTTGTTACCATTGGGCTACATTTTTTATATGTATTTCATAACATGTATTTCAAATAACAATGTGAAACCGAAAAGGATTCACGAAAAAGGAGATGCTTTTCAGGAAATGCGTATCAAAATTTAACTTTCTTGATGTGTCATTTATACTATATTAATAATCCTTTGCGTTTGAATAGTAATTTTATTATATTTTATTAAACCTTAGGTTTTTGTATATTGTTTTGCAAGTTTGACTTCAAAAGTGATGTTGGTGAAGTGGTTGAGTAAACTTTATTTACATTGAAGGGGTGTGGGTTTTGAACCCACACTACACCATATGTTAATGTCTTCCTTGATTTTTTTACTTCATTTTCTTATACTTCATTTTTTAACTTTGTATATAATGTTCTTTTATCTTTTAAGAAGGTTGTTTTTTACCTTTGTTTTCATGTTCTATTTTTGTAAAGGTATTATATATACCAAAAAGCAATACTATTCAACTCTCTTACCCGTTAGGTTACTACTCAACTCTGTTAATTTACTACTCAACTCCGTTAACTATAAATTAAAGTACCAAAAAACAATACTAATCAACTAGGTTAACTATTCGAGTTACTTCAATATTTGAATTCAATCAGTTTCCTAAAGAAAATTTGATAGTGATTTTTTTTATACCGAAATCGATAATGAATTTTTGATGAAAGAAAATGAGTTTGCTTTTTAGAGCGGTTAACCATTCAAGTTACTTCAATATTTTAATTCAATCAGTTTTCTAAAGAAAATTCGATAGTGAATTTTTTTTATACAGAAATCGATAATGAATTTTTGATGAGAGAAAATGAGTTTGCGTTTTAGAGGAGACAAAATGTTAAGGCGTGCGGAGCACGCCCAAAAACACCACTAGTTGTCTTGAAATATGAAGTGAATTTCTTGAAACCCACACAAAAATACAAAATAAAGTTTAATTTTTCTACTAACACTATAGTCTGCGAGAAAATTTTATCATCAAAAGATTGAATACTTTCTTTAGTTTTGGAAAAGGTGCCAATATGTTTTTTGTTTTGAACGGCAAATTTTATTACACCTTAATTCCACATTATCTTGCATTTGCAAGGATTTGAACTCACAATCTTACATTTGTAAGAGGGGACACCATACCACTAGACGTGAGCAAAAAAACCGGTTTGGGGACCGGAACCGCACGAACCGAACCGGTTCGTTCTCAAACCAGTTCCTACACGAACCGGTGCGGTTTCATATACGAATCGTAGGTTCGAGCATCGATTCCCCATTTTTCCACAAGAAACCGAACCGAACCGGTTCCTACACGAACCGGTTTGTGAATCGAACCCAAAAACCGGTTTAAAACCAGTTCGAACCGTTTGAACGTTTTGAACTTTAGAAACTAGCCATTAGGCTCGTTTTTTATGTTTTTGACCGTTAACTTTGCTTCTAAATCACCATTTGCCATCCCAACTTAGTATAAATAGGTTTTTAGATGTTTTGGGTTGATCACAACACTCAAAAACGTAAAAAATGAACCCGAAAAACCAAAAAATGCAACCGTATTCTCCCGTTTTTTCCGCTTTGCTTCTTTGTTACATCTTCCATGGCTTCATCAAACCCATCCCAAACCGGTTCCTCAAACCAACCCACCATTGTTAGTTGAAAACCGAAAAAAAAAAAAAAAAAAGTCGAATTTTTATGTTTATATTTTTTCTTATCGCCCTATTTTTTTTAATTGTGCGCGAAAGAACCGATTAAGAACCGAAACCGAAACAAACTGAACCAAACCGAAACCAAACCGAAACCGGTTTCCGAAATCGGTCTTACGAATCGACAACCGGTTTGGGCATGAACCGGTACTGTAGCGAACCGGTTTGGCAAAAAAAAAACCGATTTGCTCACGTCTACATACCACTAGACCAAAAGGTCACAGGTGCCAATATGTGTTGCATGGCTTTTTAACCAAACTAGTAAAGCACAGGCAAAACTACCGTTTTGCCCTATGTTCACACTTGAAATTACGACTATGTTACGACACTATTGCACCGTCAGTTGTTGATTAATTATATATACAATGATTAAAAAAAAAAGTGGACACAAGAAAAATAAGCTTTAATATAAAAAGATACATAAGTGATCAAAATTGATCACTTTTTAGAATCTTAAAAAAAAAAAAAAAAAGTGGACACAAGAAAAATAAGCTTTTATCATATATACTCGTGAGATTCATTCCCGCTCCATGACAAGGATTTGATCAATTTTGATTCGGTTTGTTACGTATAGCAACCCAAAAAGAAACCTAAAAAATAATGTAGTGATGTGTTTTTTTATCGGTATTGGTTTGATTTATTATGGTACTGATACAATACCGACACTCAATACAATAATAAGTTATTAGAAAAAAAATCAATTACATGAAAATTAAATGGGTTAAAAAGCGTATATTATTTAAAATATAAAAAGAAAAATTGAACACCGAAAAACAAAAGAATTATATATACATTAGTTTTAAAACTTTTATGAATAGTACTAACAGAGTTACTATTCAACTCCGTTAGGTTACTGTTCAACTCCGTCAAGTTACTATTTACTTGCTATTTAGCTTAACGGAGTTACTATTCAACTCCGTCAAGTTAGTATTTACTCTGCTTTTTTAATTTTTTTCCCTAATTCCGTTTTTTTTCTCCGTTAAGTTACTATTTAACTCTATTTTTTTAATTTTCTTCACTTAACTTTGTTAGGCTACTACTCAATTCCGTCATGTTACTACTCAACTCAACTCCGTCAACTACTATCCAACTCCGTAAAGTTACTGTTCAAGGCCGTCAAGTTACTATTCAACCCCACTCAACGTCGTTAGGTTACTACTCAACTCCATTAGGCTACTGTTCAACTCCGTTAGCTTAACGGAGTTACTATTCAACTACGTAAAGTATTTAACTCCGTCAAGTTACTATTTACCCTGTTTTTTTTTTAATTTTTTTCCGCAACTCCTTTTTTTCCTCTATTAAGTTACTATTTAGCTATTTTTTTAATTTTCTTTACTCAACTCCGTTAGGCTACTACTCAATATCGTCATGGTACAACCCAACTCAACTCAACTCCGTCAACTACTATCCAAGTCCGTCAATTTACTATTCAAGGCCGCCAAGTTACTATCCAACTCCACTCAACGCTGTTAGGTTACTATTCAACTC
This sequence comes from Ambrosia trifida, assembly GCA_028751855.1. Lineage (NCBI taxonomy): Eukaryota > Viridiplantae > Streptophyta > Magnoliopsida > Asterales > Asteraceae > Ambrosia > Ambrosia trifida. The sequence goes on along the minus strand of CM054125.1, from coordinate 36,968,568 downwards.
CGTTAGGCTACTATTCAACTCCGTTAGCTTAACGGCGTTACTATTGAACTCCGTCAAGTTACTATTTACTCTGTTCTTTTAATTCATTTTTTCCCGCAACTCCTTTTTTTCCTCCGTTAAGTTACTATTTAACTATGTACTACTCAATTCTGTCATGTTACTACTCAACTCAACTCAACTCTGTCAACTACTATCCAACTCTGTCAAGTAACTATTCAAAGCCGGCAAGTTACTATTCAACTCCGTTAATTATTGGTTCGCCACATCAGATCCGAACGCCAATATTGTTGCAACTTATACACCAGTAACAAACACTGGAAAATTAAAAGCAAGGCTGTTGTAATACTAAAAGAAATTGTGTCGTCCTTCCACTGTTATGTGTTACATACACAGAACTAGATATCGGTTTAACCTAGGCGCAATGCGCCGCCTCGATTACCGCTAGTTAATATTATGTAATAAAGTTACTATTTATAAAACCACATTTCACAAACTGAGACTCAATGATAGAAGACCCATGGCTGAAAGGTCATGGGTTCGATTCTGGAGAGCGCCAGATTTTACCGATTATTTCATTTTCGTGCTTTCGGGCGGGTGGATAGTCGGGTTTTACCCGGAATTTGTGAATAGGGGTGTAATCGAGCCGAGCCAGGCTAAGCTCGAGCTCGACTCGAACACAAATCGAGCCAGCTCGGCTCGGTTCGTATTTTTTGGTCGAGCTGAAAAGCCGAGCTCGAGCTCGGCTCGTAAATGTTCGAGCCGAGCTCGAGTTGGCTCGAGCCAGCTCGTTATTTTTTTAAAAATATTTATAAAATACAAAACAAAAAAATAAAAATAAAATTATGTATATATTTTTTATTTTTCTAATATTTTAATGAATGAAAGGCATACTAAAAGTATTATTTGTATAATTTTGTGTTTTTGTTCTGTTATTTTTCATATTTTATTGATTAATTCAAAGTATTATTAATTATATAAAAGATGTTTATCGAGCCACGAACCGAGCCACTGAGCCGAGCCACCGAGCCGAGCTATCGAGCCGAGCCACGAGCCAAGACCCCTAGCTCGAGCTCGGCTCGATAACAAAACGAGCTTTTTTAAGTCGAGCTTTTTTCGAGCATTTTTCGAGCGAGTTGCGAGCCGCGAGCATTTTGTACACCCCTATTTGTGAACTTGGTGAAACCAAGAGCTCTTTTACATGTCTGGCTATGTCGGCTAGAAGGGGTCCTGATTTAACTAAGTAGGGACTCCGAAAGGAGTTTTTAGTGAATTTCGTTAACTGTTAAAAATAAGAATGGGTAATTAAGACTTATTATAATTTAAATTTTACACTTTTAGGCACCCTTTTCATACATTAAGTATATATAAAAAATCAAATATACACACTGAGGTAGTGTTTAGTATGCTAAAATGGAATAGACTATTATGAGGTAATAAAAGATTGTGTCATTGGTTGGTCAATAGAATGAAATCAACATTCACCCATTTCACAATCATTTCATTCCTTCAAAACCATTCCATCAACTCATGTTTTTTTTTTCATTTCATCTCCTCTTGCACCATTCATTAACAACACCAAAACTCTCCACCCACCACCATGAACATCACCCACCACCACCACTGTTTTGGTCAAAAATTACTTGCTAGAAATAACTTTGTTTTCTAAATTAGTAAAAGTGAGGTAGAGTGCTATAAATGTCAAAATATGTTTAGGGTCTAGTTTTATTTTGAAAATGGTGTGTTAAGATGTTAAAGAAACAAATATGTGACAACTATGCTCAGGATGGTTAAGGTAAAGCTGAGGATGGACAGTTGTATCCTGAGGATGCAACTATCAGCAGATTCAAGGAACAAGTAAAGTAAGCACTAAAATATAATGAACAACACTCGATGTACGAGGAAAGCCCTTGATCAGTTGTAGATCGCCGACATAAAACCTCGGGAGGAGTCTAGGCCCCTGCCTTGTTTGTTAATATTAATAGGGTAAAAATAAGTACAATTTTGGATGAATGAGTGACGAGTGTACTAAGATTACAATGATTTGTGCCAAGTGTGTGTGAGATTTTCTATGAGCAGCAGAGTATACATGTAGTTCAAGTGAACGTGTTGTGTCCTATACTCGTCAATCATCCCCTATTTATAATACATGAAAACAAACGAGAGATCCTGTGTAATCCGCTTGGTTAGTTAAGTTCTTTGAAGGATTTAAGTGACCGTTGTAGTTGTTTCATCTCAGGTAGACGTTGTAGCAACGGTATCCATCTTCTTCGCCTCTTTTTAATGCTTGTCGGTTACAACTTTGACTCGTTCTTCGAGCTTGGACTTTGTCTTGCAAGTGTAACTCTTCCATCTTTGACTCCCTTGACCGAGTACCATAATATAGACGTTATAAAAAGGTTATAAGTCCATATTATAGATTAGTTATACCTGCAATTATATCATAGAAAGATAATTCGTTAGTCCATCCTCAGGATGTGCACATGCTAAAGTTTAGTTACATCCTGAAGTCTGTTGGGTCCTTTAGCATCCTGAGGATACTACACTAAGGATATGATGTAAAATCATCCTGAGTATTTTCACCACCAACAACCACCGTCGACATTCACCTCCACACATTATCGCTGCCGCCACCATTCACTACCGTCAACCACCCACCACCAACGCCATCCACTTCCACTTATCGCTGATGCCGCCACCCACCCACCATCGTCGCCACCACCACCACCCACCAACCACTACCACCCTCCACCGTCAACATCCACCGTCGCCGTCACCCTTTACCACCATCACCCACCCACTACTAGCGCCATCTACCTCCACCTCCACCGCCACGACTAGCCACCACCATTACCCACCCACCGCCGCCATCAACGACCACCCACCACCGTCACCCACCCACTACTAGCGCCATCCACCGCCACCAATTTTATTCCTTATTCTTTTTAAGCCTACCAAACAACTATTAATAATACTTTGTTTCATTCTCACGTTACAACCGAACAAGACATTAAACGGTAATAATCTATTTCATTACCTCGTCCATTCAATTCCCTCATTCATTCCATTACCTCGTACCAAAGAGACTCTAAAATTTTAAAATCATTTCACCCCTTTTTAACTACTTTTTTTCTAGATGAACCTTTACATCTCTTCTTTCTCTCTTTTTTTCAAAAGACATGGGCCTAATTGCAATTTCTATAAAAGTAAAGGTCATGAGTCAACAACGATGACTGGGCCTACCCCTCTCTCCTCGTGACTATACACCATTTTCAAGATCTTCTTCCACATTTTTTATTCTATTAAATTCCCTTCTTTACTTTATCTTCACACCATTTGTTTTCTTTAATCGCATCAGATTATACCCTTCTATCATTCCTAGAACGATCCTTTAAACTTTAACAACCGATTATTATTATTATTATTATTATTATTATTATTATTATTATTATTATTATTATTATTATTATTTATTACTACTAAGGGCATGTCCTGAAATTTCAAGTGTACAGACCAAGCTGTAAAAATTGTTCTTTTACTTTTACTTTTAGTTTTAGACCTTAACGAAATAAATAATGTAAACTATTTTTAAGCAACAATTAAAGTACTATCAAATTAATTGATCAAATTTTATTTCCCACTTAGATTGTAGTATAATAGTAGAGGGAACAAACTCTTTTGGGGGAGGTTGGGAGTTTGAATCCCTTGTGAAAATATAAATGGGTGAAACTTTGGCAATTAAAATAAATTTGTTTCATAACAAAAATAAAAGTTAAAAGGGAAGTCAAAACCAATCGATAAAAAGCAAAACAACTAAAGTGTGAGCCCTCTTCATTTTATATTATTCATCCTCTCTAATCCTACACTCATTAATAAACCTGCAATTTTTTTTCTCAGTCACTTCAGTTTCTTCTTTAATTTTTAACCTCTCTTAACATTTCTTTAATTTCTGTTTTATATAAATTACCATTCACTTTGATTAACAATTTTGAGGCTCAAACATACAAAAATCCATCGAATTAAGGACATCAATATTAAGAAAACTTGGATTGTCGGATGATCAATGTGCCCCCAAGAAATTAGGTCCGGGCCGGGAGTCCTCCCCGCACCCCTTAAGGGTCGGCCCTGACTATTACTATTTTGTTATTGTGTTAACCTCCAACAAAGCGAGTGATTCGATCCGCCAACAGTTCCTTAAAGACATATTGTCCGAAGACCCACAATGATAAAATATCTAATTCATACATAACATTTTATCTATTATGAACGAGATTATAACCGACGACCGTTTTTAAACAAAGTCATTGGACTACCACTATAGCGTCGCCCTTTGGTTATTATTATTATCATTATTATTTAAAGTGTATTATTTTTATAATAATATATGTTTTCCCCATACGGTATAAACATTGATTTTTTTTTTTAAAAGCTCCGTCTATTGGCACCCCCCACCTTCTATTTTCACCCCCTCAAAGCACCTCGCTTAGGCCTAAGCGAGGCGCTTTGAACTCATTCCGAGGAGGTCAGTACGAGGGGGCAGAAAAAGCTGATTTTTAATTCGAAGCGCCTCGCTTAGGCCTAAGCGAGGCGCTTCGGATCAATTTTTTTTTAAAGTTACCGCTAACCTCTGCGCCATCATCGTTGACAGATATCTCTCTGAGATGATAGCTTCTCTTCAGATTCTGATTGCACCGGTGGAATTGGAATTGGAATTAATGAGACAACTTTTCAGTTGTTATCCGAGAGATAGCGGTCAACGATGAAGACAACCTGAAAGTGGATACCATGGATCAGAGAGATTCAAGCTAATTAAACTCATATCTCAAGCCGGTGCAAGTTATGTTGTAGCATCTTTGATCATCTTCTTTGTAATTACTTGACAGATATCTCTCTGAAATGATAGCTTCTCTTCAGATTCTGAAAGTGGATACCATGGATCAGAGAGATTCAAGCTAATTAAACTCATAGGTAAGAACATTGTGGATGAGGTAGATCATGGAAAGTTGAACTCAAGAAAACAAAGATGAAACCGATTAATGTTCTTTATATATGAATAGTGACCCTCTAGCAATATTTTGTAATTACTTTATATTGTTTAGCGCCGATCCGATTGTTAAAAGTATCAAGACTATGAAATTAGTAAAACAACTGAATTTAACTTGCTTGCATGAAAAGTTATTTTTAAATGTTTGGACTTGCAATATTTGAAAATTATCATTTCTTGACATGCTTGGTAACACCTTGATCTGCAATATTTGAAAATTATCATTTCTTGACATGCTTGGTGACACCTTGATCTGTAATATTTGAAAATTATCATTTCTCGAAAAGTAATTAAAAACACTTAAAAATGAATTAAAAACAATTGTTGCGAGTTAGGTTTAGTCGGAGGACCACGTACAATGATTCATCAAAGTTGTACAAAGCTGGATGTTTTTACTGGAAAACCAAAACGAGCAATTAACGAAGCGAAACGGAGAGATATAATTTTCTTGGCTTGGAAACAACTTAAAAGAACCAAAAATGAATTAAAATTATTTTTTGGTGATTAACAGATAATTTTAAAGAATTAAAAGAAATTCAATTTTTTTTAAAAAAGGCCAAAGCACCTCGCTTTGGTCAAAGCGAGGCGCCTGTGGCCTAATCAAACCACTAAAGCACCTCGCTTTGGTCAAAGCGAGGCACTAAAGCGCCTCGCTTTGACCAAAGCGAGGTGCTTTGGCCTTTTTTTTTAAAAAAAATTGAATTTCTTTTAATTCTTTAAAATTATCTGTTAATCACCAAAAAATAATTTTAATTCATTTTTTGTTCTTTTAAGTTGTTTCCAAGCCAAGAAAATTATATCTCTCCGTTTCGCTTCGTTAATTGCTCGTTTTGGTTTTCCAGTAAAAACATCCAGCTTTGTACAACTTTGATGAATCATTGTACGTGGTCCTCCGACTAAACCTAACTCGCAACAATTGTTTTTAATTCATTTTTAAGTGTTTTTAATTACTTTTTGAGAAATGATAATTTTCAAATATTACAGATCAAGGTGTCACCAAGCATGTCAAGAAATGATAATTTTCAAATATTGCAGATCAAACATTTAAAAATATATTAACAAACATTTAAAAATAACTTTTCATGCAAAGCAGGTAAAATTTAGTTGTTTTACTAATTTCATAGTCTTGATACTTTTAACAATCGGATTGTTTTTCGAGAGAAAGGAACTAAGTTGCAAGTACGATAATAATCAAACTAATATCTCAAGCCGGTGTAATTACTTTCAAGTTTTTTAGAATCATTGAAGACAACTTTTCAATTGTTATCCGAGAGATAGCGGTCAACGATGAAGACAACCTGATAGTGGATACCATGGATCAGAGAGATTAATTTCAAGCTAATCATCGACTATAGCAAACTGACGATCTTCCACCACGACACTCCTAATGGCCCTGTCTTTATTTCACGGTACGATTTGTGTTTTTGTTGCTTTATAAATAATAAGTTTTGTGTTTATCAACCCTAACGTCTGAGCAATGATTTATTAAATCGTTTTACTAATTTCCGATTCTTGATAATAATAAATTATTATAACAATAAAACAAAGGAACTAAATTACAAATATAATAAAATAATAATAATAATAATAATGTAATATAGTCATTGTTAATGCTCAAAAAATTCAACCTTTGTTTACTCATAGGAGTCTTGAAGACGAAATGAATTTTACAAGATACTTGAAACAAGGTATGGATATGGAGAATAAATATTTGACTATACGTGGTTGATGATGTCAAGTTTAAGTCGTTGATTCATTTGGAAATCGAAAACGCCTATCGTCACTCTGTATAGAGAAGAAAATCAACAACCGAATATTTAGTTCTCTCCGAACTTCAGCTTCCAAAATACGACGTCGTTGTAGCTCATATGTTATTATCTCTTCTCTTATTCTCTGTTTCTCTAGTTCTCGATGGATTATTGCTCTCATATCGACTCTCACAATTATTCACAATTTTATACATACAACACACCTTCATCGTTGACCGTACTGTTCTTCTTGATCTTTCAGTTGTTAGACCAACTTGAGATATGAGTTTGATTAGCTTGAATCTCTTTGATCCATGGTATCCAGTCTTCTTGATCTTCACATTTGCTTTTGACAAAAGGTCTGGCTGACCTGAAGTTCCTTTGCAACCAGGTAAAAAGGAACTAAGTTGCAGATATAAAAATCCATCACATCACGATTATACTCTAAGTATGCGATGCATAGAAAAACTTACGAGGTTAAACTTGGAGTTTGGTGAAAAAACTTGAAGAAATGATTTGGTGGATCAGCCATGGGTGTGGTATGCTCAAAGATTTAATTTAAAAATATTTTGTAAGGATTTATTTATAGATTAATGAAACAACTTTTCAGTTGTTATCCGAGAGATAGCGGTCAACGATGAAGACAGCCTGACAGATATCTCTCTGAGATGATAGCTTCTCTTCAGATTCTGAAAGTGGATACCATGGATCAGAGAGATTCAAGCTAATTAAACTCATAGGTAAGAACATTGTGGATGAGGATTGTTTATCTTCCCATTAATTTCAAGTATGTTGCCACACAAGACGAATGTTGCAACATGAGTTCGACCAAGATGACACACGAAGCTTTAGACTCGAACCGGATCCAAGTATTACTGTAATGATCAGGAACATTCCAAATAACTGTTCAATTTCAGCTTTTGTTTAACTATTTTAGCAACTTCCATAGAGAAGTTATCAATCTCACTTCTCACTGTCCATGTTTACCTTCAACGTCCAACGGTAATGAGTAACCTAGTAACCTCTACAATGATGTGATTTGTTTTAGATAAGGAGGTATATGTACAATGAACTTTTTACGCTAAATAAAACCGATTAATGTTCTTTATATATAAATAAAACCATTGTACATACCCTCTGGCAATCATCGTTGGTATTAATGGCAAGATATGTGGCTTTAGTCCTTTACGCAGGTTTGCCAGAGGGTCACTATTCATACACACAACTTTTTGCTCTAGTGGTGTGCTCTACCTTTTTGACAAACACCTGGCTAACCTGTCCAGTTATCAATCTCACTGGCAATCATCGTTGGTAGCTATAGGTAAGAACATTGTGGACGAGGATTGTTTATCTATCTTCCCATTGATTTCAAAGGATATTCATGTGAGAATGATTTCATTACTGTAATGATCAGAAACATTCCAAATAACTGTAATTGATTTCCACGATCTACCTTGACTGCTACAACATAACTTGCACCGGCTTGAGATATGAGTTTAATTAGGTTAAATCTCTCTGATCCTATGAGAGCAATAATCCATCGAGAACTTGAGAAAGAGAGAATAAGAGAAGAGATAATAACATATGAGCTACAACATAACTTGCACCGGCTTGAGATATGAGTTTAATTAGCTTAAATCTCTCTGATCCATTGTATCCACTTTCAACTAAATCTTTCTCTGATATACTCTATATCAACCGAAATTGAGTATCATCAATCTGGTATTAGTGGTTGGAAACTGTGATGAAAAAGCTGGTGTGTGTTGAACAAGAAGATGATCAAGGATGCTACAACATAACTTGCACCGGCTTGAGATATGAGTTTAATTAGCTTGAATCTCTCTGATCCATGGTATCCACTTTCAGGTTGTCTTCATAGTTGACCGCTATCTCTCGGATAACAACTGAAAAGTAATTACAAGAAGATGATCAAGGATGCTACAACATAACTTGCACCGGCTTGAGATATGAGTTTAATTAGCTTAAATCTCTCTGATCCATGATATGAGAGCAATAATCCATCGAGAACTAGAGAAACAGAGAATAAGAGAAGAGATAATAACATATGAGCTACAACGACGTCGTGTTTTGGAAGCTACAACATAACTTGCACCGGCTACTTTTCAGTTGTTATCAGACGAGGACTTGCCTGTGTTGCCGCATTTTAACAAAAGCTGAAATTGGACGGTTATTTGGAATGTTCCTGATCATTACTTTTCATGTTATTATCTCTTCTCTTATTCTCAAGACTATATAACATATGAGCTACAACATAACTTTTCACATCATGAGTTAAACAAAAGCTGAAATTGGACGGTTATTTGGAATGTTCCTGATCATTACTTTTCATGTTATTATCTCTTCTCTTATTCTCAAGACTATATAACATATGAGCTACAACATAACTTGCACCGGCTTGAGATATGAGTTTATACCGCATTCATTGACTTTACGTGGTTGATGATGTCAACTTTAAGTCATTGACAATATTGAGGGTTATTACTTTGTTTTTTAAATTTTTTTAACTTTTTATAATTATTAAATTAAAAAAAAAACAACAACTCAAAACATCAAAACAACTACCAAAATAAATTACCCCCTCGAAGCGTCTCGCTTAGGCCTAAGCGAGGCGCTTCGAATTTAAAAAAACAGTTTTTTCTGTCCATCGTACTGACCTCCTCAAATTCAGCTTCAAAGCGCCTCGCTTAGGCCTAAGCGAGGCGCTTTGAGAGGGTTAAAATAGAAGGTGGAGGTTTAAATATAACCACCCTTTTTAAATTACACCAATTACCCTTTTACTTTTTATTAATATAATATAGTGTTTAGTGAAATTTTGAACATACAGTCGTCATTTGCTTCTTATTATGTACTATTCGATTAAAATTCTATTCAAACTATACACTTGATTTTTTTTTATCATCACAACATATACCGACTAAATAACATCGTTAGATTCTCTTTCAAAGTTTACTCAACGTACCTCTATAAAATTCATTGAACACAAAGTTATATTCACAATAAACTATTTTTTTATAATGTAAGCTACGTTGAGTGTATGTGCGATATCGGTACCATAACACTCAATGTAGCTTACGATACCGGTACCATAACAAACTGAATCGATACAGACCGAACAACACCAACACTACACAAATCAGACCGATAATGTCCAAAATCCAGCAAAACACCACATAGGACTCCACTATTAGTTAATTAATGTAAGGTTATATTCCTCTGTTTTTTATACTTTTTTAAGAAACAATCCAATTACCCAATAATTGCGCTCTGTTCTCATTGATTGTCACTTTCACTCTTTTTCTTTTTCCTTTTATTTTTCTGCTCTAATTTCCCCTCAAAACCACAAACCATACTGTAGTTTTAGGGTTTCTTTTTTTATCTTTATTTCCTTACAGTTATGTTTGTATGTTTTGATCATCTTTTACTGTTTATAAACGCATAATCTTCACCAATCTATAACCTTTCATGGAGGTAAACAAGGATAAGCTTGTCAGGTAAGTATTGATCTAGGGTTTTTCACTTTATATATTTTTATTCATATATTTCTTGAATTTTGACTTTCTTGATCAGAATTTGAAGTGGGTATTGTTTAATTTTGATCTTTTGTTGTTGAATTTTGTGGGTTTTATTCATTTTATGGAATAATTTGGTGTGGGCTGTGAAAAGTTGTTGTTTTTGTTTGGTTTAACATGGTATTGGTTAGGTGCCTGCCAAGTGTTTGTTTTTATGCCTAGCTACAAAATATTAAGCAAATTTAGTGAATTTATGCACATGAAAGTTGGAAACTTTAACATCTAATGTTAGAAAGAACAGAAGTTTGATCTCCTTTTTGTATGAATAGATGATGCAAGAGTGTAACTGATATTATTGATTATCATAATACTTTATAATTGTATTTTTCAGGTTTGTTGCTGATGGCAAGCAAAAGAGCGATTTTGTGTGGGGAAGAGCGGAGCCTTTACACCTTGAAAAGTCGGCGTCTGGGTATAATTTCGGGTTACTGGCTAAGGGAAAACAACACAATGGACCCCCTAATACTAAACAAGGAACCAGTACTTTGTTTCCTGAGGACCATGAACCGTGGCAGAAACGGATACTTGACCCGGGTAGTGAAATTGTGTTAAAGTGGAACCGCGTATTTATTGTTTCGTGCTTGGTGGCGCTGTTTATTGATCCGTTGTATTTTTATTTACCCGGTGTGAGAGTAGATCAAGATTCGTGGTGTGTTAAAACGGACTTGAATTTGAGGATAGCTGTCACTGCTTTTCGAACGTTGGCAGATTTGTTTTACCTGTTACATGTTGTGATTAAATTCAGGACGGCTTATGTTGCCCCTAGCTCACGGGTTTTTGGTCGAGGTGAGCTTGTTATGGATCCTAAGAAGATTTCTAGAAGGTATATTAGAACCGATTTCTTCATTGATCTAATTGCAACGCTTCCGCTACCTCAGGTACTTTATAAAAAAGTTATTTATGTACTTTTGTTATGTTAGTTTATTCATAATTTATACGGTGTTGATATTGTTGTGATTTTGTGCAGATTGTTATATGGTTTGTCATACCTGCAACTAGGAGCTCACGGGCCAATCACAATAACAATGCACTCGCGTTAATCGTTTTGTTACAATACATTCCAAGATTATATCTGATTTTTCCTTTAAGTTCGGAACTGGTGAAAGCAACAGGAGTTGTAACAAAAACTGCTTGGGCAGGGGCAGCATATAACTTAATGTTATATATGATAGCTAGTCATGTATGTATATCCGATACCCTGAACCGTACCATTCTTTTTATCTAAAGCTAGCAGCATAGGGTGGTTGGGCTGGCTGTTAAGGGGTCAAAACAGGTTTTTGGATTGAAATGTATCATTTTTAGTATAGGTCGAAGCGCCAGGCTGAGTGTGTTTGACAAGTAATTTAGTAAAGATTACAAAGACAATATTATCATAGTCTTGTACTCTTTATTTTGTGAATAAACGATTTAGGAGGCTATAAGAGATAAAAATAGACTTTGGAAAGCTTGCAACATGTTTAACATGCTGATTGTTTGAGATAAATACAACCCAGATCGACCCATATAAGTAAACGGGTCGAAAGTGCCAGCTTCACTTTTATCATTGATAACCAAATTCCATTTCTTGGTTTCCTAATTTAAGACATGCTTTTCTTGGTAATTAGGTATTGGGTGCAGCTTGGTACTTGCTATCAATCGATCGACACATGTCCTGCTGGAAATCTATATGCAAAACGGAAAAGCTTTGTAAATCTAGCTTTCTTGATTGCAGCACCGTCAATCATATCGATCGCCAAGCTTGGGTGAAAGTCACAACTGCATTTCAGAAGTGTACTGCTGACAATAGCTCGCCATACAATTTCAAATACGGAATTTTTGAAAGCGCAGTGCAGAAGAATGTGATATCCTCGAGTTTCTTTCACAAATACTTCTATTGTTTGTGGTGGGGATTACAACAACTAAGGTTTGCCTTCTCTTCCACGTTATTGCCGTATTAGAACAACAACATAGTGATGGGATGATGCAAGGAGTTTTAGAGTTACTCGCATTCCAAGTTTTTATATATTATTGACATGAAGAAATATATGATAAAAATCAAACATAAACCTCAAGATTTTGTTACATTTCTATTGCATAGTAGCTCTGCACATATGTCAATCTGGCCTTGTCAGGTGCTGCAACATTTCTTCTGTTTCAGCTTGCTAAGCCACATTAATATTAAGTTTTATTTTTTTTTATTCTTTTTGTAATAAATGGGTCTTTCTTAAAGATCCTTTGCAAAAATGGGTTGTTTCCCAAATACTTAGCAAAATTGGACCACTTTGACCAGATGTTTTATGTATATTTTTTTATGCCAACCCTCCTTGATTTAGTTCATATATTATATTTACATCCCTTTATTTATAAAATAGTTTCTATTTACATCCCTTTCTACATAAAATATATACATTATACATGTTAGTATGTTACATCATCAAAAAGATGTGATCGACTGATCGGTATCTTTGATTCTTTGAAATGATATTAAAATTGATTAAATATTTACTTTATTTTTAATTGTGATTATTTATTTAGATTTGAGTTTATTTTATCCAAACCAATTGTTGATACGTTAAATATTAATTTAGTGTCAGCAATATTGACATCAATATGTCAAAGTTTTGTTCATAATCTTAGATATATTCTAAATTTTCAAGTTTATGTTGTTTTTCAGTTCATACGGGCAAAACTTGTCAACGAGCACATTTATAGGGGAGACGACATTTGCTATACTGATTGCCATTGTCGGTCTCGTTTTGTTTGCTCACTTGATTGGCAACATGCAGGTATGTTAAAACACTTAACTACTTTAACTAAATAAATAAAGCTTTTATTATTGTATGAAATTTATTAAATCTTTTATGTTGCATCTTTAAATATGTGTGTAGACTTACCTGCAATCATTAACAATGAGACTTGAGGAATGGAGGCTTAGGAGACGAGACACTGAGGAATGGATGAGACACCGTCAACTCCCTGAAGATTTAAGAAAACGTGTTCGACGTTTTGTTCAATACAAATGGGTTGCAACTCGTGGGGTCCATGAAGAAGGGATCCTTCATGGGTTACCTGCTGATCTTCGCCGTGATATCCAACGCCACCTGTGTTTGGATCTTGTTAGGCGGGTCCCGTTCTTCTCACAAATGGATGATCAGTTGCTAGATGCAATATGTGAGCGTTTGGTTTCTTCTTTAAGCACGGAAGGCGCTTACATGGTTCGCGAAGGAGACCCTGTTACAGAAATGTTTTTCATAATCAGAGGCAGGCTTGAAAGCTCCACAACAAACGGAGGCCGAACGGGTTTTTTTAATTCTATAATAATGAGGCCTGGTGACTTCTGTGGTGAAGAACTTTTAGCATGGGCTTTGCATCCAAAGTTGACGGTTAACTTACCATCTTCAACCCGAACCGTTAGATCACTGACAGAAGTCGAAGCTTTTGCTTTACGGGCCGAAGATTTGAAATTCGTCGCGAATCAGTTCAGAAGACTTCATAGCAAGAAACTGCAGCATACTTTTAGGCACTATTCCCACCATTGGAGGACATGGGCTGCTTGCTTTATACAGGCTGCTTGGCGTAGACATAAAAGGAGAACAATGGCTAGATACCTTTCAACAATGGAGTCTTTCGTTAGTCAAAACGATGAACAAGAACGTGACGAAGAACAATATGAAGAAGATGATCAAGAACAAGAACAAGTGCATAGTCAAGATCATGATCCAACGGCTCAGGTAAAGTCAAACCTTGGGGTGACGATATTGGCTTCGAGATTTGCTGCAAACACAAGAAGAGGGATTGCTCAGAGGCTCAAGAGTGCAGGCGGGTTGCCTAAATTGCAGAAGCCTGAAGAACCTGACTTTTCGGCTGACCCGGATATGAATTAGTTGACTTTTTTGGGGGTCAACAAGAGGATACATATATAGTTGGTACGACACATCCGCCACAACCTGGTGAGCTGGATTTCAATTTACAATAGATTTTGGTTTAGATTTTTGAGTTGTAGTTGTTGGGTTGTGGCTGATGCAACCCTGATCATGTTTGATGCTGTATTTACAAATGTTGGAAACATTAGTAGGTTTTATATTTATATCTATATATCAATATTGGAGTTGGCTGATTTTGAACTAGATGGTTTTTTTTTTTTTTTTTTTTGAAAAAAATCCCGAAACTAGCTGTATTTTGGGATTTGATATACCTGATTACGCGATAAAAGAATGTAATATTGGTAGCGCTGATGTTGTAGGAAAGGACATCTTGACGTAAAGTGATTATTTTTGGACTTGTTCCACAACAATAGACTATATCGGTATCTAGATTTACAGGATGAAAATAGAACCAATGTCTTATAAAAGACGAGAACCCGTTGGGTGTAATGAAAACACTAACATATGAAATAAGACCATCTAAAAAAGTAAATCCATTGGAAAAAAATTTCTGAATCCGCCACTTATGGCACTCTTAGCGCTTTGTCCATTTGATAAGTTGATATGCATATCACCACTCGCCTTATTGATCTTGTGATTGTAAAGAGCTTCAATATGTTTGGGTGGAGCACTTAAAGAAGAGTTTGCCTTTAGTTTAGAAAACAATAAGAGCAACTTTAGCATCACATGAGCACTCAAAGAGTTTGCCTTGAGTGAGTTTTATTAAAAAAAAAAAAAGATTCAAAAGATGACCTGGAGTGAGTGGAGCACTCAAAGAGTTTTATTAAAAAAAAAAAAGATGACCTGGAGTGAGTGGAGCACTCAAAGAGTTTGCCTTTAGTTGAGAAAACAATAAGAGCAACTTTAGCATCACAGGAGTTTCGGTGGCAAAGTATGATAAGAACAATCCAGAAGTAAACTATCTACACTTTCTTTTCTATGGGAGTCAGCTCTTTCCATCGTCGGAAAAACAGGGGTCAGCCGGATCCTAGGCCGGTGACAACGTTCTTTGTCTCCAACCTGCCTAGAGGGATGACAGACTCAATGCTATGGATGGCGTTCCAACCTCACGGCATCGTGAAAGATGCATATGTTGCAAGGAAGACCGATTCTAGAGGGAATTGGTTCGGTTTTGTGCGGTATGTTGGGGTTAACAATCTGAACGAGGTGTTGAAAAATATGAATACGGTGAAGATAATGGAGGCCAAGGTAGGAGTTTCGGTGGCAAAGTATGATAAGAACAATCGTAGAGTGGTGCAACCAGTTCTTAGGGAGTGGAAGGAACTGTAACGCCCAGCGTTTCTCGAATAATATAATAATAATATTTTATTCATAAGACGATGCGTTAATTCGTTAACAATAATATCGCATTAACAAAAAAAAAAAATACATTCTTAGTCATTAATAAATTTAATTATTTAAATTCGCCAAATAACGCGTTGTAAGTAATAACATACTAGTTGACCGATACTTATCCTTACAAATTTGAAACGCGACTATAGACATCTACATATGGTCCAAATACTCATTTATGTCGGTTATTATAAATAGTTTACGTATTATAATTATTTAAGTGCTTAACCGAGTTGAACTGTTAATGAGAGACGATTTAATAGGTTCGTACACGAGGTAACCTTCCACCTAACCCACCTAACAAAACCCTAACTATATAAACACTTTATCCTCTTCTTCCTCCTTCATATCACCATCAACATAAAACCCTAGTCCCTAAACCTTCCTTTCTCACCTCCATGCTTTCTTCCTCCACACTAACACCCAACTCACTCCAGATCATCGCCAGCCACCCCTCGAGTCACCATGGACATCGACAACCCTTCCCCACAACACCTCCCTCTAAGCACAACCACCATCAAACCTCACCCCATCCTGTTCGTCTGTGACGCGGCGCTGCCGCCAAGAACAACCACCACCCGAGCCCCAATGATAACCATCACCTCCCTCCTCACCCTCTCATCCCTGGTGCAGTAACCAACGTGACGCGACAGCGCCACCCTTCACCTCTCTTTGTTAAAATGAAACCCGCCACCATGACCCTGTTACTCGTGACACGAAGAAATGGAATGGCGGCAACTAAGAGTTTTCCATCTTGGGATATGGTGAAATGACTAGGGGATCTGATTTCTTTTTGGCCTGGTTCGGGTAAGTCTGGTTGACACAATCGTGTTTTCCTTTTGATTGGTGGTTGCGTTGTGGCGGTGGGAGTGTTCGGATAAGTCCGGTTTGGTTTTGGTTACTACTCGAGTCAAGTTTGGTTGGGTAATGTTTCGGGTTACAGCTCGGTTAGGTTTGAGTCAGTTAGATTTGTGTTGGTTCGAGGTCAGTTATGGTGGGTTGGCTGAAGAATAATGTTTGGGCTTGGACCTAGTTCGGTGACTGGAGATGGTCATGTTGACTGAGGACGGACCATGGTAATCGGAAAACATTTGGAGTGATGTCGGAGTTGGGTCTCAATTCATGTTCAACCCTTTCAGATTAGCATCAGTCAAACTGGTCAAGATCTGGTCAAACCTGGTCAACCATGGTCAAAGCTGGTCAACTCTAGCCAACAGTCAAGCTGGGTCAAATCAGTCGACTTCTAGTTCGAGGCGCGTGCGTTTTGATTTGCGAACACATATTGGGAAGGTATAACGCGCTGTGAATTTTGTTTAGTTATTTTATTTTGTTTTGTATTACATTGTATATATAAATGTATTTTAAAAGTTAAGCGAACCGAACCGAACCGACATATGTCAATAATCATTTTATTAATAGTTAGAAAGATCGGAAAAATGACTAACTTATAATTATACTTATTATTGCGATGATAAAAAAGACTTCAAACGATATATGTACACATAGTATTTTTATAAAAAAGTATAATTTATATTTATACTATTCATCGTGTTTAAAGGTCTAGTTAAATTATGTTGTGTGTTGAGAACTTGGTCGAACGATTTTTGAAAAATATAGACAATATGAGTTGTCTGGTTTTATACAAAAACAGAGGAAACTCTGCCCAATTTTTTTTACAAAATATAAGAAACATACCGAGCATTCAAATCTACAATTTTGTACAAATGATGCTATACTTTACAAATAGACGCTATCCAAACTTTAATAGGTACCTATATTAACCGGCCTTTGAAAGAAACTAAAATGCGAGTCAGGTTACACGTGCATTATTTTCACTAGTCTAAATGCTTCTTTTACAACTAGTCCCAAGTCGCGAAATCCTGAATATTTCATAATAAAGTATATATTGTATATAACTATACATTCGCATATATTTTCAAGAAACTAAACCAAGTACTATCGGTTCGTTAAGTCATACACAAATTAAGACGCGCATTCGTTCAATGAGAGTCTAGGTAGTTGAATAAACTATCTATACAATCAATAAATGAAACAAGCTTATTTGCATTAGAATTTAAGGCATCATTTATTTGTAATAGGATACAAGAGCTCAATTAATCCAAGTTTAGATTTGTTGCTACTTGCTAGTACTTACACAGTGAATTTCAGGTGAGTTTTACATAGCCCCTTTTCTATTTCACTATTTTGGGGTGAAACATGTTACAACATTCAATTTGCAATTCAATCATAAGTGTCTATGTGTTATTCTATGTTGCATTATGTCTTAAACATTACTAGGGTAAGCACATTATTCTAGCATAATCATTAACATTGATCAGCCGACGGTATACAATGATAGATCTATTGGACTGACAATCCCACCCGGACACGTGTACCTCCTACATAGGTAGCGTGGGTGATTGTTATCGAATTTATAACATAATCGAGTGAACCATGAGCGTATGGGATGGACCACAATATTCTAGTCACAAGGTTTGATTATGCACTCGATTTACCTGATAGTATGTTTTCACATATGAACTAGACTTGCCATGACACTCGAATTGTACAAGTTTTTATTCAATATTCAAACCTATGTAATTCTCACCAACTTTTGTTGACCCAAAATATTTTCAAACTTAACATGTTTCAGGTTATAGCTTGCTCGAAGGTTAGAGTTAATGCTTAAAGATGCGTAGCTAGTGTTTTTTTTTTTTTTTTTTCATTTTGATGTACAAATTCTTAGAACAATTGTATGTAATTTATTTAATTCATTTATTGAAACTTATTATTTACCATGAGCTACTGAACAATCATCAATACGTGACATCCCGATGTTTTCGCCATCGGTTGGGGTGTTACAGGAACAACATGGGTCTGGATACGGCAATGGTGGTGAGTCTAATGTTCACGGGAAGCAGACTCAACTTAACATAATCCCTGGTGTGTCTTTTAGGAATGCTGTAACAGGGGAGAGAGATGCAACGTCTGCTTCTTCGAAGGTGTTAGTATTGAAGGAACGAGCTGCTCTCTACCCGAACCATTGTATCATGCGTTCGGTTGTCGGAGAAGCTAAGGATGTTGCAGCTCTAAGAAAGGTTAAGGCTATGTTGAAGATGGGTGGCTACGAAGAAAGTCCGGTAAGTTTCATTAGGGGCATGAAGGTGTTGATGGTATTTCGTGATAAGCGGACGTCGTTAGAATTCATCAATCTAAAAGATACACTTTGGGGGGATGTCTTCACCTCCGCTGTGTTGTGGGGAGGAGAGTTGTTGGTTTTTGATAGGGTCACTTGCTTGAAGGTGAGAGGTATGCCTCTTCAGCTGAAAGAAAGTGGATTCTTCGATCGGGTGGGTGAATTGTTCGGAAGATTGGTTAAAGGATCGGACTTCTCATGGCTGTCCCCGGTTAATTTGGAAGGGAAAGTCTGGGTGTGCGTCCCTGGTCAAAGCCGAATTGAGGAGGAAGTGAGTGTTGTTTGGGAAGGGAGCACCTTCACTGTTTGGGTTGTTGAAGAGGATGACCATTTGCTTGAATCTTTGGCAAGAGAGATGTTGTCCCGTACAGCTGAGTCGTCGATTCGTTCTCAGGGATCGGTGGCCGTTGGGGATGAACTCGAAGAAGGGGAATTTCGCAAGGAACCGGCCGGGGGTGTCTTTTCTCCGACGGGTCTAAAACCGGGTCCAACTTCTACGGCGCTGGCAGAGGAGAGGTCAGGTGGCTTTTCAGTTCTGCATGGGAAGAGTTGCAGGCATGGGGTGGGCAAAAAGTCAACTGGGGTGGAGGGAACCAATAATATGAATGCTAGTAATATTCATAATAATAATAATAATATTAATAATAATATTAATAATAATAGTAGTAGTACCATGGATGGGCCCCACACGTCTGTTGAAAGGTCACTTTATCCCATAGGTCAACCTAAGCAGATTGACCTTCACGAATCAATTTGTTGCTTCTCAACGGGCCTGGGTGACAATTTAGGCCTATCTCATAAGTCCAAGAAAAGGCCTAGGAGGTTAAGAAGCCCACTCCAAGAAAATGAGGACTTGGATCTGAATGGCGTTGATGTTGAGGTAGGTGCAAACTCTTTTTTCAATCGCATTCAGAGGGCTGCTGAGGTGGTTCACGTGGAGGACTCCAACCAGGCTTTGGAAAATTCGGGATTGAATGTTATTCCGGATAGGGAGGTTAGACCGACTCCTACTGGTGAAGAAAACTCGGTGGCAGATATTGGAGTCGTTGGTAGCGGAAATCACTTACACGTGCCCTCTCAAGTACTTCCGGCGGATCCAATCACCGAAGTTCAGAATACTGTTGATGTCAGTTCAATGGTCGATACTGTTCTTAATGGTTTTGAGGACCAAGTGATGGAGTTGGTTAATGGAGAGGGTGTCAACAATGGTGATCTATGAATATGTTAAGCATTAACATCAGGGGGATGAGGGACGATTGAAAAACGTCCTGGATCAGAGGATTAAAAACTAGTTACGGGTCGCATTTTGTGGGCATACAAGAATCAAAGCTGACGCAGAGTTCATTTTTTCAGATCAATAGTCTTTGGGGTAGGTCGAGTTTTAGTGCAGAACAAGTCTTTGCTGAGGGGAGATCTGGTGGAATTTTGAGTATTTGGGATCCAACAGTGTTCCAGGCAATTGAGGTGATAAAGAATCAGATTTTTTTGGCGATAGCCGGTGTGCTGGTTGCTACCGGGGAGTCGTTGAACGTGGTGAGTGTTTACGCCCCTAATGATGCGGTTAAGCGAAGGGGCCTTTGGGATGATCTTGTTAGTCTTAGAAGGTCCAGGGCAGGTCTGTGGGTATTCTTCGGGGATTTCAACGATGTTAGAGTTAGTACAGAAAGGCGTAACTCGGTGTTCGTGGCGTCACATGCGGAGTATTTTAATGATTTCATACACCGGGATGCTCTAAACGAATTCCATTTGGGGGGTTTCCAGTTTACTTTCGAAACGGATAACGGCAAAAAGTTAAGTAAATTAGATCGTTTTCTAGTTTGTGATAATTTTATAGCTAAATGGTCGGGTGCCACGGTCACGGCGCTGTCAAGATTCACATCTGACCATAGTCCTGTTGTGTTGTCGGTGGTTTCGTCAGATTTTGGGCACATCCCTTTCCGGTTTTTCAACTCTTGGTTGGAGTTGGCCGGATTTTGAGATTTTGTCAAAGGGCTCTGTTCGGGGTTTAGGTTCAATGGGGCTGCTGATTTAGCCATAATAACAAAACTCAAATTTCTAAAGAATAACATTAAGCAATGGGTAGAAGCGAATAGAATTAGAGTCGAAGGCAAATACAATGTCAAGCTGGGGGAATTCAATCGTTTGGAGCGTCTGGCCGAGTCAAGGGACCTCTCGGCCCTAGAGCTGAATATTAGGAATGGTTGTAAAGCTTATATTATGGACTTTGATCGTCGAAAACGGATGGATATTAAACAAAAGGCCAGGATTCGGTGGGCGGTAGAAGGGGATGAAAATACCGGCTTTTTCCATGGTGTTTTTGGGGCTAACTTATCCAGCAACAGGATTAATGGCCTTCATGTTGACGGGGAATGGACTTCCAATCCCATTTTCATCAAAGATAGGGCTTTTATCTTTTTTGAAGAAAAGTTCAAGGAACCTTTACCGATTAGGCCGCGCTTTGTTTGCCCTCATCTTAACAAACTGTCGAGTAGTGATGCAGATTTTTTGGTTACTCCTTTCTCTTTGCAGGAAATAAAAGACGCGGTTTGGGCATGCGATGATGATAGGGCTCCTGGCTCGGACGGTTTCAACTTTAAGTTTCTAAAGAGGTGTTGGGAAGGGTTACAAGGTGATTTCGTCAGGTTTTTCAATGACTTTTATGATAGGGCAGCTTTGGGGCCGGGGGTTGCATCATCTTTTATCGCATTTATCCTGAAAAAGCAAGACCCGTCCGGATTCAATGACTATCGTCCGATTAGTCTCGTTGGTTGTGTGAATAAAGTGTTTTCTAAGGTGATGGTGGGTAGATTAAAATCAGTCATTGACAAGGTGGTTTCCCCCGAGCAAACCACTTTTTTATCCGGGAGGAACATTGTTGACGGTCCACTAATGCTTAACGAAATGATGGGGTGGATGAAACGACTAAAACAACAAGGAATGATTTTCAAGGTAGATATCGAGAAGGTTTACGACTCGCTTAATTGGGAGTTTCTAAAGTCTATCTTGATGTAATACCCTACCCATAATAGGGGTAATTAAAACGATAATATACTTGGTTTGTACTTGGAAAACTAAAGCATTTCATAGTTTACTTTAACACATTAACATCCAAAAGCAACATTGATTAGTACAAACTGTAACATAGCATATTTTCCCCAAATTTTTATTAAAAAAAAATGTTTGTTTTAAACAATACATGTTTTAAACACCTTATCACTTGCCCTTATATAATAATAATAATAATAATAATAATAATAATAATAATAATAATAATAATAATAATAATAAATAATTGTTGTGACACTAAATGTAACATCCCGTTTTTTGTTACATAAATAAAATATGTTAGTTCATATTTATTAGTAAATGAAATGGCTCATTGATTAGTAAAATGAACCAATAACATGTGAGATGGATCTCATATAAAGCTAGTTAACGAGCAAGTGATGAACAACATGATTATTTGAAGTATGAGATCTAGGCGACTAATTAGTATTATAAGAGACCGTTAGTGATAATATAATATAATATATTATATTTGGCCCTACTCCATTTTTTATGAAACTTGGGTCAAAACGTAGAGAAAAATAAGTTCGTCTTAACAGTATATTCGTATTTTTATAAAACGTTGTAGGTTAAAAGTTATACGAGAAAAACGAGTGAAGCAGCTGAAATTAATTATATTAATATAATAATATAAATTGTGTTATGAAATTGAATACGCAAGCAGACAATTAGGAGTCCCTCTGCTGCTTTTCAATACACCAGGAACCACTTTGACCACCAAAGGCTTGACTTTGACTAAGTAATCAAGCTCAATATTTGGTAAACATTCGTAATTGATCCCGTTTAAAGAATGACACAACCTTTCCACATTTAATCAACCAATTAGTCACAATTTTCCAGCTCAATCTGAGCATACTATTCGCGGTTTTGACCATAGAAGGTCAAACTTCAAGAGTTTCCATTTTGATCACAATATTATATAATGTTGGATCCAATTCGTTCAGAAACAACCGACAAACACACTACCACCATCATATTCTTCTCATATTTGCCCTATTACGCCGATTAAACGATTATTTGACTTTCACGTTGACTTCGCCTTCTTGGATACCCGAACCACATCAACCAAGCTTGCAGTTGCTCGACGCCATCGGCGCTACGCATACAGATTTAATCACAACACCACCTTGGGTTGAACTAATATTTTAAGGTAATAAAAATTCTGACTCAAACCTTCTTTTGAACCGTAAGCTTCGATTCTATTTTTGATTTGTGGGTTGACCTTTGGTGTCTTAGTAAACTAAATGATATTCATTGTTATTATTTCTCTTGAACCCAATTTTATATACATAAGGCACTAGTTAACCCCATTCATCAAATATACATACATATGCTTATCTAATAAAATGAAAGAGGACAACAGCAACAAAAGTCAATTGGATTTGAATATGATCTGGGTATTCCTAAAAAGAACTAATACTTCATATCTATGTTTTTTTTATTTATAATACACTTTCTGTTACAATTAAAACCATAGTCACGTTTAATATTTTATTATATATATATATATATATTTATATTTTTTTTATAAAAGTAAGTTGCACAAAAAAAAAAAAAACCTTAGAACCGAAGCATTACGTAATGATTTTATTAATAGTGCGAACGATACTTATTGTTTGTAGAATAATCAACTATAGATGTATACGTATTACTTGTTGAAATGGATACTATATCTTTATTATAGTTTTAGTATGATAAACCAACCGTCGTGTATAAAGGCTTAGTTGGTTAAGTCGCCAGTGGTAAAAAAAAAAAAAAAAAAATAGACGCTTGATGTTTTTGGGAAAATATAGACAACTTGAGTCGTTGGATTGTATAAAAAAAACGGAGGAAACTCTGCCCAATTTTTACAAAATACAAGAAACATATCGAGCATTCAAATCTATAAATTTGTACAATTAAAGCTACGTTTCACGAATAGATTCTATTCAAACTTTACTTTATCATACTAAATGTATGTATATTGTCCGGTCTTCGAGACAAGACAAAACAAAACACGAGACGAGTCACACGTACATTATTTTCACTAACCTAAACATTCCGTTTACAACTAATTTCAAGATGCCATTTTGAACATTACTTTAAAGTATATGTTTTAAAAAAACTATACATACATGCATACTTTCGAGAAATCAAACCAAGTACTATTGGTTCGTTAAGTCATACACTTTAAGACACGTATTATTTATAATACGAGTCTAGGTAGTTGGATCAACTATCTTTACAACTAAGATGCGAAACAAGCTTATTTGCATTAGAATTTAAGACGTCCTTTATTTGTAATAGGACACAAGAGTTCAATTAATCCAAGTTCAGACTTGTTGCTACTTGCTAATACTTACACAGTGAATTTCAGGTGAGTTTTACATATGTCTTAAACATGACTAGGGTAAGCACAATATTCTAGCATAATCATTAACATTGATCAGCCGACGGTATACAATGATAGATCTATCGGACTGACAATCCCACCCGGATACATGCCTCCTACAAAGGTAGCGTGGGTGATTGTTATCGCATAACATAATCGAGTGAACCATGAGCGTATGGGATGTACCACAATATAACAGTCACAAGGGTTGATTATGCACTCGATTTACTTCTAGTATGTTTTCATATATGGACTAGACTTGCCATGACACTTGAATTGTACAAGTTTTTATTCAATTATCAAAACCTATGTAATTCTCACCAACTTTTGTTGACCCAAAATATTTTCAAACTTAACATGTTTCAGGTTATAACATGCTCGAAGATTAGAGTTAATGCTTGAAGATGTGTAGCTTGTATTTTTTCATTTTGATATACAAATTCTTAGAACAGTTGTATGTAATTTATTTAAATCATTTATTGAAACTTATTATTTACCCTGAGATACTGAACAATCATCAATACGTGACATCCCGATGTTTCCGCCATCGGTTGGGGTGTTACAGATTGGTATCAGAGCCATGGTTATAGGGAATTAGGTTATTAGAAAAATAATCTAGTCTACAACCATAGGATTTAACCAGTACTTGTTTCTTTTGCTTGCTATTCTCAATCTTCCTCCTACTTCTTATCCCTACTTTAATCCTTACAAGAAGATTGCTCTCCATCACTGGATCTACTCTTAGACTAATAGGACAAAATCCTCAGGTTTAGCCTGAACCACCTTAAGATCTCGTCAAAGTTCTGGATTTTAATAACGAACACGTGCAATCTGGAAGGGTGAACGCCTGTATTCTGAGTTTTCTGTCTAGGCTGGCATTGCGCATATATCCCAATCAGACGAGGGACCCGGATGCCTACCTGGGAATTCTCGGGATGAGTGTTCACTTATAGGCTAAAGCATGTCTTCACTATGTTATTAGAATCTAGAATCTTTGATAAGTCAACGTTTTCATTTATTCGTTTTAATTAATGAATAAGTGATTACATTCCTTATATTACCTCATTCATTTCCTACCTCATTGAACCTTCATTGTGTCCCTTACAGATCATGTCTCCACGTCGCAGCACTCGCATTAACAGTGGTGAAAACCAAGAGGAAAGTAGCAACAACCACAACAACAACAATGGTGTTGATGCCCAACTAGCTGCGATTATTTCCCAACAAATGGCGCAACAAATCACAACTCTGGTTTCTAACTTGTTGGCTCAAGTCATCCAAATGAATGGGAACGGCAATGGAAATGGAAATGGCGATGGAAATCACGTAAAGAACAGGACCTTAGTTCGGAAAAGCGAGAAAACAAGTATTGTGGCCGCGATAACTACCGAGAACTGGAAGCGTAAGACCAGGGATCCTGATGTAAACCTCACTACACAAGCTTCTAACAAGAAACCTTATACAAGAAACTTTTCATTGTGTAACACATGCAATCGACATCATCCCACTGTTTCAGCGTGTCGCTTGTGCACCAATTGTGGTAGGTATGGCCATCTGGTCAACACATGTCGCGAGACCCCAAACCCTAATACCAACCAACCAACCAACCCTGCTCAGGTTGCTAATCCTAATCGTCCTGGTGAATACAACTATGGTCAATGCTATGAATGTGGAAACCCAAATCACTTCCGTAACCGATGCCCTAAACTAAACCGAGATCAAGACCCTCCAGCTACTTAACAGCATGTCCCACCATTCGAACGTTGTTTGCTTTTTATTCTATGTATTGACGCTATTTGATTCAAGTAATAAATTCCAGTAATGAAATTTTGTCTGAGAATTGTTTATATGGTATATTCATAACACTTGGATGCATATTTGTTTGAATGTGAACTAATTACTACCTAAATCTATACAACTACAACTCATATACTATAATCGTTATACTTATAAACTTGCTTACTTGTACAACAGTAGTTGGCTACCAAATAACCTACTCAACGATTGAAAGAGGTCATCATGTCTTTCCAACAGTCAGAGAGGCCCTACAACCTGCTCAACGACTGGTGGAGGCTATCAAACCTGCTCAACAATCGGTAGGGTCATAGAAAGACATAAACCCTAATGTAAGGTAAATTAGTGACTGCGGTCCGGAACGTAATCATGAATTTACAGGTACGTTAAGGTAGTGTGAAATTCTATCAAGGTTTTCGGTAGATAACCAATTATAAACTCTAGTCGCCTGGTAGTTCATTTAGTTTTTCTATAGTCAATCAATTCATGCATTTCTTTTAGGACTCCTAAAACTTAATGCTTTGCTAGATTCTTACACTCCTTGCGATTTCAGGCGAACCTAATCCAACCCATAAGACTCACACATATTAAACCTCTTACCCAAATTATTCGAAAACAAATTATTCTATTACCTATAAGTTTATGTCGTCCCTTAACTCAAATTTTACAAACCACAGTTGCCCTAACTTCTACCCAATCACCCTCAACCCTGTGTTATTAATAACTTCGGGACGAAATTTCCAAAAGTAGGGGAGACTGTAACATAGCATATTTTCCCCAAATTTTTAATTAAAAAAATGTTTGTTTTAAACAATACATGTTTTAAACACCTTATCACTTGCCCTTATATAATAATAATAATAATAATAATAAATAATTGTTGTGACACTAAATGTAACATCCCGTTTTTTGTTACATAAATAAAATATGTTAGTTCATATTTATTAGTAAATGAAATGGCTCATTGATTAGTAAAATGAACCAATAACATGTGAGATGGATCTCATATATTTAAAGCTAGTTAACGAGCAAGTGATGAACAACATGATTATTTGAAGTATGAGATCTAGGCGACTAATTAGTATTATAAGAGACCGTTAGTGATAATATAATATAATATATTATATTTGGCCCTACTCCATTTTTTATGAAACTTGGGTCAAAACGTAGAGAAAAATAAGTTCGTCTTAACAGTATATTCGTATTTTTATAAAACGTTGTAGGTTAAAAGTTATACGAGAAAAACGAGTGAAGCAGCTGAAATTAATTATATTAATATAATAATATAAATTGTGTTATGAAATTGAATACGCAAGCAGACAATTAGGAGTCCCTCTGCTGCTTTTCAATACACCAGGAACCACTTTGACCACCAAAGGCTTGACTTTGACTAAGTAATCAAGCTCAATATTTGGTAAACATTCGTAATTGATCCCGTTTAAAGAATGACACAACCTTTCCACATTTAATCAACCAATTAGTCACAATTTTCCAGCTCAATCTGAGCATACTATTCGCGGTTTTGACCATAGAAGGTCAAACTTCAAGAGTTTCCATTTTGATCACAATATTATATAATGTTGGATCCAATTCGTTCAGAAACAACCGACAAACACACTACCACCATCATATTCTTCTCATATTTGCCCTATTACGCCGATTAAACGATTATTTGACTTTCACGTTGACTTCGCCTTCTTGGATACCCGAACCACATCAACCAAGCTTGCAGTTGCTCGACGCCATCGGCGCTACGCATACAGATTTAATCACAACACCACCTTGGGTTGAACTAATATTTTAAGGTAATAAAAAGTCTGACTCAAACCTTCTTTTGAACCGTAAGCTTCGATTCTATTTTTGATTTGTGGGTTGACCTTTGGTGTCTTAGTAAACTAAATGATATTCATTGTTATTATTTCTCTTGAACCCAATTTTATATACATAAGGCACTAGTTAACCCCATTCATCAAATATACATACATATGCTTATCTAATAAAATGAAAGAGGACAACAGCAACAAAAGTCAATTGGATTTGAATATGATCTGGGTATTCCTAAAAAGAACTAATACTTCATATCTATGTTTTTTTTTATTTATAATACACTTTCTGTTACAATTAAAACCATAGTCACGTTTAATATTTTATTATATATATATATATATATTTATATTTTTTTTATAAAAGTAAGTTGCACAAAAAAAAAAAAAAACCTTAGAACCGAAGCATTACGTAATGATTTTATTAATAGTGCGAACGATACTTGTTGTTTGTAGAATAATCAACTATAGATGTATACGTATTACTTGTTGAAATGGATACTATATCTTTATTATAGTTTTAGTATGATAAACCAACCGTCGTGTATAAAGGCTTAGTTGGTTAAGTCGCCAGTGGTAAAAAAAAAATAAAAAATTAGACGCTTGATGTTTTTGGGAAAATATAGACAACTTGAGTCGTTGGATTGTATAAAAAAACGGAGGAAACTCTGCCCAATTTTTACAAAATACAAGAAACATATCGAGCATTCAAATCTATAAATTTGTACAATTAAAGCTACGTTTCACGAATAGATTCTATTCAAACTTTACTTTATCATACTAAATGTATGTATATTGTCCGGTCTTCGAGACAAGACAAAACAAAACACGAGACGAGTCACACGTACATTATTTTCACTAACCTAAACATTCCGTTTACAACTAATTTCAAGATGCCATTTTGAACATTACTTTAAAGTATATGTTTTAAAAAAACTATACATAGATGCATACTTTCGAGAAATCAAACCAAGTACTATTGGTTCGTTAAGTCATACACTTTAAGACACGTATTATTTATAATACGAGTCTAGGTAGTTGGATCAACTATCTTTACAACTAAGATGCGAAACAAGCTTATTTGCATTAGAATTTAAGACGTCCTTTATTTGTAATAGGACACAAGAGTTCAATTAATCCAAGTTCAGACTTGTTGCTACTTGCTAATACTTACACAGTGAATTTCAGGTGAGTTTTACATAGCCCCTTTTCTATTATTCATTATTTTTGAGGTGAAACATCTTACAACATTTTATATGCAATTCAATCATAAAGTGTCTATGTGCTTTTCTATGTTGCATTATGTCTTAAACATGACTAGGGTAAGCACAATATTCTAGCATAATCATTAACATTGATCAGCCGACGGTATACAATGATAGATCTATTGGACTGACAATCCCACCCGGATACATGCCTCCTACAAAGGTAGCGTGGGTGATTGTTATCGCATAACATAATCGAGTGAACCATTGGCGTATGGGATGTACCACAATATAACAGTCACAAGGGTTGATTATGCAATCGATTTACTTCTAGTATGTTTTCATATATGGACTAGACTTGCCATGACACTTGAATTGTACAAGTTTTTATTCAATTATCAAAACCTATGTAATTCTCACCAACTTTTGTTGACCCAAAATATTTTCAAACTTAACATGTTTCAGGTTATAACATGCTCGAAGATTAGAGTTAATGCTTGAAGATGTGTAGCTTGTATTTTTTCATTTTGATATACAAATTCTTAGAACAGTTGTATGTAATTTATTTAAATCATTTATTGAAACTTATTATTTACCCTGAGATACTGAACAATCATCAATACGTGACATCCCGATGTTTCCGCCATCGGTTGGGGTGTTACAGATTGGTATCAGAGCCATGGTTATAGGGAATTAGGTTATTAGAAAAATAATCTAGTCTACAACCATAGGATTTAACCAGTACTTGTTTCTTTTGCTTGCTATTCTCAATCTTCCTCCTACTTCTTATCCCTACTTTAATCCTTACAAGAAGATTGCTCTCCATCACTGGATCTACTCTTAGACTAATAGGACAAAATCCTCAGGTTTAGCCTGAACCACCTTAAGATCTCGTCAAAGTTCTGGATTTTAATAACGAACACGTGCAATCTGGAAGGGTGAACGCCTGTATTCTGAGTTTTCTGTCTAGGCTGGCATTGCGCATATATCCCAATCAGACGAGGGACCCGGATGCCTACCTGGGAATTCTCGGGATGAGTGTTCACTTATAGGCTAAAGCATGTCTTCACTATGTTATTAGAATCTAGAATCTTTGATAAGTCAACGTTTTCATTTATTCGTTTTAATTAATGAATAAGTGATTACATTCCTTATATTACCTCATTCATTTCCTACCTCATTGAACCTTCATTGTGTCCCTTACAGATCATGTCTCCACGTCGCAGCACTCGCATTAACAGTGGTGAAAACCAAGAGGAAAGTAGCAACAACCACAACAACAACAATGGTGTTGATGCCCAACTAGCTGCGATTATTTCCCAACAAATGGCGCAACAAATCACAACTCTGGTTTCTAACTTGTTGGCTCAAGTCATCCAAATGAATGGGAACGGCAATGGAAATGGAAATGGCGATGGAAATCACGTAAAGAACAGGACCTTAGTTCGGAAAAGCGAGAAAACAAGTATTGTGGCCGCGATAACTACCGAGAACTGGAAGCGTAAGACCAGGGATCCTGATGTAAACCTCACTACACAAGCTTCTAACAAGAAACCTTATACAAGAAACTTTTCATTGTGTAACACATGCAATCGACATCATCCCACTGTTTCAGCGTGTCGCTTGTGCACCAATTGTGGTAGGTATGGCCATCTGGTCAACACATGTCGCGAGACCCCAAACCCTAATACCAACCAACCAACCAACCCTGCTCAGGTTGCTAATCCTAATCGTCCTGGTGAATACAACTATGGTCAATGCTATGAATGTGGAAACCCAAATCACTTCCGTAACCGATGCCCTAAACTAAACCGAGATCAAGACCCTCCAGCTACTTAACAGCATGTCCCACCATTCGAACGTTGTTTGCTTTTTATTCTATGTATTGACGCTATTTGATTCAAGTAATAAATTCCAGTAATGAAATTTTGTCTGAGAATTGTTTATATGGTATATTCATAACACTTGGATGCATATTTGTTTGAATGTGAACTAATTACTACCTAAATCTATACAACTACAACTCATATACTATAATCGTTATACTTATAAACTTGCTTACTTGTACAACAGTAGTTGGCTACCAAATAACCTACTCAACGATTGAAAGAGGTCATCATGTCTTTCCAACAGTCAGAGAGGCCCTACAACCTGCTCAACGACTGGTGGAGGCTATCAAACCTGCTCAACAATCGGTAGGGTCATAGAAAGACATAAACCCTAATGTAAGGTAAATTAGTGACTGCGGTCCGGAACGTAATCATGAATTTACAGGTACGTTAAGGTAGTGTGAAATTCTATCAAGGTTTTCGGTAGATAACCAATTATAAACTCTAGTCGCCTGGTAGTTCATTTAGTTTTTCTATAGTCAATCAATTCATGCATTTCTTTTAGGACTCCTAAAACTTAATGCTTTGCTAGATTCTTACACTCCTTGCGATTTCAGGCGAACCTAATCCAACCCATAAGACTCACACATATTAAACCTCTTACCCAAATTATTCGAAAACAAATTATTCTATTACCTATAAGTTTATGTCGTCCCTTAACTCAAATTTTACAAACCACAGTTGCCCTAACTTCTACCCAATCACCCTCAACCCTGTGTTATTAATAACTTCGGGACGAAATTTCCAAAAGTAGGGGAGACTGTAACATAGCATATTTTCCCCAAATTTTTAATTAAAAAAATGTTTGTTTTAAACAATACATGTTTTAAACACCTTATCACTTGCCCTTATATAATAATAATAATAATAATAATAAATAATTGTTGTGACACTAAATGTAACATCCCGTTTTTTGTTACATAAATAAAATATGTTAGTTCATATTTATTAGTAAATGAAATGGCTCATTGATTAGTAAAATGAACCAATAACATGTGAGATGGATCTCATATATTTAAAGCTAGTTAACGAGCAAGTGATGAACAACATGATTATTTGAAGTATGAGATCTAGGCGACTAATTAGTATTATAAGAGACCGTTAGTGATAATATAATATAATATATTATATTTGGCCCTACTCCATTTTTTATGAAACTTGGGTCAAAACGTAGAGAAAAATAAGTTTGTCTTAACAGTATATTCGTATTTTTATAAAACGTTGTAGGTTAAAAGTTATACGAGAAAAACGAGTGAAGCAGCTGAAATTAATTATATTAATATAATAATATAAATTGTGTTATGAAATTGAATACGCAAGCAGACAATTAGGAGTCCCTCTGCTGCTTTTCAATACACCAGGAACCACTTTGACCACCAAAGGCTTGACTTTGACTAAGTAATCAAGCTCAATATTTGGTAAACATTCGTAATTGATCCCGTTTAAAGAATGACACAACCTTTCCACATTTAATCAACCAATTAGTCACAATTTTCCAGCTCAATCTGAGCATACTATTCGCGGTTTTGACCATAGAAGGTCAAACTTCAAGAGTTTCCATTTTGATCACAATATTATATAATGTTGGATCCAATTCGTTCAGAAACAACCGACAAACACACTACCACCATCATATTCTTCTCATATTTGCCCTATTACGCCGATTAAACGATTATTTGACTTTCACGTTGACTTCGCCTTCTTGGATACCCGAACCACATCAACCAAGCTTGCAGTTGCTCGACGCCATCGGCGCTACGCATACAGATTTAATCACAACACCACCTTGGGTTGAACTAATATTTTAAGGTAATAAAAATTCTGACTCAAACCTTCTTTTGAACCGTAAGCTTCGATTCTATTTTTGATTTGTGGGTTGACCTTTGGTGTCTTAGTAAACTAAATGATATTCATTGTTATTATTTCTCTTGAACCCAATTTTATATACATAAGGCACTAGTTAACCCCATTCATCAAATATACATACATATGCTTATCTAATAAAATGAAAGAGGACAACAGCAACAAAAGTCAATTGGATTTGAATATGATCTGGGTATTCCTAAAAAGAACTAATACTTCATATCTATGTTTTTTTATTTATAATACACTTTCTGTTACAATTAAAACCATAGTCACGTTTAATATTTTATTATATATATATATATATATTTATATTTTTTTTATAAAAGTAAGTTGCACAAAAAAAAAAAAAAAAAACCTTAGAACCGAAGCATTACGTAATGATTTTATTAATAGTGCGAACGATACTTGTTGTTTGTAGAATAATCAACTATAGATGTATACGTATTACTTGTTGAAATGGATACTATATCTTTATTATAGTTTTAGTATGATAAACCAACCGTCGTGTATAAAGGCTTAGTTGGTTAAGTCGCCAGTGGTAAAAAAAAAAAAAAATTAGACGCTTGATGTTTTTGGGAAAATATAGACAACTTGAGTCGTTGGATTGTATAAAAAAAACGGAGGAAACTCTGCCCAATTTTTACAAAATACAAGAAACATATCGAGCATTCAAATCTATAAATTTGTACAATTAAAGCTACGTTTCACGAATAGATTCTATTCAAACTTTACTTTATCATACTAAATGTATGTATATTGTCCGGTCTTCGAGACAAGACAAAACAAAACACGAGACGAGTCACACGTACATTATTTTCACTAACCTAAACATTCCGTTTACAACTAATTTCAAGATGCCATTTTGAACATTACTTTAAAGTATATGTTTTAAAAAAACTATACATACATGCATACTTTCGAGAAATCAAACCAAGTACTATTGGTTCGTTAAGTCATACACTTTAAGACACGTATTATTTATAATACGAGTCTAGGTAGTTGGATCAACTATCTTTACAACTAAGATGCGAAACAAGCTTATTTGCATTAGAATTTAAGACGTCCTTTATTTGTAATAGGACACAAGAGTTCAATTAATCCAAGTTCAGACTTGTTGCTACTTGCTAATACTTACACAGTGAATTTCAGGTGAGTTTTACATAGCCCCTTTTCTATTATTCATTATTTTTGAGGTGAAACATCTTACAACATTTTATATGCAATTCAATCATAAAGTGTCTATGTGCTTTTCTATGTTGCATTATGTCTTAAACATGACTAGGGTAAGCACAATATTCTAGCATAATCATTAACATTGATCAGCCGACGGTATACAATGATAGATCTATTGGACTGACAATCCCACCCGGATACATGCCTCCTACAAAGGTAGCGTGGGTGATTGTTATCGCATAACATAATCGAGTGAACCATTGGCGTATGGGATGTACCACAATATAACAGTCACAAGGGTTGATTATGCAATCGATTTACTTCTAGTATGTTTTCATATATGGACTAGACTTGCCATGACACTTGAATTGTACAAGTTTTTATTCAATTATCAAAACCTATGTAATTCTCACCAACTTTTGTTGACCCAAAATATTTTCAAACATAACATGTTTCAGGTTATAACATGCTCGAAGATTAGAGTTAATGCTTGAAGATGTGTAGCTTGTATTTTTTTATTTTGATGTACAAATTCTTAGAACAGTTGTATGTAATTTATTTAAATCATTTATTGAAACTTATTATTTACCATGAGCTACTGAACAATCATCAATACGTGACATCCCGATGTTTCCGCCATCGGTTGGGGTGTTACACAAACATCCTAAATTATACTTATGGCTTAGCATATTACAAAATAACCAAGTATCTTCATAAGTTTGTCAAAACTTTGCGGAAACGGACGAGTTAAGCATGTTCGGTTCTTCAAATAAGCCTCAATCCTCATCCGGTTCATGTAGCTGAGTACCTAAGGGTTTATCACAGTTAGACAACCCATAAATATGTTACTATGATTGAATTTAGATGCAAAATACAAAAAAAATGAATTTTGGCTGATTTGGCGTATCCTACGCCAGTTTTGGCGTATCCTACGCCAGTTTTGGCGTATCCTACGCTATTGGCGTAGGAAGAGGGCATCTGGTGGCGTAGGACAGCAGAGATCAGCGTAGGCACTCTGACGTTGGCGTATCTTACGCCAAAATTGGCGTATCCTACGCCATTGGCGTAGGCAGCTCCAAAAGTGGCGTATCTTACACCAAATCCTGACAAGGTGCAAAATGTTTCAGCACCAAGCTGCCCCTTTTGGGTCATCTAAAAACTACTCCCGGGGCTTTTCCGGAAAGCGTTTAATGGTTCCCATGCGATCAACTAACATGGTCAAGGGTAGTTTTATATTCCTTCTTCGGTTTCTAACTTGTAAACCACCATTTATCTACTCACCTTTAGGCTACCCCGAGTAGTTTTTGCACATATCTAAATCATAAGAAAATTGTAATTTCCAAGTTCTAGTTATGGTTTTTAACACTTGTCAAGTCCTAACTTGACTAGAGAACTTCATGCCCAAGTCATTTATGCCGTGTTTTGCGGTGCCTCGCGTCCATGGCCACATGTGCCATTTCTCTTGGTCTCATTCGCTCGGCCTCTATGACTTGCGACATGGGTTTTCATTCAATCTTTTCTATCCCTTGGAAACCACCAAAGACATCTTTTACTATTGACACGACTAAAGTTATCATCCGTGATTAAGCATACATGTATTTATTTATAACAAGTCATAGATATGACTTACCTTAGTCGTGTCCTTTTTGCTTCAAATCCTTACCCGAGTGGCTTCCCGAAGTCTCGAGCTTTGCACCTAGAATTGAGTATTACACACGTTTGTTTAGGTAATTGCACATAGGCGCATTTTCACATATTCATACAAGTCTCATCAAAAGAATATAGACTAAAATGAAATCGAGTTTCATTTAGGCATTTCATCAAACACTTGGTAGGCGCCCTTTAAACCAAAGTTATTTTATATGGCCTAAAAACCTTATTGATCCATCTTTATCTCCATTTCCATACTCATGGCATATATTTGAACATTTATTGCAAGAATTTCACTCATAAACATAGCATACATGGTCTTGTCTAATTTCTTTCAAGGCAAATCCTACCAAATTAACAAAACCTAACACTTTCTATAACATGGATTCTTATGAATCCTTCACCATACAAGAATTTTACTAAACACACATAATTTAACACTTATTAAGGCCCTCTAATACTAGAGTAACATCAATAAGCCCTTAATTTCACGTTTTGAAACAAACCTCATTATCACCCATTTCAAGCTTTGATAAAAATCACCAATTGAAGACAATTAAAACTTACCAAAGTGATTGCTATGTCTTGATGGTTCGTTTTAGAGCAAAAGCACTAAAAACCCCTTTGATTTGGGCTTGATCTAGCTTGATTCATGCTTTGTTGATAGGTGTGTGTGTGTTTAGTGTTTGTTGGAGGTGAGATGATAAAATCCAGGAGCTTTGATCATCCATCCTCTCTTATTTGGATTTTTGTTTTAATAATATTTACTTTGGGTACTTGGCAAGATTGGCCCCTCTAGTTCAATAACTTATGTTTGTATTATAATAGCAATTAAGCAAACTAGCATCATGTGATTATTTATGCCAAGATACTAATGGGTTTTAACCCGGTTACTAAGCCAAGATGGAAATACTAATATTTCCTCATCGTGTGCTCGGTTAGTAATTCTCCTACTATTCGCTTAAACAAGATTAATGATAAATAAAGGATTTTGGGGCGTTACACTTGATCCAAATGAATTTTCCTTTGCGGTGGTGTAATTGGGTCATGGCTATAGTTTCCTCAGCAAGGGCGTCGGTATTAGTTAATGGTTCGCCCACCCGCGAATTTGTTTGTAGCCGTGGTCTTAGGCAAGGGGACCCAATATCTCCGTTCCTTTTTGTGATCGCGATGGAGGCGTTGACCGGTATTATGAAACGGGCGTGTGAGGTCGGTTTATTTCGGGGGCTGAAGTGTGGATCCGATGGATTGATGTTGTCACACCTTTGTATGCGAATGATGTGGTTTTCTTAGGGGATTGTCCGAGTCTAATGCGTTGAATCTCAAGCGAATCATGAGATGTTTCTACCTTGTCTCAGGCTTGAAAATGAACCTTATGAAATGCTTGGTTTTTGGCCTTGGGGTTGAGGAGCATGATGTTCAGGCCATGGCTGTTTTGCTGAATTGTCGGGCTGGTTCCCTTCCGTTTAAATACTTGGGACTCCAAGTCGGTGCAAACATGAACCTTAGTAAGAATTGGCAGCCTGTGGTGGATGCGTTCAGGCATAAGTTATCCATGTGGAAGGCTAAGTCCCTCTCCTATGGTGGTCGAATAACTCTACTTAAATCGGTGCTTAGTGCTCTTCCCACGTATTACTTTTCCCTTTTTAAGGCGCCAATTAAAGTAATTGAGGACCTTGATAAGTTGAGACAGGTGTTTTTTTGGGGTGGGTTGGAGGAAAAGGCTAATATGAATTGGGTCGCTTGGCAAAAGGTGGTTGCTCCAACTAATTATGGGGGTCTCGGATTTGGGTCCTTAAGAGATACAAACTTATCCATGTTGGCGAAGTGGTGGTGGCGTTTCAAGGTGGAGCCTAAGGCTCTTTGGAGACGGGTCATTTGGGCGATACATCATTCTTCTAGGAATTGGAATCCCATTCCAGTCAAGCTTTCTACTGCGGGTCCTTGGAAACATGCGGCGAATTCGTTCGAAGTTGTCAAACGGGTCGTGGTGGATTTGGGTAGGGATATCAAAGGGGTGGTGGGGAACGGGTTGGGCATTCTCTTTTGGTTGGATTGCTGGTCGGGGGACTATCCCAGCTCTATTCGCATTGGAGAAAGATAAGTTCGCTTCAATAGCGGATCGGGTTCATCATTTGGGTTCGGGTTGGGTTTGGGATTGGAAACGGGCTCCTACGCTGGGTGTAGAATGGTTAGAATTCTCATCGTTGCTACTGCAGGTTCCCGTCCCAGTTCTGTCTGCTTATTCAGATCGTTGGGAGTGCTCTTTTACTGCTGCTGCCTCAGATTCTGCATCGATTTTTGCTGTCCAGGATTTAAAGAGTAGGCTGCAGAGTCTGGTTTACTCCCCTGCTCCTTTTGTTCTTCAGCGAAACTATTGGGTGCCATGGAAAGTCGAGATAGTGAGTTGGCGAGCTGATTTAAATAGACTTCCGACTAGAGATGCGCTTGTCCGAAGGAACATTAATGTCGACTCAGTGGTCTGTCCGCTGTGCGGGGATTATCCAGAGTCTGTGGAACACATTTTCACAGCATGCGGCTTTGCGCAAGCGGTATGGTCTTTGGTGTCCCAATGGTGTAAAACGGGTCCTGTTTTCACGTTCCATTTCAGAGATCTGCTGCATTTCCAATCGACTTTTGGTGGATCACTAAAGAGAAAAAAAGGCCTTCTACGCGGTGTGCTTAACGACAATTTGGTGCTTATGGAAGACTCGTAATGAAGCTGTTTTTGATCATAAGCAGTGTTCTCCACAAAGGGTGTTTGGCGATGTAAAAGCTTGCAGTTATTTATGGGTTAGGAATAGGGCGAAGTGTTCGTCCCTTGATTGGGAGTCTTGGTGTTCTTTTTCTCTTTCCCACGTCGGTTGGTAGTTAGTATTTTGTTCTTTGTTTTGGTCGTCTTTTCGGTGATTGTATGGTGTATTGCTAGTATCCCGCTAGCGTTGTGGAATAAATCTTTCGTTGACCGTTCAAAAAAAAGCTTCAATATGTTTGACCACCTCCATTAATATAATAACATTGATTCGTGTTTGTGTTTTAGACGAATAAAGAAATTGGCCTCTAGATTAATCCAAATTCCGTGCATTAAATTGTGCCTAATTAAGACGTGAAAAGTATGGGGAAAACTTGATTCGCATATGCATCAAGTCCATTTGCCAAATATATGCTTTATACATCATACAATATGATATGAAAAGGTTATACACGAGGATAGTTTCGGATATGATTGGCATTTACATGTAATAGAGGGTTATAGACTATGTAAAGTGGGTATATACAACACCTCCTATGGTGCTATTTTTTTAGAGGTATATCCCATCTTAAAAATGACTAGTTTCATGCCTTTCTTTTAAAGTTTTTTTTTTCCTTTTATAAAAGAATACATGAAAGTCCAGTGTTGTAGAATTTATAGTTTTTGTTTTTTCCACTCATTTTGGTAACATATACATAGGGCTACAAACGAACCGAACGAACACGAATAAAAGCTTTGTTCATGTTCGTTTGTTAAGAAAATTACGTGTTCACGAACAGTTCGTGAATACTTGTCGAGCAAGATTTTCTGTTCGTGTTCGTTTGTTAAGAAAACACTCATGTTCATGTTCGTTTGTGTTCGTTTGTTAATGTTGTTCATGAACGCACACGAACACAAACAGACACTAATAACACAAACAAGTGTTCATGAATGGAAACAAACACAAACAGACATATATTAATTTTTGAATAACATTGAATTCACATGCATTAAGACAGTAGCTAGATCCACCAAAAATTATAATAGTATTAAATTACAAAGTTTTCGTGCATCATGGGTTGTACATAATGCTTTAAGAGTGTTATGTGCTTTGTTTGCTTGTATCGTATGCATTGGAGGTTGTACATAGAGATACACCCCATCTATCTTTTTCTTCCCTTCCCCTTTTTTCCTGCTCTCTTTTCTTTTCCAGACTTCTCTTCTTCTCTCTCTCCCTCTCTCTATCTCTCTCTATAACCTACATCCTCATCTCTATGTAACCTCACACCGTCACCACCATCATAGCCGCCTGAAGCATCACCCATTTCATGATAAGCTAGGAGATGAAGTCTGATTTGTGGAACATAGATAATTTCTTCCTGCGCAAAACCTACACTCTGTCACAACTCTCACACACACTTCTAGAGAGAGGATCAAGAGAGAGAGAGAGAGAAAGAGCAGGAAGGAAGAGGAGATGGTCAACGGAGCAACATCCATGTTTGGGTTTGGGCTTTGATTTTCGACGAGTCTTCGTTATATGTTTGGCTAGTGAGTTTTAAGTACGTTGGATCTCGGTCGCTTCTTCATCGGTTTATGATGTCGCATACGAACAGGTCCGGGACTGGCATCTGTCCGCTGCCTCCGCATGGTCCGGATGTTTACCAAAGCCTTGGCATATGATATTTGTAAAGATGTATACAACCATTTTATCTTAAACAAAGAGTTGCAAATTTGCTTTTATATACCTTTGCAGTTTTGTACATTTCCTTCAGGAACCAACAACCCTTTCATCTCTATCTCTATTATTATTATTACCTTGTTAAAGAGGAAGCATGTTCAAAAAGGTAATTTTAATAAAGTTTTAAGATGGGAGTGGAAAAGCCTCTTCACAAATGTCTATTTTTTTTTTTTTTTTATCATTTCTTTCCCCTTTTGCCCCTTGTGTACAACATGACATGGCCATGGTACAAGTGTGTAATACACATTAGTATCTTTGTAACCCCGTTAAAACCCAGGTACACACTCCTTTTGTCACACCCTCAAATTCCACGTGCGGGGTTTTACCGCGAGGCGCATGACACACCAGGATCTCAGTCAACGATCACAATAAACATACAACAAACATGCATTCATAATTATATTTGAAACCAAAATATCATGCTTTGAGCCGTAAACCAGCAGCGGAAGCATTCTTGTTTACAACCAAAAGACATATCATTGTTTACAAAACATTGTTTAATATGCTTCAAAATATTAGACGCTGTGCATGACTCCGTGCGCCTAGCCCATTGACTGCTACCTTAGCGACCTGAGAAAACATGCCAAAAAAAATGTCAACATATAATGCTGGTGAGTTCACAGGTTTTCTTTTATAAAGCGTTTGTTATAAGTTGTGAAGATCATATCCGTTACTACTAGGTTATAAGAACGTTAGCTAGACGTTAAGTGTTTGTTTACTACTGCGGTTGGGAATCCATTACTATACGTTTATAAGTTGTTGAAGCTTGCCCAGCAGTTTTGGCTATAACCGATGCCTCGGCGAGCCAGTAATAAGAGACAATATGCACCCGCCCGGCCCAGCCGTCGAGTGGGGTTTGTGAGGCCCAATAGATCTATCCACATTTCCCCCGTTGTGCATCCCCGCACATTCATGGTTTTCCCCCTGGGACTTTCCGTAAAAAGCCGCATAGTATGTGTAAAGTAACCATAGTATAACATGACCTTTAATAGGTAAGTAAGTAGCATGTTTCTCCCCCGAAAGTAAAACGGTAAAAGTGGGGCTGTGAAACTCACCTTGGATTGCGTTACTTGAAAACAGTTAAGTAATTATGTTATGATAGCCCCAAATAGCGGCGACCTATCATAAGATGTGTATAAGTATTGGACTAATAACCCGCAGGCTAACTAGTCCCCGAATGCCCAGACCGTGACCATAAACGTTTGAAAACATCATAAATTGTTAAACCGATCGTGCCAGACAAGACCCGACATCCCATTGGTGACCCGGCATCCCACGTGTTTGGTAAATACAAGACATCATGCAACATATGCAATTAAACACTTAATACGCGCAATAGTTCACCTAGTCTAGCATGATGTCCGATTAACGCATAATCAGGTCCGAATACGTCTTACTAAGTCATTGGGTGTATCCCGGGGTTCCTAGCATGTTCCTAGGTGTCAAATCGTGTTCCGGGATGTCAAAACGCGTTCACGACAGCAGTACATGCGATTAGGAAGGTCATACGCGAGTAGGCTTCAGCCTACAGGCGATTAGGGGCCCAATCGCATGAGGTATCAGGCGATTAGGGTCCTAATCGCCCCTATGTCTGCATAATCGCCATTAGCATCAGGCGATTAGGATTCCTAATCGCCTGCTGCTGCTGTGTAACGGGATTTCGCGCGTTTAACCCTCCAAATCAGATCCGAAACATGCAACAACACCCAACATTAAACCTAAATCATTTACCAACCCATTCCAAGTAAAAACCCCCAACATATCACTGATCTAACATGTTCTAAGCAATTATTTCCTAAAATGGCAAAGTACTAGGTTTCACCAACCAACCTTATCTTTCCTTAAATGGAAACAATCGGATTTCAATCTCTACAAACTTGTAAATCATCAAACCTCTTATCTAACATCTTCCTAGTATAAATCCTAACAACATTGCATCAACAATCATGCCATAATCACCCTAAACTTTCAAGAACACTCAAATGGGTCAAAATACACATTTTCATCAAAACACAACAATAATGGCTCAAACTCTAAGATAACCTTCCTAGTAATCTCTACATGGCAGAAGTACAATCATATCTTGGAAACAATCATGTTATAATCACCAAGAAGACCAACATATGCGTGTAAACTTCACATATAACAAGCATTAAGGTGTAGACTTGGTTTAGAACTCTTTTGAAAGGTTTTTAAAGACACAACTTAGTAAAACAAGGTCTGGACCTTTGGGGAACCCAAAATAACAACTTTACAAAGGTTAGGGATGAAGAACACACCTTGGGTTTTGTCAAAGAAAGGTGTGTAGGCTTGGGGATGGTGATTTTTGTAGCAAAATGAGTTCCAGAGGTGTTTCAAGGTGTGTGGGTGGCTTGGGAGCAGCTAGGGTTGTTCTAGAGGTGTTTGGGGGAGTTAAGGGTTCTATTTATAGGTGTTTTGACCCGGACTCTGCTGTATAGGCGATTAGCAGTCAGTGTCACGCGATTGGGGGCCTAATCGCATGATACATCAGGCGATTAGGTCCCAATCGCCTGTTGTATCTCCTACTCGCCCCATGTATAGGCGATTAGGGGTTCCTAATCGCCCCTGTGATGCTGGAACGAGTTTTTGGCGCGTTAAACACTATTTTAACATATATCAACACGTATTCCCATACCGATAAGTCACATAATGATTCCAAACATATAATGCATGATAACTAACACGTTTACATCCGTTCACCAATTCCCGGGACTCGAGACTCGTGTGTGCATTAAACCCGGCGATTCCACGAATCACCAATCCTTGTACACATGGTTATGGACCGACTTCCGATGACCCCGCGGATCATCGTAACGACTCCCGATGATTCCCCAGAATCATCATACCGACTCGACTGACTCCGTTAAGTACGTAATATGCATGACTCGCTAAGGTAGACTTACTAGTTTAGTCAACGTTACTAACCTGAGTTTGCCGGGTGTCACATCATCCCCCTGTTGAAAGAATTTTCGTCCCGAAAATTGCCCAAGGCCCAAAAAGGAAGAGACGAAAGAGAAGAAAAATTTTCCGGTTGCCACATCATCCCCCTGTTGAAAGGAATCTCGACCCGAGATTCATTCAGCTTCAGCAGAGACATGCCTTGATTCGAACGCGCGTTTAGGAAATAAATGGGGATACTTAGCCTTCATTTGATCTTCCCGTTCCCACGTGAACTCCGGTCCACGATCTGAGTTCCAACGGACTTTAACAATGCGGATTTTACTCCGGCGAAGGCTACGGATTTTATAGTCAAGAATTTCAACCGGTTCCTCCACGATACGTAGACGATCATCCACCTTGATCTCTTCAAGAGGAACAACCAAGGATTCATCCGCCAAACACTTCTTCAAATTAGAGACATGGAAGACATTATGAACATTACTGAGTTCAGCTAGCAGATCAAGCCTGTATGCTACCGGTCCAATCCGTTCCAGAATTGCGAACGGTCCTACATACCGAGGATTCAATTTGCCCCGCTTCCCAAAACGTATAACGCCCTTCCACGGAGATACCTTCAACAAAACCCTGTCGCCAACCTCAAACTCCAAAGGCTTGCGACGACGATCGGCATAGCTCTTTTGACGATCCCGAGCTGCTGCCAAGCGGTTACGGATTTGTACGATCTTCTCGGAAGTCTCGTACACAAGTTCCGGGCCGGTGAGTTGACTCTCACCCACCTCGGCCCAACAAAGAGGAGACCGGCATTTCCGCCCGTAAAGAGCCTCGAACGGAGCTGCCTTGATGCTAGAATGGTAACTGTTGTTG
Organism: Ambrosia trifida; assembly: GCA_028751855.1. NCBI lineage: Eukaryota > Viridiplantae > Streptophyta > Magnoliopsida > Asterales > Asteraceae > Ambrosia > Ambrosia trifida. The sequence continues at coordinate 36,924,646 of CM054125.1, read as the reverse complement.
TAGGAGAATTCCACCAACGGCAGATGACTCTCCCACCCCTTGCCAAAGTCGATCACACATGCCCGAAGCATGTCTTCTAGCGTTTGGATTGTCCGCTCACTTTGACCGTCAGTTTGCGGATGATACGCTGTGCTCATGTCTAACTGAGTACCCAGAGCCTTATGCAAGGATTTCCAGAAGTTAGAGGCGAACCGAGGATCACGATCAGAAATAATAGAGACAGGCACCCCGTGCCGAGAGACCACTTCCTTGAGGTATAACCGTGCCAGACGCTCGAGGCCATCGGTATCTTTGATAGCGAGGAAGTGCGCAGACTTTGTCAACCTATCGACAATCACCCAGATCATGTTACAACCACTGGGCGATTTCGGGAGTTTGGTCACAAAGTCCATCGTAATCCGCTCCCACTTCCACTCAGGAATTTCAGGCTGTTGCAGAAGGCCGGATGGCTTTTGATATTCGACCTTGACCTTGGCACAGGTCAAGCACTTGCTCACGTACGAAGCCACGTCCGCCTTCATGTTCGGCCACCAATAAAGTATCTTTAGGTCTTGATACATTTTATCGGAGCCAGGGTGAATAGAGTACCGGGACTTGTGAGCTTCATCAAGAACAAGCTCCCGCAAGCCCCCAAATAAGGGAACCCAAATACGTTCAGCGAAATAGTGTAACCCATCGGACCTGAGTTCAAGGTGGCTATCAGCACCATGCATGGTTTCAGCTTTAAGGTTTTCCTCCTTCAAAGCTTCTTGCTGCGCTGAACGGATTCGATCGGGTAAGCCGGAATGGATAGTGAGCTGAAGAGCTCGAACACGACGAGGTTTAGCCGTTTCCTTCCTGCTCAAGGCGTCTGCGACCACATTCGCCTTGCCAGGATGGTATTTAATAGCGCACTCGTAATCATTAAGAAGCTCGACCCAGCGACGCTGTCTTATATTCAACACCTTCTGATCAAAGATATGCTGGAGGCTCTTGTGATCGGTGTAAATAGTGCATTTGGTACCGTACAAGTAATGCCTCCAAATCTTTAAAAGAAAGACCACCGCACCCAATTCCAGATCATGGGTGGGGTAGTTTTTCTCATGAACTTTGAGCTGACGAGAAGCATAGGCGATGACCTTCTCGCGCTGCATCAGTACACAACCGAGACCCCGGATAGAAGCGTCACAATAAACCACAAAATCGTCCGTGCCCTCAGGCAAGGACAAGATAGGAGCAGAACAGAGTTTAGCCTTTAACATCTGGAAAGCCGACTCCTGCGAATCACCCCAGTCGAACTTTCTGTCCTTCTGGGTAAGCGAGGTGAGGGGTTGAGCGATCTTCGAAAATCCCTCGATAAAACGACGATAATAACCTGCAAGGCCTAGGAATTGCCGCACCTCAGATGGCGTCTTTGGTGCTTCCCAGTCTTTAATGGCTTCAATCTTAGCTGGGTCAACGTGAATTCCTTTCTCATTAACAACATGACCAAGGAATTGGACTTCACGCAACCAGAAGCTACACTTAGAAAACTTGGCGTACAACTGTTCCCGCCTCAGGAGTTCCAAAACAAGACGCAAGTGCTCCTGGTGGTCCACCTCGTTCTTGGAATAGACTAGAATATCATCAATGAAGACAATCACGAACTTATCAAGATAAGGCTTACAAACACGGTTCATCAAATCCATAAAGATGGCAGGTGCATTGGTGAGACCAAAAGGCATGGCCAGGAATTCAAAATGGCCATAGCGAGTTCGAAAGGCGGTCTTCGGAATGTCAGCTTCTTGAACCCTCAACTGATGGTACCCCGACCTCAAATCAATCTTCGAATAGAAACTAGAACCCTGAAGCTGGTCAAATAAGTCATCGATGCGAGGAAGAGGATAACGATTTTTGATGGTAACCTTGTTCAATTCTCGGTAGTCGATACACATCCGTAGGCTTCCGTCCTTCTTCTTGACAAACAAAATAGGGGCTCCCCACGGGGACGAACTGGGTCGAATGAAACCCTTCTCTAACAGCTCCTGCAACTGGTTCGATAACTCCTGCATCTCGGGAGGTGCAAGACGATAAGGGGCACGGGCAATAGGGGCCGCACCTGGAGCAAGTTCAATACCAAATTCGACCTAACGATAAGGCGGAAGACCAGGTAAGTCTTCAGGAAATACATCAGGAAAGTCACGGACAACAGGAATATCTTCAATCTTCTGCTCTTTTTCAGACGAAACCGAAACAAGTGCCAGAATGGCAGAATACCCCTTCCGAAGATACTTATAGGCTTTCATACACGAAATGATACTCAACGGGACCCCGCTCTTCTCACCGTGCACCAACAGAATTTCTCCATCAGGGAGAGGAAGTCGAATGACTTTATCAAAACAAACGATCTCAGCATGATACAGAGACAACCAATCCATACCCACGACAACATCGAAACTACCCAAGGACACCGGCATAAGATCAATAGGGAAGGAATAACCCGACAACTCAAGGTGACACTCCCTAAGGACGTGCGTCGCCTCGACTTTCTTACCATCAGCCAATTCTATCAAGTACTTAGCCTCTAAAGGTGTAGGTACCCTATCAAGCAATTGACTAAACCCAAGAGATATAAAACTATTATCGGCACCGGAATCGAATAAAACCGTAGCATAGCGATTATCGAGAAGAAACGTACCAGTAACAGTGTCAGGATCTTGTCGAGCCCCGCTCGAACCAATCACGAAGGCGCGGGCATTCCTGCCTCCGCCTCCATTGTTTCCATTACCCGACCCGTTCTTCCCAGCCTCGCCCTGCTTCAACTTGGGGCATTCACGCTTGTAGTGACCAAGTTCACCACAATTGTAGCACCCCTGTTTGCCCTGGTTTCCCTGGGGAGCAGCAACAGGAGGAGCCGGAGTAGGTGTAGCAGGAGGGTTTCGGTTACCCTGAAGATTAACCCTGCAGTCATGAGCCACATGCCCGGCCTTGTTGCACCGGCGACAATGGCTCTTGTCGCAACGACCAGTATGATGAAACCAGCATCGTTCACACTTTGGCAACCTCCCCTGATAACCCCCCATTTTCTGTTCAGACGACGATCCCCCAGTATCAGACTTCCTTACCTGTTGAGGCTGAGCCGAACTCGAGCCTTTCCCCACAGCTTCCCACTTCCGCTTGTTACTATCAGGAGCCTTCACAGCAGCGCCTCGAGGAGGCAAGACCCCTTCAGCCACCTTCATGTTGGTCAGCCTGTGAGCCGACCGAACCACCTCAGAATAAACAGTGAGGTTACCTGCAGCAACTAACCCTGCAATCTCCGGTACCAACCCAGCGACGTAATGCTCAATCCTTCTGTAACATTACGCATTTAATAATTATACGGATTTAAACGACTAGTTTTATTATTATTTATTTTGTAGCATTTTATATATTTATATATATATTTATATATATACAAAGATTTATAATAATAATAATAATAATAATAATAATAATAATAATTATAATTATAACATATACTAGATAATTTGAGTTGTGATTTGCTTACCCAAAACCCGTAGCCCATTTACCCAAGCCATCCCAGCCCAAACCCTATACCAAAAGCCCACAACCAAGGCCCAACCCCCCTCCCCTTGTGTCTGTTTTAATAAAAAAAAAAAATAGTCCCAGCCGGGTATCGAACCGGGGACCCTTCATACACACCAACACGTACCAACCAGCTGCTCTAACCATCATATCTGATTAAACCCCGACACTAATTAAACTTATACGCGTTTTAAACCTTCCAGATTGACTTGGAAAGTCAACTGCTTGGACGCGTCTGTTAATCAATCAAGATCAATGCTTGATTGATCTAATTTTGGCAATTATACACGATTACCGGCCTCATCCAGCTTCGATTACACGCTGTTAACCATCAATCGTTGACCAATTTGATTGATTACGCGTTTAGACTTTAATAAATTGTCAAACTTTCCAATTAACCTATACATCGATCCCCAGTATAAATTGGACATCTACGAACCTTTGAAACTCGCTCACACTCTCTTCTCCACCTTCAATTCTTTTCCAAACACTCTGATAATTAAATTTCTGCTCGTCGTTTGACTTTTGGCTTGACCGGGCAAACGAACACAATACAACACTGTGAGTTCAATTTTTTTTGTGGGTTTTGTTAGTCGGCAACCATACTACAAAAGCCCTAACAATAATCGGGTTCATAATGTGTGGTTTGCCTGATTGGAAAATCTAGGGTTCGTGCAATTGAATTGGGGATAAAATCTGTTCAACATAATGTATTTATTTAATTTTAACCGGAGACCATCACAACCACTGGCCTAGGCCAAGTGGTTGTGACCATGGCTTGCAACCCTGAGCACCCGGGTTCGAGTCCGGCTACGGCCACCTTTTCCTTTCTTTTTCTTTTTAAAACAACAAACTAAATAATATATATATAAAACATTTTAATCTTATAAATTCGTTTTTAAATATTAAAACTATTTTATAAATTCTAAAAAAATTATATTTATTAAATCTGAGATAAAAGTTTATTTACAATTTTTATTTTTCAAAAATTCATTTATTTAATATTTATAATAATTAAATCAATTTTATATTATTATATTTATAAAAATCCATTAAAATATCAAAACAATTTTATTAAATTCTCTAAAAATTATCCTGAGTTTGTATAAGTTTAAACTTTACTGAAATAATTTTTAATTCAGAAAAATCATTAATTTTATATTTTTAATCAATTTTTGTTAGATTTAATCATAATTAAATCATAATAAATTCAATTTTCATTATTTTTGCACCAAAATTTTATACAAATTATTTCTGATCATTTAGAACAGAAATATAATTTTTAAACTTATAATTCTTTAAATTTTAGTATTTTTAATTATTAAAGTTAAAGTTTGACAATTTGTAATAAATAGATTTAATAATCTATTTTAAAGAAAATAATTTTATAAAAATTATTTTTATACTTTAAACACATTCTTGTAACCATCTTAAGTTTAAATTTCATAAAAAGATTTTTGGTTATTTATTTACTAAATTTCTCTCAATTGGCGAATATTTTTAATATTAATCAAACGAGCAATTATCCCCAATTCGAAGCCCTAGAACTTATACATTTGTAGACTTGATAAACTTAGACATATTTATTACCTTATTATAGGGTGATACTTGATACATTTGGGCAACACACAATTTTTCAACAGATATAACATTTTACCAAGGTGAGTTTTACATAGCCCCTTTTCTATTTATCACCATTTTTGGGGTGAAACATGTTACAACATTCTTCATGCAATTCAATCATCAATGTGTCTATGTGTATTTTCTATGTTGCATTATGTCTTGAACATGACTAGGGTAAGCACAATTCTAGCATAAACATTCATCAGCCAAACGGTATACATTGATAGATCTATTGGACTGACAATCCCACCCGGATACGTGCCTCCTACAAAGGTTACGTGGGTGTTTGTTACTGCAATTTAAACGAGTGAACCATGAGCGTATGGGATGTACCACAATTACAACAGTCAACAAGGTTGATTATGCACTCGATTTACTTCTAGTATGTTTTTGCATATGAACTAGATTGCCATGACACATGAATTGCACAAAAATTTTATTCTATTATCAAAACCTATGTAATTCTCACCAACTTTTGTTGACCCAAAATATTTTCAACTTAACATGTTTCAGGTTTTACTTGCTTGAAGATTTGTATTGATGCTTGAAGATACGTGTATAGTTTATTTCAATTTGATGTACAAATTCTAGAACAATTGTATGTAATTCATTTAAATCATTTAATGAAATTTATTATTCACCATGAGCTACTGAACAATCATCAATACGTGACATCCCGATGTTTCCGCCATCGGTTGGGGTGTTACAGATTGGTATCAGAGCCATGGTTATAGGGAATTAGGTTATTAGAGAAATAATCTAGTCTATAACCATAGGATTTAACCAGTACTTGCTTCTTTTGCTTGCTATTCACTATCTCCCTCCTACTTCTTATCCATACTTTCATTCCTACAAGAAGGTTGCTCTCCATCAGTGGATCTACTCTTAGACTAATAGGACAAAATCCTCAGGTTTAACCTGAACTACCTTGAGATCTCGTCGAAGTTCTAGATTGTAATAACGAACACGTGCAATCTGGAAGGGTGAACGCCTGTATTCTGAGTCTTCTGTCTAGGCTGGCATTGCGCATATATCCCAATCAGACGAGGGACCCGGATGCCTACCTGGGAATTCTCGGGATGAGTGTTCACTTATAGGCTAAAGCATGTCTTCATATGTTATTAGAATTTAGAATCTTTGATAAGTCAACGTTTTCGTTTATTCGTTTTAATGAATAAATGATTACACTCCTTATATAACCTCATTCATCTCACTGTGTCTCTTACAGATCATGCCCCCACGTCGCAGTGCTCGTCTTAACAGTGGTGAAAATCATGATGAAGGAAGTAGCAATCACAACCACAACCACGACACTAACCACAACAACAACAACAACAACAATAATAATGGTGTTGATGCCCAACTAGCTGCAATCATTTCTCAACAAATGGCACAGCAAATTGCAACTCTGGTTCCCAACTTACTAGCTCAAGTCATCCAGTTGAACGGCAACGGGAACGACAACGGCAACGGGAATGGACACCACAACGAGAATGGACTTCCAGCCTGTACCCTTAAGCACTTTAATTCTTGCAATCCCCCAAAGTTCAGTGGAGAAGAAGGAGCTACAGGACTCCTACAATGGTTTGAGGGTATTGAGAATACCTTCATCAACAGTGAGTGCCCCGACAACCTTAAGGTCCGATATGCCATGAGTGTTCTTCACAAACGAGCACTCACTTGGTGGAATGAGGAAAAACGCACCAGAGGAGCTGAAGTTGCACTTGCTATGACTTGGGATCAAGTCAAAGAGATCATGAAAAATGAATACTGCCCACGCAACGAAATCAAGAAGTTGGAAGACGAATTTCACGATCTTGTCCAAGATAGTGGAGAAAACCTTGCCTACAACACACGTTTCCACGAACTTAGCCTACTGTTGCCACACAAAGTCACCCCCTTGCCAATTGCAATCGAGAAATACATTGGTGGCTTACCCATGAAGATTCAGGATACGATGTGGGGAAGGAACCCTGCTACTTTGGAGGAAGCAAAACGTTTGGCTGCCACTCTAACAGATAACCATGTGAAGGCAGGAACCCTGACTCGGAAAGGGGAAAAGAAAACTGTTGCAAACGATACTCCCCAACCTGCCGTTGAAATCAAAACTGAGGCATCCACCAACGGGAAGTGCAAGGCCAGGAATTTTGCAATAGAAACCACTGCCCCACCCAACAAGAAACAATACCACGGGAAGCTACCTAAGTGTGACACCTGCCAGTATCACCATCCAACCCAAGTGCCCTGCCGTCAGTGTACCAATTGTCAAAGGTATGGGCATCTTGCGGACGCTTGCCGAATTCCAGCCACAAACGCCCTTGCAGCTCCAAATAACCCCGCTTGAAACTTTCCAGCTACTTAACAGCAAACCCTACCATTTGAATAATGTCTAGTTTCTCTTTAAATTCCATGTATTGCCACTTTTAATTCAAATAATAAAATCCAAGTATTATCATAACATTTGTGTGCATGCTTGTTTGAATATGAACTAATTGCTATATCTATAGTTATACGTGCTTACTTGTACATCAATTAGTTGACTACCAAACAACCTACTTAACGATTGGTAGAGGTCATCATGTCTATCCAACAGTCGGGAGAGGCCCTACCACCTGCTCAACGACTGGTGGGGACTATCAGACCTGCTCAACAATCGGTAAAGTCATAAAAGGACACAAAACCCTAATGTAAGGTAAATTGGTAATTACGGTCCGGAACGTAATCATGAATTTACAGGTACGTTAAGGTAGTGTGAAATTTTATCAAGGTTTTCGGTAGTCGACCAATTGTAAACCTAGTGCTCCTCTTAACTTCGGGACGAAGTTCCTAAAAGTAGGGGAGACTGTAACATTACGCATTTAATAATTATACGGATTTAAACGACTAGTTTTATTATTATTTATTTTGTAGCATTTTATATATTTATATATATATTTATATATATACAAAGATTTATAATAATAATAATAATAATAATAATAATTATAATTATAACATATACTAGATAATTTGAGTTGTGATTTGCTTACCCAAAACCCGTAGCCCATTTACCCAAGCCATCCCAGCCCAAACCCTATACCAAAAGCCCACAACCAAGGCCCAACCCCCTCCCCTTGTGTCTGTTTTAATCAAAAAAAAAAAAATAATAGTCCCAGCCGGGTATCGAACCGGGGACCCTTCATACACACCAACACGTACCAACCAGCTGCTCTAACCATCATATCTGATTAAACCCCGACACTAATTAAACTTATACGCGTTTTAAACCTTCCAGATTGACTTGGAAAGTCAACTGCTTGGACGTGTCTGTTAATCAATCAAGATCAATGCTTGATTGATCTAATTTTGGCAATTATACACGATTACCGGCCTCATCCAGCTTCGATTACACGCTGTTAACCATCAATTGTTGACCAATTTGATTGATTACGCGTTTAGACTTTAATAAATTGTCAAACTTTCCAATTAACCTATACATCGATCCCCAGTATAAATTGGACATCTACGAACCTTTGAAACTCGCTCACACTCTCTTCTCCACCTTCAATTCTTTTCCAAACACTCTGATAATTAAATTTCTGCTCGTCGTTTGACTTTTGGCTTGACCGGGCAAACGAACACAATACAACACTGTGAGTTCAATTTTTTTTGTGGGTTTTGTTAGTCGGCAACCATACTACAAAAGCCCTAACAATAATCGGGTTCATAATGTGTGGTTTGCCTGATTGGAAAATCTAGGGTTCGTGCAATTGAATTGGGGATAAAATCTGTTCAACATAATGTATTTATTTAATTTTAACCGGAGACCATCACAACCACTGGCCTAGGCCAAGTGGTTGTGACCATGGCTTGCAACCCTGAGCACCCGGGTTCGAGTCCGGCTACGGCCACCTTTTCCTTTCTTTTTCTTTTTAAAACAACAAACTAAATAATATATATATAAAACATTTTAATCTTATAAATTCGTTTTTAAATATTAAAACTATTTTATAAATTCTAAAAAAATTATATTTATTAAATCTGAGATAAAAGTTTTATTTACAATTTTTATTATTCAAAAATTCATTTATTTAATATTTATAATAATTAAATCAATTTTATACTATTATATTTATAAAAATCCATTAAAATATCAAAACAATTTTATTAAATTCTCCAAAAATTATCCTGAGTTTGTATAAAGTTAAACTTTACTGAAATAATTTTTAATTCAGAAAAATCATTTATTTTATATTTTTAATCAATTTTTGTTAGATTTAATCATAATTAAATCATAATAAATTCAATTTTCATTATTTTTGCACCAAAATTTTATACAAATTATTTCTGATCATTTAGAACAGAAATATAATTTTTAAACTTATAATTCTTTAAATTTTAGTATTTTTAATTATTAAAGTTAAAGTTTGACAATTTGTAATAAATAGATTTAATAATCTATTTTAAAGAAAATAATTTTATAAAAATTATTTTTATACTTTAAACACATTCTTGTAACCATCTTAAGTTTAAATTTCATAAAAAGATTTTTGGTTATTTATTTACTAAATTTCTCTCAATTGGCGAATATTTTTAATATTAATCAAACGAGCAATTATCCCCAATTCGAAGCCCTAGAACTTATACATTTGTAGACTTGATAAACTTAGACATATTTATTACCTTATTATAGGGTGATACTTGATATATTTGGGCAACACACAATTTTTCAACAGATATAACATTTTACCAAGGTGAGTTTTACATAGCCCCTTTTCTATTTATCACCATTTTTGGGGTGAAACATGTTACAACATTATTCATGCAATTCAATCATCAATGTGTCTATGTGCATTTTCTATGTTGCATTATGTCTTGAACATGACTAGGGTAAGCACAATTCTAGCATAAACATTCATCAGCCAAACGGTATACATTGATAGATCTATTGGACTGACAATCCCACCCGGATACGTGCCTCCTACAAAGGTTACGTGGGTGTTTGTTACTGCAATTTAAACGAGTGAACCATGAGCGTATGGGATGTACCACAATTACAACAGTCAACAAGGTTGATTATGCACTCGATTTACTTCTAGTATGTTTTTGCATATGAACTAGATTGCCATGACACATGAATTGCACAACAATTTTATTCTATTATCAAAACCTATGTAATTCTCACCAACTTTTGTTGACCCAAAATATTTTCAACTTAACATGTTTCAGGTTTTACTTGCTTGAAGATTTGTATTGATGCTTCAAGATACGTGTATAGTTTATTTCAATTTGATGTACAAATTCTAGAACAATTGTATGTAATTCATTTAAATCATTTAATGAAATTTATTATTCACCATGAGCTACTGAACAATCATCAATACGTGACATCCCGATGTTTCCGCCATCGGTTGGGGTGTTACACCTTCGGTATTCGGGTGCGTGCAGACCGGGGCACAACACCGCCAACTCATTGTGCCTAGCAGTATAAGCTTCAATCTCGGACCCCACCATCTTATGATTCCAGACTTCATGCTCAAGTTTCTGGATTTCATCCCTCGGGCAGTACTCATTTTTCAGCAACTGAATGAACTCCGCCCATGGCATAGCGTGGGCTTCCCCAATACCCATAGTCTGGGTGGTGGAGTTCCACCAAGTCAAAGCTTGACCCTCCAGGGTCGCAGAAGCATATTTCACCCGGTCGCCTTCCGGGCAGTTGCACATCGAGAAAACTGACTCGATTTTCTCCAACCAGCGGAGCAGTCCCACTGCCCCTTCAGTGCCACTAAAGTTGTGGGGCTTGCAATCCATAAACTTTTTGTAGGAACACTGGGATGGAGGAGGATTGACAGCACCACCTGGAACAGACACGCAGGTGAGAATCAAGAAAAAGGTACAGTACCCTAGAACAAGATAGGATAGGTGAGAATCAACGTACCACCCATAGCATTATGAGCGGCTTGGAATGCAGCCAGAGCAATATTCACGTGCTGCTGCATCAAGTTATCCAACTCAGCTTGGGTCATATTAATATTCCCGCGGCCACCGCCGCCACCACGGCCGCCAGCACGACCGCCAGCACGGCCGCCTCTGCGACCTCCACGAGCTCCCGACATCTTCTGTCACAACATGAAACAAAAGATTTAGGCTTGCCCGTGGTATAACCTATTAGGAATTTCAAGAAACTAGACCGAGCCCAGCTCGGGTCCATCCGTTCAAGCCCAAAGTCCGCCAGGGATCCCATGCATCACAGTTTATGATCTCGTGTGCACCCGACATGATAAACTGCTCTACATGGTCCTCCAGGCGTGCCTTAAGTTTGAAGTTCAAGTCACCGAACACTAGCGCCCAATCATGGTATTATCATAAGTATAAGTACAAGGTAATATGCATAAGAACGAGTGTGTTCATTAGGGCATAGAGGGGAGATGTCCAAATCCCTGGACAGATCTCAAGAGCACGCCGAAGCTACCCCAATGTACACTGCCGTCAAGAAAGTTCAATAGTATATCGTTCGCCATCGGATCATAGTAAGGATGAGTCAAGAAATAGGATGATAAAGGGTAAATAGATGATGTAGCGTAGTAGATGATGACACCGACACCCCCGACAAGTCATATTGCTACCCACTTGCTAAGACTCGACTAATTGTGACCGTCTAGTGTGTGCGACTCAGTTATAGACTAGACTCTACATGCAGTCCTAGTTCACTATAACCGTTGGCTCTGATACCAATCTGTCACACCCTCAAATTCCACGTGCGGGGTTTTACCGCGAGGCGCGTGACACACCAGGATCTCAGTCAACGATCACAATAAACATACAACAAACATGCATTCATAATTATATTTGAAACCAAAATATCATGCTTTGAGCCGTAAACCAGCAGCGGAAGCATTCTTGTTTACAACCAAAAGACATATCATTGTTTACAAAACATTGTTTAATATGCTTCAAAATATTAGACGCTGTGCATGACTCCGTGCGCCTAGCCCATTGACTGCTACCTTAGCGACCTGAGAAAACATGCCAAAAAAATGTCAACATATAATGCTGGTGAGTTCACAGGTTTTCTTTTATAAAGCGTTTGTTATAAGTTGTGAAGATCATATCCGTTACTACTAGGTTATAAGAAAGTTAGCTAGACGTTAAGTGTTTGTTTACTACTGCGGTTGGGAATCCATTACTATACGTTTATAAGTTGTTGAAGCTTGCCCAGCAGTTTTGGCTATAACCGATGCCTCGGCGAGCCAGTAATAAGAGACAATATGCACCCGCCCGGCCCAGCCGTCGAGTGGGGTTTGTGAGGCCCAATAGATCTATCCACATTTCTCCCGTTGTGCATCCCCGCACATTCATGGTTTCCCCCCTGGGACTTTCCGTAAAAAGCCGCATAGTATGTGTAAAGTAACCATAGTATAACATGACCTTTAATAGGTAAGTAAGTAGCATGTTTCTCCCCCGAAAGTAAAACGGTAAAAGTGGGGCTGTGAAACTCACCTTGGATTGCGTTACTTGAAAACAGTTAAGTAATTATGTTATGATAGCCCCAAATAGCGGCGACCTATCATAAGATGTGTATAAGTATTGGACTAATAACCCGCAGGCTAACTAGTCCCCGAATGCCCAGACCGTGACCATAAACGTTTGAAAACATCATTAATTGTTAAACCGACCGTTCCAGACAAGACCCGACATCCCATTGGTGACCCGGCATCCCACGTGTTTGGTAAATACAAGACATCATGCAACATATGCAATTAAACACTTAATACGCGCAATAGTTCACCTAGTCTAGCATGATGTCCGATTAACGCATAATCAGGTCCGAATACGTCTTACTAAGTCATTGGGTGTATCCCGGGGTTCCTAGCATGTTCCTAGGTGTCAAATCGTGTTCCGGGATGTCAAAACGCGTTCACGACAGCAGTACATGCGATTAGGAAGGTCATACGCGAGTAGGCTTCAGCCTACAGGCGATTAGGGGCCCAATCGCATGAGGTATCAGGCGATTAGGGTCCTAATCGCCCCTATGTCTGCATAATCGCCATTAGCATCAGGCGATTAGGATTCCTAATCGCCTGCTGCTGCTGTGTAACGGGATTTCGCGCGTTTAACCCTCCAAATCAGATCCGAAACATGCAACAACACCCAACATTAAACCTAAATCATTTACCAACCCATTCCAAGTAAAAACCCCCAACATATCACTGATCTAACATGTTCTAAGCAATTATTTCCTAAAATGGCAAAGTACTAGGTTTCACCAACCAACCTTATCTTTCCTTAAATGGAAACAATCGGATTTCAATCTCTACAAACTTGTAAATCATCAAACCTCTTATCTAACATCTTCCTAGTATAAATCCTAACAACATTGCATCAACAATCATGCCATAATCACCCTAAACTTTCAAGAACACTCAAATGGGTCAAAATACACATTTTCATCAAAACACAACAATAATGGCTCAAACTCTAAGATAACCTTCCTAGTAATCTCTACATGGCAGAAGTACAATCATATCTTGGAAACAATCATGTTATAATCACCAAGAAGACCAACATATGCGTGTAAACTTCACATATAACAAGCATTAAGGTGTAGACTTGGTTTAGAACTCTTTTGAAAGGTTTTTAAAGACACAACTTAGTAAAACAAGGTCTGGACCTTTGGGGAACCCAAAATAACAACTTTACAAAGGTTAGGGATGAAGAACACACCTTGGGTTTTGTCAAAGAAAGGTGTGTAGGCTTGGGGATGGTGATTTTTGTAGCAAAATGAGTTCCAGAGGTGTTTCAAGGTGTGTGGGTGGCTTGGGAGCAGCTAGGGTTGTTCTAGAGGTGTTTGGGGAGTTAAGGGTTCTATTTATAGGTGTTTTGACCCGGACTCTGCTGTATAGGCGATTAGCAGTCAGTGTCACGCGATTGGGGGCCTAATCGCATGATACATCAGGCGATTAGGTCCCAATCGCCTGTTGTATCTCCTACTCGCCCCATGTATAGGCGATTAGGGGTTCCTAATCGCCCCTGTGATGCTGGAACGAGTTTTTGGCGCGTTAAACACTATTTTAACATATATCAACACGTATTCCCATACCGATAAGTCACATAATGATTCCAAACATATAATGCATGATAACTAACACGTTTACATCCGTTCACCAATTCCCGGGACTCGAGACTCGTGTGTGCATTAAACCCGGCGATTCCACGAATCACCAATCCTTGTACACATGGTTATGGACCGACTTCCGATGACCCCGCGGATCATCGTAACGACTCCCGATGATTCCCCAGAATCATCATACCGACTCGACTGACTCCGTTAAGTACGTAATATGCATGACTCGCTAAGGTAGACTTACTAGTTTAGTCAACGTTACTAACCTGAGTTTGCCGGGTGTCACATCATCCCCCTGTTGAAAGAATTTTCGTCCCGAAAATTGCCCAAGGCCCAAAAAGGAAGAGACGAAAGAGAAGAAAAATTTTCCGGTTGCCACATCATCCCCCTGTTGAAAGGAATCTCGACCCGAGATTCATTCAGCTTCAGCAGAGACATGCCTTGATTCGAACGCGCGTTTAGGAAATAAATGGGGATACTTAGCCTTCATTTGATCTTCCCGTTCCCACGTGAACTCCGGTCCACGATCTGAGTTCCAACGGACTTTAACAATGCGGATTTTACTCCGGCGTGGCATTATCTTTTAACTTTTTTTTTGCCACGTGGCATGACACGTGGCATGCCACGTGGCAGATTCCTGTGCAATCTGGGCAAGACTTTTAGCGGCGACGCGTCGCCGCTAAAGGTCTTTTTTTTTTCTTTTTCTATTCGTTTACTCCGCACACGCATACCAAACTAAATAATAACAAAAATAATAAACCAACATCTACATATATATAAAATAAACGTAACAAAGTTAAACGAACATTCGTCAAAACATATCAAACAAAATAAACTAACATACCAACCTAATATTTGATTCAAGTATACACCATCAAAACTAAACAAACATACCAAAGCTGCCTAAAAGTCTTCGTCTTCGTTTTCGTCTTCATCGTCGTGATCGTGATCGCTAATTGGTTTTTTACAACTCATATGGCTAGCTCTAAACTGCGGAACAAACGTCGCATAAATATAACAAAACCTTGTTCGCTTACAATATCACACGTGCCATACGCGAGTATAAAATACGAAATAATATTAGTAGATCCATATAAAAAACATAAAATGTCAGCACCTTTTTGCTCTTAAAGGTCAACGTATAACACATGAAAAAAATTCAATACTTAAATCACTTATAAATAAATCAAGAAACACAACCCAGTTCTTGAATCAACAAAAGAACAATACCCATATCACAATTCTTGAAAATAAAAAACCCCACTTCAAAAAAGAAAAAGAAATAAAAAACAGAAGTCAAAAGGTCTACACCTAAAAACTATGCAATTTCCATCAGGTCAATTCTCCTTATTTAACTAAAACTATGTATTAGCATTCAACGTAGATTAAAGAAAAAAATGTAGTATTGGAGAGTAAGATGACACCTTAAAAAAAACAGAATAATTTGTTGATCAAAGGTTAGGCATGCACCGTTTATGTTACAACCTCACTTAAGGACCTGAATACAAGTTTTTTAATTTATGAAAAAAAAAACAATACCTTGTGTCATTTATAAGCTGCATTCTTGATGAGTCTCGCAACACAGCCGCTGCTCTTGCAGAAGTGAGGTGGAATGCTGCCGTTTTTCTTGCGGCCTCCATGGATTCTCTGGGAAGTACCAATACCGAGCCCTCCCTTCATATAAAGCTTTCTTGCCATCAATGGTTAACATCTAAAGAAAATTAGCGCAGCTAGCAACAATTTTGTTAATTTTACGTTTCAAAATATAAAAATTGAACTTACCAGCTCTGAAATAGTACCAATCCGAATCATATGGTGCCGGTTCCATCATCTAGCAGCTCCATTTACATATCCAATCCCAGAGCAAGTAAAAAAAGAAGCAGAACATGAGAGAGACATTTTGTATCAAATGTTCACTAAACCCACAAGCAAGCATGAGAAAGAAGAACCTGAAATGTGGATATCAATGTTAATCTTTTTTAAGTTAAAATGCAATCGAATTTCACATTTTAATAAAACCCATGACTCATAAGTTACTATAATTTATACAGTTCGGTTAAGAAGTGGAGTACCTGAATACAAACTCGCTAAGTTCTAGTGCTTACACTTCCTTACACCTAGGTAAGTTCTAGTCGCGTACATGGGTCTGGTAATCCCAGATGCAGACTGTCCCTGAATACAAACTCGCTAAAATCCTGTACAAAAAAATAAATCATTACAGCTAACAGTTGCTAATCAATTAGGTGATTAACTTCCCTATTGACTTATGCCACTGCATCATTTATGTTGATGCATTTTGCGACTAAGGATTGGATATACTATTATTAACATGTGTTAGTGGGTAGCCGAAGGTGTATAGATATGGGCGAATGAAGATAATATGGGCGAAGGTGAAACAGGAAGGGGCGAAGGTAGAACTGAAGTGGACGAAGGTAGAATGGACTACAACAGAAGACCACATTCGACCACTCTTAGTGGGCGAATGTGGAAATTGCTCACATTCGACCTGTAGAAAGGGGCGAATGTGCAGAGGCTATATATAGATTTTGAGTTTTTGATTATGTAAAAAAAAAAAGAAAGTTATCATTTGTGTCCAGGTTCAGTTCAGGTTCAGTAGTGTTTTTGTGAAAGTGTCTTTGTGATTCTAGATTAACATAAACGTTGTAAATGCTTATTGATTGAAAGTTAATCTATGAAAATGATATTGAAAATGATCTTGATTGTGTCTTGATTAGCATCTTATCAATTTGTTCAGATCTAGGGTTTCCGCACCTAGATTTGTGACTTGTATGATCATAATATCCTGTTTTAGATAAAATCCAACGCTCACAAAGTGGTATCAGAGCATAGAGGATCATACAACAACAAGTTTGATAAGATCAGAGTTGATTTGGACATGTTTTAGACAAATTATCATCTGTTTTTACAAAAACTCTTATAAAACATAGTTTTTGATCGATTTAAAGGTGATTTTGTGGTCAAATTCAAGTTTTCCAAGACTTAAAGTTGTTCCAAATCAAATCCGAAACATAACCTGATTGAGATCATTGAAATCCATGAACTTTTGAAAATCTGAGCTCAAAATAACCGTTTTTCAAACAATAACCGTTTTTCAAAAGTGAAATCTGCTGATATGGGGCGAACCTGGAACCTGGACTGAGTTTGTGGGCGAACCTGACATAAAAGTGGGCGAATCTGAGAGTTTGAGTGGACGAATCTGAAAATTTGTTTGAAATTTTTCACATTCGGGTACTATATTTCACATTCGACCGTTTTGCTTCGGACGAAAGTGGAATTTGTGTTTGTGTGATTTACATTCTGGTCATATTCACCTTCGGGTATCACTGTTTGGACGAAAGTGAGAGAAAAGGGACGAGAGTGTGACAGAATTGGACGAACCTAGAAAATTTTGGACGAAAGTAGTACTTTTAGGGCGAACGTAGTATTTTTGCTGAAAAATTTTCTAAGTGTTGAGTTTTTCAGATTGTGATCATGTGGCGTTTTCAGACTACTCAGGGATCAGCACCAACACAACCACAACAGCAGACAATGGACCCATGGACTGTTGCAGCTCAAAAGACGAACACGCAATCCTCACAACCACTGAACTACATGACAACATCAAGCACGATACCTCAGAATGTAGCACATCCGGCATTACAATCAGATTACTGGGGAGTAGCTGCAGCGGCGGTAAATACTCAAACCGCTATCTCTACCTTGATTAAGGATTTGTCTACAGGTAGTGGAACTCGGCCACCTAAGCTCATGGATATGCAAGAGTACAACCAGTGGCACACCATGTTCAAGATCCATCTGGAGGGCATGGGAGTTGAAGGAGCTGAGGCGTGGAGCATGATCGTGAAAGGATATACAGCACCGATCCTGGAGAATACCGGTGAGTTGATTCCTCTGGAGAGCTTGGCTGAGGATGAAAAGAAGAAATACGTGGTGGAGAAGAAGGCGTTCTCTCAACTGACACAGGCGATTACAAGTGACCTGTTGCATCAGTTTGGGACATGTACAACGTCAAAGCAGCTTTGGGATAAGCTGAAGAGGAAGCATGATGGAAATGAAAAGACCAGGAGTCTTAGAATGGAGGAATTGGTTAAAGAGTTTGATAATTTTTCTTTCATTAATAATGAGACTTTGAAAGAACTAACTCCGAGATATATGCATTTATTGTCTGAATTGTCTAGCTATGGTGTACAGATTCCCATGACTAAGCAGGTGGATAAGTTTGCAGATGCTTTGCCACCACAGTGGGATCAGCATGTGGAGGTACTCAGAGAGAAGGATGCTTATCAATTCTGGACCATTTCAGAGTTTATTGAGAAGTTGGAGAACAAAGAGCTGGAGGATAGGAGGAAAGCTAGGAGGTCGCAGATTCCTCAGAATCCAAGTCTGTATTTTGGAGGAACGTCAGTTTCAGCTGGAAACTCGAGCTCTGGAAGTGTTGCACCACATGTTGCATGTATTTCAAATGTCATGGATTCATCAAAACCAACCACCAACTACACACCACCACAATACAACTCCTACACACAACAACCATCATACACACCACCACAATATACTTCCTACATTTCACCAGTCTCTCCAATGCAACAAGCTAGTTTTTACACCGCTAACCAAACACAACAACCATCAAACCAAATTACTCAACATAAACAACCGGTGGTTTTGGATACATCCAACTTAGGAAACGTGACTGTGGAGGTTGCTCAGCAACACATTGCATTAGTCTCTGCTATGGTTTCATCCTACAATGGATTGGTTGCTAGTCAGATTGGGAACAACAACTTGACCAACGAAGACTACGCACAGATCGATAAAGAAGAGATGGAACTCATAGACATTCAATGGGCTTTTGCGAGTATAATGAGGAGAGCAACAGAGTTCATAGAGAAAACTGGAAGGACTGACTTGGCAACTTCTCCCAACACAACCTATGGTTTCAATAAGGAGAAGGTTACATGCTTTAATTGTGGAGAGAAAGGACACTTCAAACGGGAATGCACCCAGCCACCTAAACAAGGTAACCGAAACCCTTTCAATGCAAACTACCAGAACCGTCAACAAAACCAAGTTTCTTACCAAACCAACAACAACTACCAAAACCGAAACTTTAACAACCAAAACAGACAACCAAACACTCAAAACCAGATTCAAAACCAATCTCCTAATCACCCAAACCGAACAGTTGTACCGATCACTACACCTACTGAGACTCAACAGAATGCGGGTCAAAACCAAGCTTTGGTTACTCAGCAGGATGAGAGGTTTGACTGGTCAGGTATGCAAATAGGGGTTGAAGAAGTAACTACTGGTGGGAATGTGGCTTGTGTTGCCTATCAGGTTGATTTGGAAGAATCAGTGGTAGTTGATGAGAAGAAAGAAACTGAGGAGAGTGAGAGTGATGATTCTGAGACTGAGATGGAAGTGGAGAGTGAACCTGTTGAGGTTAAGGCTGAGGAGAAGAGTTCTGGGATGGTAATTGATTCAGTCTCTGATGTTCCCGAGGAGTGTAAATCAGTCTATTCAGATTGTGAGAGCGAATCAGACACAGAGGGAAGTGTTGATTCTTTGGATGATGATATTGACCAGTTGCTGGCAGAAGCTGATTTCTTGATGACGAGGAAGTCGTGCATAGCTGATGATGCTTTCACCAAGATCGACTACTCAAAGTTTTTCACTGGAAAGGAAGCTCATTTTGCTTTGATGGCCATGACCGAACCGCCAAAACCTGTAAGTTCTGAATCTAGCACTGATGTCATGAGTGATAAATACTGTGGGACTTGTGATAGGTTGACAGAGGAGAATAAACAACTCCGAATTTCACGTGATAGTGCTATTCAAAACTGTCAATCTACTCGCAAAGAGTTAAATGCTTTTAACAAAGTATTAGATGGCTATAAAAAGGACATTTCTGACTTGAAAACCACTTTGTCATTGAAACAACTGGCCATAAATAACTACATCAATGAAATTGAAAACACCAAGTTAGAAATGGCTGCCATTAAATGCTTTGCTGAAAAGGTTAACAAGAAGTTAGAAAGCTATAAGAATGTTGCTTATGTCGTGGATCATATCATTGATGATAACACCACCAACTACAAGTCTGTACCATCTCCGGTTCTTTTTGAGAACCATAACTATCATCAAGTTATACCGGAGAGTTCGGTGAAATCAGACTCATCATCAGATATGGAATCTAATACCTCGAGTATTGGTAAACCATATCCTGAAGATGTGAGACCGATTTTGGGCTTGAACAATGAGGGTGTTTATGCTGAGAGTGATAGTTCAGACTCAGATAATG
This sequence comes from Ambrosia trifida, assembly GCA_028751855.1. Taxonomy (NCBI): domain Eukaryota; kingdom Viridiplantae; phylum Streptophyta; class Magnoliopsida; order Asterales; family Asteraceae; genus Ambrosia; species Ambrosia trifida. The sequence continues at coordinate 36,904,052 of CM054125.1, read as the reverse complement.
ATGATACTGGTAGTGATAAATCTGATAATGAATGTGAGATTCCAAAAGAAAATCACATCATTACTACCGAACCAGTGTCACCATCTGATCATATTCATCCAATGGCTAAAGCTATTCATGATAAGAAGTCTGAAAAGATTGATGTTAAGAAAAAGAATGTTGTTAAGAATGTGATTGAAAAGAATGAGCTGAATGAAACCAGTGACAAACCTGTAAAGGTGTTTTATCGGATGGAAGGATCCGATAAAATCATTGCTGATGAGGAATTTCCGATTAAAAACGTTAACTATTCTAAACTTGATAAAATCTGGCAAGAAAGCACAATTTGGTTTCCAAAACATGAAAGAACCAATGAAATTCCACCAGAAATCTTAAAGAAACTGTTTTCAGAAGTTCCTCAAGAGCCAAAAATTCATGTCACTGAGTTTATTCGACCTGATGATAAAGCAAATGGTTTTCATGAACCTTCTTACTCGAAAGGACCACTTCCTGAGAGTTTAAGAAATCAACAATATAATGATCAATTTCCTATAAAATCATTTGCTTCACCAAATGCTCATTATGTGTTTGAGGAATATAGAAAGTGCTTTAAATGTGGAGAACGCGGGCATTTACTTGCTCAGTGTCCATATGTAAGGCACAAGAGACATGAAGTTGAGGTTAAGAATTCCATCAAAAAGCCGATTGATCATTATATCCCACCGCATAGACGGACTGTTCCTCAACAACAACATTTTCAAAATCAAAACAATTTTCAAATGAGGAACAACCGTCCATTTCATTATGATCGGAGGAATCGGATTGCAATGGAACAATCTTGGAGAAAACCAGTGGTGAACACAACAGCTGATAGACAAAAGGTTCCACAAAAACCGATTGTCAAGTCAAATGTTGGACCTAAGTCTGTTAATTCAGATAAGGTTGCTAAGAAAGTTACTTTCAGTAACAATGTTCAGAAACCTGTTGAGAAACCAAAATCTCAAATCCGTATTCTCAAAAGGTCTGAACAATCTTGGACACCTAATGGTTCTCCAGGAGCCTCTACGTCAAAGGTGAGTGATAAAAATGAAATTGTTTTGAAAAATCAGAAAACGATTGATTCAAAACAGAAAGTTGTTGAGAAAGTCATTGAGAATGATTCTTTGAAAGCCAAAGTTCAAAGGCCCAAGACTCAGGCTTGGGTCCCCCGAAAGAACTAATTGTTTACTTTTTGTGTGCAGGGAGCTTCAGTTGGCCCTATTAGCAGTCTCTGGATTGTTGATAGTGGAGCTTCAGGCCACATGACGGGGGATTTGGCGTTGCTGTTCGATGTGAAGAATATTAATGGAGGATATGTTGCGTTCGCGGGAAATAAAGGAGGTTATATCACGATGGAAGGAAGTGTGAGTAACGGGATTGTGACTTTCGAGCGGATATCATATGTCAAGCAGATAGACTATAATCTGTTGAGCGTCAGTCAAATATGCGACAAACAATTTTCTGTGCATTTTGATGACAAATCCTGCTATATACTCAAACCGGGCTTCAAGATTCCAAAGGAGTGGGTTATGTTGATGGCACCTCGAGTCAACAATCTTTACATTCTTGATATGTCTAAGGCAATGACACCACAGGGACAGATAACATGCTTTCTTTCCAAGGCGACCGAAAAAGAATCGATAATGTGGCACCGCAGGATGGGGCACATTCATCTGAGGAAAATGAATCAGTTAGTGAGAAATGGACTTGTCGATGGAGTAAACGTGAAACATTTCCATCTAAACGACAAGTGTGTGAGCTGCATGAAAGGCAAACAACACAGACAATCCCATAAAGTGAAGAAGGTTAACTCTGTTGAGATGCCGCTTGAGCGATTGCACATGGACCTTTTTGGACCGGTCAAGCGCAAAAGTCATCTCGGAGAGCTTTATTGTTTAGTCGTCACTGATGACTATTCACGATTCTCATGGGTGATGTGTTTGAAGAACAAAAGCGACACCTTTACCAACTTACAAGTTCTGTTCACTCGGCTGGAGAATATCTACAACTTGAAGATCAAAAGAATCAGGAGTGACAACGGGACGGAGTTTAAAAATGCAAAGATGGATGAACTTTGTGAAAGCAAAGGGATACATCATGAATATTCAGCTCCGTATACCCCGCAACAGAACGGTGTTGCTGAAAGAAAGAATAGGACTCTGATTGAGGCTGCAAGAACAATGCTCGCTGACTCAAATCTTCCAGTAATGTTCTGGAACGAGGCGATTTATGCAGCTAACTACACATTAAATCGGGTTTTGACAGTGAAGAAGTTTGGAAAAACATCTTATGAGCTGTTACACCGACGAAAGCCCAATTTAGAGTATCTAGAACCATTTGGGGCGCCATGTACGATGTTGAATCCAAGCGAGAAGTTTAGTCCTAAAGCTGAAGAGGGATATTTTGTTGGATATGCAACCCCGCTCAAACGGGTATTCAACAAGAGAACTCGTCAAGTGGAGGATTGGGCTAACGTGGAAGTTCAACGTTACACTCAAAATTTGCAAGGCACGGGCCCTGATTGGATGTTTGATTACAAAGATTTCTTTGAATCATTCAACCTAGATAGCCTGGTTGAAGAAGCTGTGATCAGATTACTTTACGAATGTGAAAACGCGGCAACTTCACCGTTGATGCGTCCAATTACCGTAAACCCCCCACCAGCTTCTAGTGATACCAGTGCTCCTACACAAGAAGAAGAGTTGTTTCAGGAAGCTTCAACTTCATTAGACACTTCAGAATCTGAAGATGAACAATTTGAAGAAGCTGTTCTTGAAAATGCAGAAGACTTAGAAGAGCAAACTGTGAACCCAACCCCAAATACAGATGTTGCTTCATCATCTAACACGGGTAATGATCAGGATGCTATAGAGAACTTGACTGCTCAGACGGGAGTGATTGTACCTGTTAATCCGGAATCTCGGATTCATCGTATTCACCCGCTGGAGCAAGTGATCGGAGATCCTGGTAGTGGAGTGATGACCAGAGGGCAGCTTAAAAGCGTTAATACGCCAGAGAGTTTTGGTGCTTTAGCATTGTATGCCAAAATTCAGAAATCTGGTGACCAAAATGATTGGTCGTTCGCATGTTATGTGTCACAGGTAGAGCCAAGGACATACAAAGACGCTTTGCAAGAAGATGCCTGGGTTGAGGCAATGCAGGAGGAGTTATTGCAATTCCAGAAATTGGGAGTCTGGACGCTCACAGATTTGCCGCCGGGACGAAAGAAAATTGGCACTAAGTGGGTGTTTAAGTGCAAAAAGGATGACCGTGGGGTTATTGTAAGGAACAAAGCCAGATTGGTTGTGCAGGGTTTCCATCAGATTGAAGGAATTGATTACAACGAAATCTATGCACCAGTAGCACGAATGGAAGCTATTCGGATGTTCCTAGCGTTTGCTTCATATAAGAAATTCAAAGTCTATCAAATGGACGTCAAGAGCGCATTTCTGTATGGTAAAGTCAAAGAGGAGGTTTATGTCGGGCAACCACCGGGCTTTGAGGACCCAATCCACCGGGACAAGGTCTACGTGCTGAACAAAGCTCTATATGGTTTGCACCAGGCTCCAAGACAGTGGTACGAGGAGCTAAGTACATACCTCATCTCCAAAGGATTCAAGCGCGGCCTCGTCGATTGTACCCTCTTTACGAAGAAGACGGGAGATGACTTGCTTCTAGTACAGATTTACGTTGATGATATTATATTTGGTTCAACTAACGAACTCTTGTGCAGGGAATTTGAAACTGTTATGCAGGAGAAGTTCGAAATGAGCGCTATGGGAGAAATGCAGTTTTTCCTCGGCTTACAGGTGGATCAAAGACCCGACGGGATCTTCATTCACCAGACGAAATATGTTGCCGACATCTTGAGCCGATTCCAGATGGAGGACTCTAAGCCGATGGATACCCCGATACAACCCAATCACGGGATTGGAGTGGACGCTAAGGGGGAGCTGACAGACCCATTTACATACAGAGCAATCATCGGATCTCTGATGTATTTGACAGCGTCTCGACCAGATATTATGTATGCAACGTGTCTCTGTGCGCGTTACCAATCGAAGCCGAAACAAAGTCATCTGACGGCGGTCAAGCGTATCCTTCGATATCTGAAGGGTTGTCCATCAAAAGGACTTTGGTACCCTAATGATGATGATTTTGATTTTATTGCTTTTAGTGATGCAGATTGGGGCGGCTGTGACAAAGACAGCAAATCAACAACAGCCGGTTGCCAGTTTTTAGGGAGCAGGTTAATTACCTGGCAATGCAAGAAACAGACTTCCGTCGCACTGTCTACATGTGAAGCCGAGTACATTTCAGCCTCGAGTTGCTGTTCGCAAGTGCTCTGGATCCAACAACAGATGGTCGATTACGGTTTGCAGTTTCTTAAAACCCCTATACACTGTGACAACGAAGCCGCAATTGCTTTAACTAAAAATACTGAAAATCATTCTAAAGCTAAACATATCCGGATTAAATATCATTTTATCCGTGACTGTTATGCTAAGGAATTGATTGACATGGTCAAAATCCATACTGACTACCAACGTGCAGATTTGTTTACAAAAGCTTTTGACAGATCCCGCTTTGAATATCTTTTGAAAGTAAACAATATAAAGGAAAAACAGGACTAATCGGCTCCTCGGTTTATCATTTTTCATTTTTAGTTTTAGTTTTAAATTTTTGCTAATTGGGAATTTCTCTTTGCTAATTGGGAATTTCTCTTTACTATCATAATCCTCAAAGAAGTTGATGCTTTCGAGGGGGTTGTTTAATCCTCAAAGAAGTTGATGCTTTCAAGTGGATTGTTTCTTTCAAATTTTTGTTTTCGTTTTTCAAAAAAAATTAAAAACCCAAAAATATGTTCTTTATTTTAGGGGGAGTCGTTTTATCAGAAAAACCAAAAAACATTGAAAAATTTTCAAAATACCTAAAAATTAGAAAAACCCAAAATGATTTCCTGGATAAAAAGAGGAAATGATAGTACATCAGTGGGGATCTGACACAGGCTAAAGAATTGTATAGTTTAATGCGACGTATGTTGATTACGTGTGATATGCTGATAGGCTTCGTAGACTTTATATTGCGTGCATTAGTGATACAAACATAACAAACTATGCGTTTGTGGATGAACACCTCATGGGCATATGGTCTTAGTACCGTAATTTCGTTTGATAGGGTGTTTGTACAAAACTCGGAGGTTTAGGGTCGTTATGTTATTAGTTGTCTGGGGATAGCCTATCTGATCTTCTGCTGTAAGTCATTACGGACCTAGATCAGACAGGATGTCTTTATAAAAGAGCTTTATGCCAAAACCTAAAGTTACCGAATTGAGGAACTTTCCATGTTATATGATGATCAAAGATTATCTATAATATCGTATTGATCATTGATGCAAATCATGATTAATATCAGTCCTCAACCTGGTATGGTGCATATGTTACTTTGCTGCATTAATTTGCTGACCTGTATACCTCTATGCATTATATCTTGTACAATTACAGACGACGAAAGCATAATCACGCTTTACAATGAGTCTTTGTGCAGATTACTTCTTGATACGGGAGTATGTCGTGTGTGTGGGAACCACAATGTGTTAGTCTAATACATCTAATTCGTATCATTTTAAAGCATTGCGTAATTGTCTGCATGTGAGCTTATGTGGACAACAATATCAGCAATTGCCGTGTCACATATTGTTTCTAATGATAATATTGAACCAGATCAACGCTGTGTTCAGATTTCTCAGAAAACTGATATGATCCTCTTACCGGAAAACACAAAAAAAATGTTTACTGCTTTCATTTACTTTAATGCATTTTACTTTGTCGCATTTTACTTTTATTGTCAAAAAGTTACAAAATCCAAAAAGATTTTAGGCGTGTTTTGATATAAATTTCAGAAAATCCAAAAGATTTGCATTTCTGCTTTATTTTTTTGATATCCGGGGATGCTTGATGGTCAATTTCTGAGATTTGATAACACCATCTGGACTTTGTGACATTCAAAATGTGAAAATCTGACTTTTGGAAGCTTAACGGATTGAAAAAAGGTTGAACGGGATTCGAATTCGTGATTTGGCGAAATTTTCAGATTTTTCCATTTCACATTCGCCCCTTAAATGGGTCGAATGTGGAAAAATCTTCAAGTTCGACCGTTTTAGATTTGGGCGAAGGTGGTTATTTTCACTTCCGGGTGATTTTTCCACTTCCGGGTATCATATTCCACCTTCGGGTCTTTAATTAGGGGCGAAGGTGGACAATTTACACACTCGTGCCATTAACTTGGGGCGAATGTGGTTTTTACCCACATTCGTCCATTTCATTCGGGCGAACGTGACTCTTTATAAATAGACCAGTCACCTTCGAGTCTTTCATTCGAAATTTTTTTCAAAAATTCATAAGTACCAGACCTTGTTGCGTGTGTTTTCTACGATTCATAGTTTTGTTCCCTTGTGATTGCTGATCATTTTAAGCATAATCTTGCAGGTAATGGACTCAGTAACAGTTCTGAATCATCGATTAAAGAACACGACCTAGGGTTTTCAATTCTGGGGATTTTTGATGTTCAATGTTGCTTGATTTTGATTGCCGATCATTATACATAGGTTTTAGGGGGAGAGTATGGAAGGAATTAGGATAATAACATGATTAGATGACAGTTTTGATCGATTGGACATGAAGAACCCTAATTCAAATTGAAAACCTATGTAAAACGATTAATTGACAAAATTGATTGTAAATGAGTGTTAGTCGGCCTTGTTAGTATGGTTTAGAATCAAAATTACGGATTAAAACTAAACATGGCAAAATTTTAAATTTTTGGGGAAAAACTTTCCACCTTCGGTTGGTTAAACCGGGCGAAAGTGGAACGGGGTGGACGAAGGTATAACAAAACGGACGAATGTGATTTTTTGTCTAGATCATTTTCACTTTCGTCCAGATATTTTCACCTTCGACCACAAAATCTCACATTCGGCCAATCCAAAAGGGGCGAATGTGCAGATCAGTTTTGACCAAAATTTTTGTATTTTTGTCGTTTTTGTGTTTTGACGCGTTTTATTGATTTTTGTGTGCAGATGGCTGAACAACCAGAGAATATTGACACTCCAGCAGTGAATGTTGAGACTCCAGCAGAGATAGCTGTTCAAGATCCAGTCCCTGTAGCTGAAACATCTACACCGAGCAGTTGGCCTTTCGAAAGATCGCACAACTGTTGCGCGTATCTAGGAGACGTGGAGAAGAACACAGAGTTTACTGGCATAATTGAGTTTCTGAAGAGGAGCAGGATTGTACATGCTCTAGCCACACCAACCATCATTTACAAAGACATAATAGAAGATTTCTACCAGAATGCTAAGTATGACTACTGGGATAATCAAACCATTATCAAGAGCAAGATTCAGGAGATAGATATGTTTTTGACTGAAGCCGACATCCGGGAAGCTTTACAGATTAAGTTCGAAGATAGAGAAGATCCCAGGGAATTGTCGTGGACAGAACAAAAGGCGTGCTTCTTAAGGATGAAATACAAAGGTCCTATCACTGACGGATCGATGTATAAAGGGAAGCTGGGAGTGCAGTACAAGTACTTTGCACATGTTCTGATCCATGTCTTTGGATGTGTTAGTGGTGGTTATGACGTGATGAGGAAGAGTTTGAGCTCATTAATGGTTGCGTTGACACTCAACAAACCATTTAATGTGTCTGGGATGATACTTGACCACATGTTGGAGATGCTGAAGGGTATAAAGTTTAAGAAGTTCATGTTGTATCCAAGGTTTCTAATGATGATCTTTGATTACAAGTATCCAATGCTGAAGAAGGATCCGACAATGATTCTAGGGCAAGATCACATGAATATTAGAACCTTGATGAGGATGAAAGGATACAAGGGTGTAGCTGATAATGAGAAACCACCCAACAGGAGATTGTTTGGCGCTTTGGCTCGTCCGGATTACACTGATCCAGGCAAGAACAAAGCTAGACATGATGATAGTGACTCAGACAATGACGATCCCTTAGTGTATGCTGATTCAAGCACTAAGCGGAAGCGTCAAGTAGTCAATCCTGGAGTCAAAGGGAAGGGCAAGGGAAAGGCTATTGATCAGGGAAGCACAAAGCAACAGGCTGCTAGAAAGAAATCGACTGCAAAGAAAGGTTCGGGTTTGGTGGATGAAGAGTCTGTGGATTCGGAAGAGACTGAGGTTGATGAACAGTGGGATTCTGATGACGAGAACGTGAGGACCACCAAACGTAAGGCCACTATGGTTGGTGAGTCTGAATTATTGAACCAGTCTATTGAAGAGTCTGAGAGAAGAAGGAAAACAGTTGAAGATGAAGGTTTGGGAGTTGATTTAGCTGAGCTGAGTGTTGGTGATACAGTAGTTGTGAATTTGCCAAAGAAGACTAAGAAACAAAAGACGATGGCAAAGAAGTCTAGTGTAAAAGAACTGAGAGAGAAAGAATTAGCTCAGTTGTTGAAGGGTAAGAGATTGCCTGATGCTGGAACACCTTCAAAGTTATCTTCACCAGTTGCCAAGAAGCAGAAGAAAGCTAAAGAGGCAGAGACTTTACCAATCGATCAGTTCAATATCGATATGGATAAAGTGCTCGATATGTTTAGGAAGCCTCAAAAGGAGAAAGCTGTTGAAGTTGAGCCCTCCAGATCAAAGTCAAAGAAAATGACTGTTGATGATGATGTTATGAAACAAGTCAATAAGAAGATGGAGGACATGATGAAAATGCTGATTGCTCAACAAGCTGAAATCACTAAGTTCAAGCAAAATGAGGAGAAGATGCTCCAGATTGTAGTTGCTTCGAAATCGAATCAGGATGAGATAAATGAAAAGATTCAGATGTTAGAAGCAAAGAATGAAAAGCTTGAGAGGAGATGTGATAGAAACAAGAACAAGATCAAACTGATCAAGGCGGATAACAAAGAGTTAAAGAAGGAAAATAAACGCCTGTGTGGTTTGATTGAAGAATTGTATAGCAGAGCACCCCAATTGAAAGAGGGTGAAGAAGATGAAGAAGAAGATGAACAGAAAGTTGATTATGAGTATTCTGAATCTGAGAAAGAGGATGATGATGAAGAGGATGATGATGGTTCGGATAAAAGTGATGATGACAACAATGATGATGATGATGACAATGATGATGATGATGATGGTGCTGAGGGTACAGGGAAGAAAGGTGATGAGTTTAGCAGTGGAAGTGATCATGAAGGAGGAGATGATACTTCTAAGTTTAGTTATGAGAAGAGAACATCGCAGAAGAAGAAAGATACTGGAGAATCGAGTTCCAAGAAGAAAGGAGGGAATGTAGATTCGGATGAAAGTATCTTTTGGAATGAAAAGGTGAGATCTCTTTCTGATGATGCTAAACTGATATACAAGAACATGTTGGAGAAGAGGGAGTGGACCATTGAGTTCACTGGATGCTTCGCTGAAATATTCCAGACTGATGATCTGAGATATGAGCTGGAATATGAAGATCCAGATCTTGAAGAAGGGGAACTACCTGCATCTGTGGCGAAAGAAATACTAGATGGTCTCGCACAGAGGGTGGGTAAGACATTTGAGGAGTTCATGATGGATGAATCGATTCCTGATATTCCTGAAAAGGATATGGGTAATCATTCAGATGATGTGCAGACTCCAGAAAACAATGAGGTTGAAGTAGAAGATATTACTCATGAGGAGTTTCCCCAGTATTTCAGAAAAGAAGATGAGAACGAAGTATTTCCTGACTTCACAGAGATACCAAACAAGTCAGCGAAACAGAAAGCGAAGAGAAGAAGCGAAGAGTTTGTTGAGAAGGTGTTTGGTGATGAAAAGAAAGATTCTTCCAACCAGTCTGATGAGTTGAAGAATTATCTGAAGAAGTTGAAGGAGATGGATGAAAACCGACCTAAGCCTGAAGCTCAAGGTAACTTTTATCGATTTCATAATGCCAAGTTCAAAGGCAGAGCTCTCGGGTGGACTTATCTTGGCAGATTGAAGTGTATTGCTGCGAAATGGGAAACCGGAATTCTGTATTTTAACAGATTCTGTGATTTGCTTACTCTACCATATTGGGCGGTGAGAGATTTATGCAGATTCCCAATGTCAGGTGCCGAGGTAAATGGATCGCATGTCGGTTGGTGCGCAGACAAGTTGGTTTGGGAAAGTCGTACACGATGGAAGAGATTTCAGCCTCAATATCCCAGAAGAAAACAGCATAGGGATATTGATCCTCAAACCAACATGAAGCGTGTGACTTTAATCTACAAAGCACCAAATGTGATGAGAAAGATACCATTGATGCCAATGCCACAGCATTTCAGTGCTGATTTCATATTCTGGTATTACGATTGGAGGAAGGCAGAAGCAGTGATTGTGTTGAGGGATGGAAAGGACAAATACAAGCATGTTCATGTATTTGATCCTATGTGGCTGATAAACTGCACATTCGAAGACATCATCATGTTGTTCTTTAATCCTATCTATTATGAACCAAATGATTTTGCTCAAGCAAGGAAGTACACTCAAGTTGTGGGAGTTTGTTTTGCATATGACATAAATGCAGGAAGCAACTTGGAGGGTAAACTTGGCAAGACTGTGAAGATCGCAAATGTTTCAAAGCCTGTGAAGAAAACATTCGAGCCGCCAATGACTGATGAGCAGAAGAAGCAGCTCAGAATAAAGCTGATGAACAGGACGATGGACTATCAAAGAAAACTATCCAATCAATAGTCGAGGGGGAGTTTGTTGATGCATTTTGCGACTAAGGATTGGATATACTATTATTAACATGTGTTAGTGGGTAGCCGAAGGTGTATAGATATGGGCGAATGAAGATAATATGGGCGAAGGTGAAACAGGAAGGGGCGAAGGTAGAACTGAAGTGGACGAAGGTAGAATGGACTACAACAGAAGACCACATTCGACCACTCTTAGTGGGCGAATGTGGAAATTGCTCACATTCGACCTGTAGAAAGGGGCGAATGTGCAGAGGCTATATATAGATTTTGAGTTTTTGATTATGTAAAAAAAAAAAGAAAGTTATCATTTGTGTCCAGGTTCAGTTCAGGTTCAGTAGTGTTTTTGTGAAAGTGTCTTTGTGATTCTAGATTAACATAAACGTTGTAAATGCTTATTGATTGAAAGTTAATCTATGAAAATGATATTGAAAATGATCTTGATTGTGTCTTGATTAGCATCTTATCAATTTGTTCAGATCTAGGGTTTCCGCACCTAGATTTGTGACTTGTATGATCATAATATCCTGTTTTAGATAAAATCCAACGCTCACAATTTAGAAGCTATAAATCATTGCATATCAACTTAATACGGAAAACACACCCATTACCAATATTAATTTAGCTACAATGAGCAAGTGAATATGTACCATGGTTCGGTAGGCAAATACTAACAATTAGTTGATGAAGTTAACTTCATATGTTTCCTCTAATCTTAATGCCTCCCCTAAACCCTGCAGCCACACATAAACAATATTTAAAAATATGCTAGTTGATGAAGTTAACTTCATATGTTACCGTTGGTGTTATACCAGCAAAACTGAATAAGAAGCCACCAAAACCACACACGAAACATACATCAAAGCTGAGACGGCAACAGGAGGCAACAGTGGTGGTTTTGGTATCATACCATCAACAGATCATCATCTCCTAGACAAACACAAGGGGGCAAACTTTTAGACTATACCCGCAAATTTCAGAATAGTTCAGGGACAAAATTTGTAACCCAAAACGATAGACGCAAGTCGACGTTATCATCGGGTCCTATTACCCTAGGTAATTTGCAACTCATGTTTGTAAATCTATAAATATTATTATTATGGCTCTATGTATATGCTTTCACTCGCTCTTCGGTTAGTTTCATTTTCAGTAAACTCTAGAGTAAACACGCGAAATCCCAGTGTAAACCCTCATCTCGGGATATCAATTCGTTCGAGAATGTTAACCCCGGCATTAACTCGCGCTTTTTAAGTCAAAAGACAGCGCAGAAGCTACCAGAGAAGAATATTCCGTCAACACAAGCGAATGCGACGATTTGCTCAGCGAATGATTCGGATCCATCGATCCAACGAAGCGCCCAATTCGCTTTCTTCTGAATACAAGGAATCGTATCAATTGCATGAAACAACCTCCTAAACTCTTAAAACCTAATCATTTATTCCTAATATGCTATATAATTAAACTCTAAAAACCACTTGACCCTAATATAAAGAGCTTGCAAGCTGGGAAAAAATTGAAGCATCAAAGATTACCTTGTCAAACATCATGAACTCGGTTTCGTATTCCGGGTATCAGAGTTGTAATATCATTAACTTAATTTATACACCAAATAATCTATCTTTTTAATTAGATCTAGGAATGTAGACGACTTGGTTATACCTTTCCAGTTTCCTACTCCAAGATTGACTAATGCTAACAAAGCCTCCAACGCCGTCCACCATCTTCAAACTTAGTCACAACGCCACTGCTGTCATGACCAGTAATCCGCCAATATGGGCCAATCAGATAGACCCACAATCACAAATCTAAACACAATCACTGTTTAAAGACTTTGCATATTAATATAGTGTAATAACCCAAAAAGCAAAAACTCTTAGCCAAAAAGACAACTCACCTTAATCTTAAACTTGGTTTTGGGGCATTCAGGTCGAACCTCATAGAATGAATCGGTTGGAACTCCTGGATCTTTCCACAAAAGATTCATCCTTTTTTATATACCAACTTTTCTCTTCAACCCAAAACCAACGGTTTGTATCCAAATTTCTTCAAACCAAACAAAATTTACAAAATTTATTCAAGATTCTTGCAACCCAGATCCTAAAAACATGAAAAAACAATACCCAGATGAGATCTTGGGGTAAACATCCACAAAGCAACGATCTTTATTAATCTTTATTAAAATAGAAAATAAACAAAAAACATAAAAAAACCGAAAAACAAAAAAAAAAACAGAAAAAAAAATAAAAACAGAAAAAAGAAAAAACCGGAAAAAAAATAAAAAACAAAAAAGAAACAGAAAAAAGAAAATAAAAAGAGAAAACAAAATAAAAAAAACGAAAAAAACTGTACTTACAGGGAGACGAGAGCAGAGGGAGAGATCGGTGGTGGTGGGTTGCTCCGGTGGTGGTGGTCTCCGGCGGTGGTGGTCTCCGGCGGTGGAAGAAGGAGTGGGAAGACGAGGAAGATGAAGAAGAAGGGGAGGAGAAGAGAGAGCAGTGCGAGAGAGAGAACTGCGAGAGAAAGAGAGAGAGAGTGCGATAGAGAGAGAGAGAGAGCTGCGAGAGGAAGATCAGAGAAGAAGAAGAGTTTGTGAAAAAAACAAGAGGGAAAGGAAGAAGCTAGAGGCGGGTAAGTGAAAATTTTGGAGGTTTTTAGCGGCGACGGTGTCGCCGCTAATAGTTTTAGTACGATGAAATCTTGGCCGTTGATCAAAGATTGATCAACGGTGGATTGGGGGTCAGGTTAAAATTTACCTTTAGCGGCGACACTTTGGCGGGTCGCCGCTAAAGGTGTCGCCGCTAAAGGTGAAAATTCTTGTAGTGATCCTTCACGAAGATATGGTAACTTTTTTTCGGTTTCAGCTTTAAATGCTCAGAATCTGTAACGAAAGTATAATGACAATACCCAATCCCAGGTACGTGTTATCTTGTTTTGTTTTCTTATTCTTATTTGTGTTATATTTGCATTTTCTTTTTTTTATTAACCGGAGAATAGCGTATGATTGTATATAGTATTAATGATGGGCAATAAGATTCAATATTGGTGTTGGTGATGTTCAAATATACACCTCTATGACAAAACACTTTGCTTTTTCTCCTTTAAAATTGAAAATCATATCTTGCGGTACGATCCTTATGTGTTATGTAGGAGAGGAAAAGGGTGATCTCTGGTCAGTTTAGCTTTGGGGTTGTCTAAACTTTTTAGGAGCTTTGGTGTATGAGATGAAATAAAAAAAGTAAAGACAGGGTACATGGCGGAGGACGACAACAACTTGTCATTGTTGTGTTTTAAGATGTGAGTGTGGGGATTGAACAGAGAGAGGAGACAACAATTGACTTGTGATAAGTAGATACCAAAGTAAGAGATGTGGGGAAAGTTAAAAACCCACCACCCACCCTGGATTGTATAACCCTTTATATGCTTGATTTTCTCAAAGTATAAACCCAAACTAAACATAATGCTCCACTTTCAAAGTTGTATACCAAACCATCAGTCTTTGCTTGTATAAATATTTGACAGCCGATTTTTTTAACTAGGCTGTGACTTCATTTTTCTGTTTGATTGGATGATGATCATTACATGTTTATGTTTTGCTTTAAATTAATTGTTGTTTAGAATATATCCCTTCTTTGGATACGGTATTTTGTTATTTTCTTAATGTTCAGCTAACTTGTGTGCATCTAGGATACCAACTTACAACACATTATGTTATTGTATATACTTCATGAAGTAGCTGGTAATTGGATGGTACTGGCTTGAAAATGAAATTTAAATACATATGGTTTTTTTTTAAAATAGACAAATGGCGTTGCAACAACTAAAAAATTGTGTGGTTTTGGACAAATAAGTGTTTTAAAAGGCAATACTAATATTAAAAGTTATGAAATTTGCAAGTTATTTTTTTGATTACTTGCATGGTTAGTATACTTTTTTGAGTAGTTAGTAGTATTGTAAGTTATTACAAAATTGATTCTCAGGTAAGCGTAAGGATACAACGGAGGCTAGGTTACCCACTAAGATTCTATTGATGAAAAGGATGAAGGTGTTGAGGCATGTGCTTTGTAAGTACTGTGAGGCCAAGAATACAGACAAACATATGTACCATGATATCTACATGAAAGTCAAAAGTAATGTTTTCAATAATAATCGTGTGTTAATGGAGAGCAATCACAAATCAAAGGCTGAAAACGCCGGTGATAAGACCTTATCCAATCAGTTTGAGGCCAAATGTGAATTAATTAATTATCTAACTTAAATATGTGCTAATGCCTCACAATTTTATTTTATTTTATATTTACATGAACTTGTTTCTTTACGTATGTATGTGTAATACTGTCTACCGTCTTGTATTGTTGTAATTATATCAATTCTTTTGTTAATACTCAATTGTTTTCCTTGAATTGATATATTACATGAAAACCCGTTGCGTGTATAACAATAAAACATAAGTACCCGCCGCAACGCGTGAGCATTCCCACTAGTCTTTGTAAACGCACAAGATGACAAAGCTCTTTGTGTTGTTATAATCGATATCGAGCGAATTCTTCGCTCCCCGCAGCAACGCGCGGGTTAAATACTAGTATAATCTAATTGTCCAAACATACTTAGTACTAGAGAAGGGCGTTGGAGGTGGAAGGCATCAACGCTGAAACATGGAAACATATATTGGATACAAAAAGTAGGTTTATTGATCTCATATAGTCATATATTTACCTCATATATATTATTTATTGGGTAAAATAAATAAAAGTAAAAGAATATAAAAAAAGTATAAAAAGTAAAAACCTTAATAAACTATCGAACACAAACGAACATTAAATGAACACGTTACCCAACGTTCACGAACATAAACAAACGAACGCGAACTCTGTTCATGTTCGTTCGTTTAGCTAAACGAACGGAATTTTTTGTTCGTGTTCGTTCATTTATTAACGAACACAAACGAACTTCTCGCCGAACAGTTCATGAACTGTTCGCTGAAAGTTCAGTTCGTTTGCAGCCCTACATATACCTGAAAAGTTTTTGTAGATGTCAAAAACCAACCTACCACTTGACTCTAATTTATGCACATGCAAGACTTCTACTATAGTATTATGACTTTCAATTGAGGACTTATAAGAAAGTTTATTAAACTAACTAGTGGGATTTGTGGTCCTCACTCGTGCTTCGCAACAGGAGTTTAATATCTTTCTGTAGTGTGTGTTACCTTCTCACATCATTGATTGAACCCTTCTTCACAATTTTGCTGAACACTATACCCAAAATTAAAAGTATCAGAATGCATGCATTGTCAAATCCGTAAAACTAAAAAGGATACACAATCCTCTATATTAAAGTCATACAAACGCAACAGAATTTGAGTCTGTTGTCTTCCAACCGGAAACCAAGTTTTTGTGTTTCAATTGTTTTCTAATAACAAAGCAGTTTAATATTTAGCATCCATCAAAACATGAAGCAGCAATAAGCTCAACATAATAAAAAAGCATAAACTAATCATAAAAGAAATTGAACCAAAATTAAGCTGCCAAGAATAAAAGGTTCATGTTGCAATTTGGTTGCCTCTTGCACAGTTGCATCCATAGTGGCTCTTGTAGTCTAAATTGATTGATCTGCATTATAACAAAAAAAATATACGTAACCATAAACTACATAAAGTGGCTAATTCTTTAGAGTTGTGGGATATGATTACGAAAAAACTCAAAGCAAGGAGTTATAGGAAAATAATAATAAATGACATAGTAATATCTATCATACATTTCGTTAAACGCCTTTAAAGCACAATCACCAAGCGTGCTTTCATGCAAAGAAATCAAATAGATCATTAACCTTCTTTGTTAGCTGTCGTTGGGTGTTTGTGCTTGTTTTCCTACTACATAATTTAACAATGTTACTAATATAACAAAGATACTATGATGAGTATATGTTAAATTAGAGGTCAATTCTGACCAATTTACTTGTAAATGGGTCGATTCGGGTTATGTAATTATATCAAATGGATAAAACAAAAACAATAGCATAAACCGTCAAATGGGCCAAATCCCACCTAAGGGTTAGGATCAAATACACAAAACACTTTTTCTAGGAAGGGTGAGAAGGATTGTGATCCATTGATCATATATTTAAAGAGTTGAGATTAGTTTGTTTGAAAAGAATAAATAATAAATTAGAAGAAGGACATAAAAGGAAAACCACATTTGTTGACTTTCTCTCTCCACATGCAATGCACATGTCAATTCCCCCCATCATTTTAAAACGTCTATAACTTTTTCATACGACATTTTTTTTTTCAAAAAAATTTCACCATATTAACGAGCGTTTTTTTTTATCTTTAATATGAGTACCACATTGCTACATTAAAA